>OY723298.1:1532420-2073183 GCA_963210315.1 Rhynchopus euleeides | reverse complement strand
CGGGTTTGCGGGTTTGCGGGTTTGCGGGTTTGCGGGTTTGCGGGTTTGCGGGTTTGCGGGTTTGCGGGTTTGCGGGTTTGCGGGTTTGCGGGTTTGCGGGTTTGCGGGTTTGCGGGTTTGCGGGTTTGCGGGTTTGCGGGTTTGCGGGTTTGCGGGTTTGCGGGTTTGCGGGTTTGCGGGTTTGCGGGTTTGCGGGTTTGCGGGTTTGCGGGTTTGCGGGTTTGCGGGTTTGCGGGTTTGCGGGTTTGCGGGTTTGCGGGTTTGCGGGTTTGCGGGTTTGCGGGTTTGCGGGTTTGCGGGTTTGCGGGTTTGCGGGTTTGCGGGTTTGCGGGTTTGCGGGTTTGCGGGTTTGCGGGTTTGCGGGTTTGCGGGTTTGCGGGTTTGCGGGTTTGCGGGTTTGCGGGTTTGCGGGTTTGCGGGTTTGCGGGTTTGCGGGTTTGCGGGTTTGCGGGTTTGCGGGTTTGCGGGTTTGCGGGTTTGCGGGTTTGCGGGTTTGCGGGTTTGCGGGTTTGCGGGTTTGCGGGTTTGCGGGTTTGCGGGTTTGCGGGTTTGCGGGTTTGCGGGTTTGCGGGTTTGCGGGTTTGCGGGTTTGCGGGTTTGCGGGTTTGCGGGTTTGCGGGTTTGCGGGTTTGCGGGTTTGCGGGTTTGCGGGTTTGCGGGTTTGCGGGTTTGCGGGTTTGCGGGTTTGCGGGTTTGCGGGTTTGCGGGTTTGCGGGTTTGCGGGTTTGCGGGTTTGCGGGTTTGCGGGTTTGCGGGTTTGCGGGTTTGCGGGTTTGCGGGTTTGCGGGTTTGCGGGTTTGCGGGTTTGCGGGTTTGCGGGTTTGCGGGTTTGCGGGTTTGCGGGTTTGCGGGTTTGCGGGTTTGCGGGTTTGCGGGTTTGCGGGTTTGCGGGTTTGCGGGTTTGCGGGTTTGCGGGTTTGCGGGTTTGCGGGTTTGCGGGTTTGCGGGTTTGCGGGTTTGCGGGTTTGCGGGTTTGCGGGTTTGCGGGTTTGCGGGTTTGCGGGTTTGCGGGTTTGCGGGTTTGCGGGTTTGCGGGTTTGCGGGTTTGCGGGTTTGCGGGTTTGCGGGTTTGCGGGTTTGCGGGTTTGCGGGTTTGCGGGTTTGCGGGTTTGCGGGTTTGCGGGTTTGCGGGTTTGCGGGTTTGCGGGTTTGCGGGTTTGCGGGTTTGCGGGTTTGCGGGTTTGCGGGTTTGCGGGTTTGCGGGTTTGCGGGTTTGCGGGTTTGCGGGTTTGCGGGTTTGCGGGTTTGCGGGTTTGCGGGTTTGCGGGTTTGCGGGTTTGCGGGTTTGCGGGTTTGCGGGTTTGCGGGTTTGCGGGTTTGCGGGTTTGCGGGTTTGCGGGTTTGCGGGTTTGCGGGTTTGCGGGTTTGCGGGTTTGCGGGTTTGCGGGTTTGCGGGTTTGCGGGTTTGCGGGTTTGAGGGTTTGCGGGTTTGCGGGTTTGCGGGTTTGCGGGTTTGCGGGTTTGCGGGTTTGCGGGTTTGCGGGTTTGCGGGTTTGCGGGTTTGCGGGTTTGCGGGTTTGCGGGTTTGCGGGTTTGCGGGTTTGCGGGTTTGCGGGTTTGCGGGTTTGCGGGTTTGCGGGTTTGCGGGTTTGCGGGTTTGCGGGTTTGCGGGTTTGCGGGTTTGCGGGTTTGCGGGTTTGCGGGTTTGCGGGTTTGCGGGTTTGCGGGTTTGCGGGTTTGCGGGTTTGCGGGTTTGCGGGTTTGCGGGTTTGCGGGTTTGCGGGTTTGCGGGTTTGCGGGTTTGCGGGTTTGCGGGTTTGCGGGTTTGCGGGTTTGCGGGTTTGCGGGTTTGCGGGTTTGCGGGTTTGCGGGTTTGCGGGTTTGCGGGTTTGCGGGTTTGCGGGTTTGCGGGTTTGCGGGTTTGCGGGTTTGCGGGTTTGCGGGTTTGCGGGTTTGCGGGTTTGCGGGTTTGCGGGTTTGCGGGTTTGCGGGTTTGCGGGTTTGCGGGTTTGCGGGTTTGCGGGTTTGCGGGTTTGCGGGTTTGCGGGTTTGCGGGTTTGCGGGTTTGCGGGTTTGCGGGTTTGCGGGTTTGCGGGTTTGCGGGTTTGCGGGTTTGCGGGTTTGCGGGTTTGCGGGTTTGCGGGTTTGCGGGTTTGCGGGTTTGCGGGTTTGCGGGTTTGCGGGTTTGCGGGTTTGCGGGTTTGCGGGTTTGCGGGTTTGCGGGTTTGCGGGTTTGCGGGTTTGCGGGTTTGCGGGTTTGCGGGTTTGCGGGTTTGCGGGTTTGCGGGTTTGCGGTTTGCGGGTTTGCGGGTTTGCGGTTGCGGGTTTGCGGGTTTGCGGGTTTGCGGGTTTGCGGGTTTGCGGGTTTGCGGGTTTGCGGGTTTGCGGGTTGCGGGTTTGCGGGTTTGTGGGTTTGCGGGTTTGCGGGTTTGCGGGTTTGCGGGTTTGCGGGTTTGCGGGTATGCGGGTTTGGGGTTTGCGGGTTTGCGGGTTTTCGGGTTTGCGGGTTTGCGGGTTTGCGGGTTTGCGGGTTTGCGGGTTTGCGGGTTTGCGGGTTTGCGGTTTGCGGGTTTGCGGGTTTGCGGGTTTGCGGGTTTGCGGGTTTGCGGTTTGCGGGTTTGCGGGTTTGCGGGGTTTGCGGGTTTGCGGGTTTGCGGGTTTGCGGTTGCGGGTTTGCGGGTTTGCGGTTTGCGGGTTTGCGGGTTTGCGGGTTTGCGGGTTTGCGGGTTTGCGGTTTGCGGGTTTGCGGGTTTGCGGGTTTGCGGGTTTGCGGGTTTGCGGGTTTGCGGGTTTGCGGGTTTGCGGGTTTGCGGGTTTGCGGGTTTGCGGTTTGCGGGTTTGCGGGTTTGCGGTTTGCGGGGTTTGCGGGTTTGCGGGTTTGCGGGTTTGCGGGTTTGCGGGTTTGCGGGTTTGCGGGTTTGCGGGTTTGCGGGTTTGCGGGTTTGCGGGTTTGCGGGTTTGCGGTTTGCGGGTTTTGCGGGTTTGCGGGTTTGCGGGTTTGCGGGTTTGCGGGTTTGCGGGTTTGCGGGTTTGCGGGTTTGCGGGTTTGCGGGTTTGCGGGTTTGCGGGTTGCGGGTTTGCGGGTTTGCGGGTTTGCGGGTTTGCGGGTTTGCGGGTTTGCGGGTTTGCGGGTTTGCGGGTTTGCGGGTTTGCGGGTTTGCGGGTTTGCGGGTTGCGGTTTGCGGGTTTGCGGGTTTGCGGGTTTGCGGGTTTGCGGTTTGCGGGTTTGCGGGTTTGCGGGTTTGCGGGTTTGCGGGTTTGCGGGTTTGCGGGTTTGCGGGTTTGCGGGTTTGCGGGTTTGCGGGTTTGCGGGTTTGCGGGTTTGCGGGTTTGCGGGTTTGCGGGTTTGCGGGTTTGCGGGTTTGCGGGTTTGCGGGTTTGCGGGTTGCGGGTTTGCGGGTTTGCGGGTTTGCGGGTTTGCGGGTTTGCGGGTTTGCGGGTTTGCGGGTTTGCGGGTTTGCGGGTTTGCGGGTTTGCGGGTTTGCGGGTTTGCGGTTTGCGGGTTTGCGGGTTTGCGGTTTGCGGTTTGCGGGTTTGCGGTTTGCGGGTTTGCGGGTTTGCGGGTTTGCGGGTTTGCGGGTTTGCGGGTTTGCGGGTTTGCGGGTTTGCGGGTTTGCGGGTTTGCGGGTTTGCGGGTTTGCGGGTTTGCGGGTTTGCGGGTTTGCGGGTTTGCGGGTTTGCGGGTTTGCGGGTTTGCGGGTTTGCGGGTTTGCGGGTTTGCGGGTTTGCGGGTTTGCGGGTTTGCGGGTTTGCGGGTTTGCGGGTTTGCGGGTTTGCGGGTTTGCGGGTTTGCGGGTTTGCGGGTTTGCGGGTTTGCGGGTTTGCGGGTTTGCGGGTTTGCGGGTTTGCGGGTTTGCGGGTTTGCGGGTTTGCGGGTTTGCGGGTTTGCGGGTTTGCGGGTTTGCGGGTTTGCGGGTTTGCGGGTTTGCGGGTTTGCGGGTTTGCGGGTTTGCGGGTTTGCGGGTTTGCGGGTTTGCGGGTTTGCGGGTTTGCGGGTTTGCGGGTTTGCGGGTTTGCGGGTTTGCGGGTTTGCGGGTTTGCGGGTTTGCGGGTTTGCGGGTTTGCGGGTTTGCGGGTTTGCGGGTTTGCGGGTTTGCGGGTTTGCGGGTTTGCGGGTTTGCGGGTTTGCGGGTTTGCGGGTTTGCGGGTTTGCGGGTTTGCGGGTTTGCGGGTTTGCGGGTTTGCGGGTTTGCGGGTTTGCGGGTTTGCGGGTTTGCGGGTTTGCGGGTTTGCGGGTTTGCGGGTTTGCGGGTTTGCGGGTTTGCGGGTTTGCGGGTTTGCGGGTTTGCGGGTTTGCGGGTTTGCGGGTTTGCGGGTTTGCGGGTTTGCGGGTTTGCGGGTTTGCGGGTTTGCGGGTTTGCGGGTTTGCGGGTTTGCGGGTTTGCGGGTTTGCGGGTTTGCGGGTTTGCGGGTTTGCGGGTTTGCGGGTTTGCGGGTTTGCGGGTTTGCGGGTTTGCGGGTTTGCGGGTTTGCGGGTTTGCGGGTTTGCGGGTTTGCGGGTTTGCGGGTTTGCGGGTTTGCGGGTTTGCGGGTTTGCGGGTTTGCGGGTTTGCGGGTTTGCGGGTTTGCGGGTTTGCGGGTTTGCGGGTTTGCGGGTTTGCGGGTTTGCGGGTTTGCGGGTTTGCGGGTTTGCGGGTTTGCGGGTTTGCGGGTTTGCGGGTTTGCGGGTTTGCGGGTTTGCGGGTTTGCGGGTTTGCGGGTTTGCGGGTTTGCGGGTTTGCGGGTTTGCGGGTTTGCGGGTTTGCGGGTTTGCGGGTTTGCGGGTTTGCGGGTTTGCGGGTTTGCGGGTTTGCGGGTTTGCGGGTTTGCGGGTTTGCGGGTTTGCGGGTTTGCGGGTTTGCGGGTTTGCGGGTTTGCGGGTTTGCGGGTTTGCGGGTTTGCGGGTTTGCGGGTTTGCGGGTTTGCGGGTTTGCGGGTTTGCGGGTTTGCGGGTTTGCGGGTTTGCGGGTTTGCGGGTTTGCGGGTTTGCGGGTTTGCGGGTTTGCGGGTTTGCGGGTTTGCGGGTTTGCGGGTTTGCGGGTTTGCGGGTTTGCGGGTTTGCGGGTTTGCGGGTTTGCGGGTTTGCGGGTTTGCGGGTTTGCGGGTTTGCGGGTTTGCGGGTTTGCGGGTTTGCGGGTTTGCGGGTTTGCGGGTTTGCGGGTTTGCGGGTTTGCGGGTTTGCGGGTTTGCGGGTTTGCGGGTTTGCGGGTTTGCGGGTTTGCGGGTTTGCGGGTTTGCGGGTTTGCGGGTTTGCGGGTTTGCGGGTTTGCGGGTTTGCGGGTTTGCGGGTTTGCGGGTTTGCGGGTTTGCGGGTTTGCGGGTTTGCGGGTTTGCGGGTTTGCGGGTTTGCGGGTTTGCGGGTTTGCGGGTTTGCGGGTTTGCGGGTTTGCGGGTTTGCGGGTTTGCGGGTTTGCGGGTTTGCGGGTTTGCGGGTTTGCGGGTTTGCGGGTTTGCGGGTTTGCGGGTTTGCGGGTTTGCGGGTTTGCGGGTTTGCGGGTTTGCGGGTTTGCGGGTTTGCGGGTTTGCGGGTTTGCGGGTTTGCGGGTTTGCGGGTTTGCGGGTTTGCGGGTTTGCGGGTTTGCGGGTTTGCGGGTTTGCGGGTTTGCGGGTTTGCGGGTTTGCGGGTTTGCGGGTTTGCGGGTTTGCGGGTTTGCGGGTTTGCGGGTTTGCGGGTTTGCGGGTTTGCGGGTTTGCGGGTTTGCGGGTTTGCGGGTTTGCGGGTTTGCGGGTTTGCGGGTTTGCGGGTTTGCGGGTTTGCGGGTTTGCGGGTTTGCGGGTTTGCGGGTTTGCGGGTTTGCGGGTTTGCGGGTTTGCGGGTTTGCGGGTTTGCGGGTTTGCGGGTTTGCGGGTTTGCGGGTTTGCGGGTTTGCGGGTTTGCGGGTTTGCGGGTTTGCGGGTTTGCGGGTTTGCGGGTTTGCGGGTTTGCGGGTTTGCGGGTTTGCGGGTTTGCGGGTTTGCGGGTTTGCGGGTTTGCGGGTTTGCGGGTTTGCGGGTTTGCGGGTTTGCGGGTTTGCGGGTTTGCGGGTTTGCGGGTTTGCGGGTTTGCGGGTTTGCGGGTTTGCGGGTTTGCGGGTTTGCGGGTTTGCGGGTTTGCGGGTTTGCGGGTTTGCGGGTTTGCGGGTTTGCGGGTTTGCGGGTTTGCGGGTTTGCGGGTTTGCGGGTTTGCGGGTTTGCGGGTTTGCGGGTTTGCGGGTTTGCGGGTTTGCGGGTTTGCGGGTTTGCGGGTTTGCGGGTTTGCGGGTTTGCGGGTTTGCGGGTTTGCGGGTTTGCGGGTTTGCGGGTTTGCGGGTTTGCGGGTTTGCGGGTTTGCGGGTTTGCGGGTTTGCGGGTTTGCGGGTTTGCGGGTTTGCGGGTTTGCGGGTTTGCGGGTTTGCGGGTTTGCGGGTTTGCGGGTTTGCGGGTTTGCGGGTTTGCGGGTTTGCGGGTTTGCGGGTTTGCGGGTTTGCGGGTTTGCGGGTTTGCGGGTTTGCGGGTTTGCGGGTTTGCGGGTTTGCGGGTTTGCGGGTTTGCGGGTTTGCGGGTTTGCGGGTTTGCGGGTTTGCGGGTTTGCGGGTTTGCGGGTTTGCGGGTTTGCGGGTTTGCGGGTTTGCGGGTTTGCGGGTTTGCGGGTTTGCGGGTTTGCGGGTTTGCGGGTTTGCGGGTTTGCGGGTTTGCGGGTTTGCGGGTTTGCGGGTTTGCGGGTTTGCGGGTTTGCGGGTTTGCGGGTTTGCGGGTTTGCGGGTTTGCGGGTTTGCGGGTTTGCGGGTTTGCGGGTTTGCGGGTTTGCGGGTTTGCGGGTTTGCGGGTTTGCGGGTTTGCGGGTTTGCGGGTTTGCGGGTTTGCGGGTTTGCGGGTTTGCGGGTTTGCGGGTTTGCGGGTTTGCGGGTTTGCGGGTTTGCGGGTTTGCGGGTTTGCGGGTTTGCGGGTTTGCGGGTTTGCGGGTTTGCGGGTTTGCGGGTTTGCGGGTTTGCGGGTTTGCGGGTTTGCGGGTTTGCGGGTTTGCGGGTTTGCGGGTTTGCGGGTTTGCGGGTTTGCGGGTTTGCGGGTTTGCGGGTTTGCGGGTTTGCGGGTTTGCGGGTTTGCGGGTTTGCGGGTTTGCGGGTTTGCGGGTTTGCGGGTTTGCGGGTTTGCGGGTTTGCGGGTTTGCGGGTTTGCGGGTTTGCGGGTTTGCGGGTTTGCGGGTTTGCGGGTTTGCGGGTTTGCGGGTTTGCGGGTTTGCGGGTTTGCGGGTTTGCGGGTTTGCGGGTTTGCGGGTTTGCGGGTTTGCGGGTTTGCGGGTTTGCGGGTTTGCGGGTTTGCGGGTTTGCGGGTTTGCGGGTTTGCGGGTTTGCGGGTTTGCGGGTTTGCGGGTTTGCGGGTTTGCGGGTTTGCGGGTTTGCGGGTTTGCGGGTTTGCGGGTTTGCGGGTTTGCGGGTTTGCGGGTTTGCGGGTTTGCGGGTTTGCGGGTTTGCGGGTTTGCGGGTTTGCGGGTTTGCGGGTTTGCGGGTTTGCGGGTTTGCGGGTTTGCGGGTTTGCGGGTTTGCGGGTTTGCGGGTTTGCGGGTTTGCGGGTTTGCGGGTTTGCGGGTTTGCGGGTTTGCGGGTTTGCGGGTTTGCGGGTTTGCGGGTTTGCGGGTTTGCGGGTTTGCGGGTTTGCGGGTTTGCGGGTTTGCGGGTTTGCGGGTTTGCGGGTTTGCGGGTTTGCGGGTTTGCGGGTTTGCGGGTTTGCGGGTTTGCGGGTTTGCGGGTTTGCGGGTTTGCGGGTTTGCGGGTTTGCGGGTTTGCGGGTTTGCGGGTTTGCGGGTTTGCGGGTTTGCGGGTTTGCGGGTTTGCGGGTTTGCGGGTTTGCGGGTTTGCGGGTTTGCGGGTTTGCGGGTTTGCGGGTTTGCGGGTTTGCGGGTTTGCGGGTTTGCGGGTTTGCGGGTTTGCGGGTTTGCGGGTTTGCGGGTTTGCGGGTTTGCGGGTTTGCGGGTTTGCGGGTTTGCGGGTTTGCGGGTTTGCGGGTTTGCGGGTTTGCGGGTTTGCGGGTTTGCGGGTTTGCGGGTTTGCGGGTTTGCGGGTTTGCGGGTTTGCGGGTTTGCGGGTTTGCGGGTTTGCGGGTTTGCGGGTTTGCGGGTTTGCGGGTTTGCGGGTTTGCGGGTTTGCGGGTTTGCGGGTTTGCGGGTTTGCGGGTTTGCGGGTTTGCGGGTTTGCGGGTTTGCGGGTTTGCGGGTTATTATACTGTATTGCGGATTTGCGGGTAATTTCGGTGCGGGAACCGGAGCCCATCCTCTTCGACGACTCATGAATCGTGCGGGTGCACCGTGTAACGTACGGAATCCATCTAGGGCCCAGTCTTGAAAAACTTTTTTTTTGGCGACAACCTTTTTTATTTTTTTGGGTCAAAACATGTGAAAAATGGGTTCCTAAGGGAAATCCCTGCTATTTTCCCGGTTTGGGCCACGCAGCCAACATGAACGAATTTGCAAAAAACTGATGACCGTTTTCGATCCTGACATCGTGGGTATACCGGGGAATTCACGATAAAAAAAATCGACAAAAAAGTCGGAGTGCACGATATTTTGCCACTGTAGGTGAAGTACCCACTTTTCCCCTTTGCCAAACAGGGAAAATGTCTTTTTATAAATTTCTCCTGAACGGATCTTCGAATTTTTGATCGTAACCGGCCGCAGTTGAAAATTTACTGGACCGCGGAATCCGAGAACATCGATCAGTTTTCACAGAAATTAGTAGAAGATATTTCAGAAATTTTTCACCCATTTACGGTTGAGGGTTATTATACTGTATTGCGGATTTGCGGGTAATTTCGGTGCGGGAACCGGAGCCCATCCTCTTCGACGACTCATGAATCGTGCGGGTGCACCGTGTAACGTACGGAATCCATCTAGGGCCCAGTCTTGAAAAACTTTTTTTTTGGCGACAACCTTTTTTATTTTTTTGGGTCAAAACATGTGAAAAATGGGTTCCTAAGGGAAATCCCTGCTATTTTCCCGGTTTGGGCCACGCAGCCAACATGAACGAATTTGCAAAAAACTGATGACCGTTTTCGATCCTGACATCGTGGGTATACCGGGGAATTCACGATAAAAAAAATCGACAAAAAAGTCGGAGTGCACGATATTTTGCCACTGTAGGTGAAGTACCCACTTTTCCCCTTTGCCAAACAGGGAAAATGTCTTTTTATAAATTTCTCCTAAACGAATCTTCGAATTTTTGATCGTAACCGGCCGCAGTTGAAAATTTACTGGACCGCGGAATCCGAGAACATCGATCAGTTTTCACAGAAATTAGTAGAAGATATTTCAGAAATTTTTCACCCATTTACGGTGCAGTGTCGTCAGCGCGAGCACAACGATCGGGGGGGAGCCGTTCCCTGCGCCCCGACTCCCAGAAGAGCGTGTTCCCTCGCGGTCAGCCACCGGGGTGGTGAGGGACCGGTGTCCTCGCTGACGGTGCTGTCCTCGTCATCCTCCACTTCCTCCGTCACCTCCGTCCCCGGCTCCATGGCAGGGATCTGTGACGTGCTCGGTGCAGTCAGGGCAGCTGGCCATGGAGAAGTCAGAACTGGCACAACTCCGTGTTGCTCCCCCTCCGCACACTCAGTTCGCAGCTGCAGGCCCGCGCAGGCAGTGGCCTGCCAGGGCCCAGTCGTGCTCCCGCCCACCAGCTCTTGCACATCCACCGTTTGCGGGTTTGCGGTTGAGCCTGGAAGCGGTTGCCTACTCCCCCGAGGGGGACCACGGTGGCAATCGGCTCACCTGGGTCCACACACTGTCAGCACACGGTAGTCACGGAAGATGATGATGTGCCTCCACAGCACACACGCCGCACCGCGGGTGAGCACGTCGTCGGCCTACGTTGTTGTCTCCCCCCTCGAAAGCAGACGGTGTGGCTGGCCCACGCCGCTGGGGTCTGCTCGGAGCCCAACAGTTCGGGGGAGGACTGTGCCTGTGCAACGTTCTGAGCTGCTTTGCCTCCATCTGCAGATGGGGCCCCTGACGAGGCCACAAACGCCATCCGAGGTGGTGACATTGTCTGGAGTCTTCTCCAGCAGGTCGCTGGCAGGGCAGTCGACACCAAGCTGATCGTGCGAAAGGTAGTCTGCAATCAAGCGGTTCACTGTGATGGTCGGATGCATCTTCTGCAAGTTCTGCAGCTCGTACATCCACTCATTCGTATCCACACTAGGGCCACCGGTCCGCTAGAGACCCCCATCGAGTCATAGTCACATTTGTGAAGTCGAGCACACACAGGTGCTGTGTGGACAAAAACCACAACACACAACACCCCGTTTTAACACAGTTTTCGCCCCACTCCCTCCTTCCCCTCGCGGCGTGCACAGTCAGAGTTGCAGTTTGCGGGTTTCCAGCGAGTCAGTTTTGTGTTGTCGCTCAAGTAGACCCTGTTCCCGGCCTGTGAGGACCACAGTCCCAGAAAAGAGCCTCCCGACTCACAGGACCCAGCACCACTGCCCCACGTTTCATTGCCTCCGTACTTGGCCAGGCCATCCCCGATTCCCGCGATCCCCCATCGTTGCCTTGAGGCACCACCGACATGCAAACCCGGGGGGACTCAGCGAGACTCATCGGAGAGAAGGGCCTTGCACTGGCCCTCACAAACACAGCAGCACAAGAAATCCACGACATTTCGCTCCACCCCCCCCCCGACCCCACTTGCTCCCACTCGCTGCATCAAACAGCAACACGACAAACACACACCCACCACAGACACGCACCAATGAGTGCTGAGAGTTCGAGACACACACCAAACACACACGTACCACCAGCGCAGGAAGGGACCAACGGGTGCTTACACTTCTAGTGCGGGTTTGCGGGTTTGCGGGTTTGCGGGTTTGCGGGTTTGCGGGTTTGCGGGTTTGCGGGTTTGCGGGTTTGCGGGTTTGCGGGTTTGCGGGTTTGCGGGTTTGCGGGTTTGCGGGTTTGCGGGTTTGCGGGTTTGCGGGTTTGCGGGTTTGCGGGTTTGCGGGTTTGCGGGTTTGCGGGTTTGCGGGTTTGCGGGTTTGCGGGTTTGCGGGTTTGCGGGTTTGCGGGTTTGCGGGTTTGCGGGTTTGCGGGTTTGCGGGTTTGCGGGTTTGCGGGTTTGCGGGTTTGCGGGTTTGCGGGTTTGCGGGTTTGCGGGTTTGCGGGTTTGCGGGTTTGCGGGTTTGCGGGTTTGCGGGTTTGCGGGTTTGCGGGTTTGCGGGTTTGCGGGTTTGCGGGTTTGCGGGTTTGCGGGTTTGCGGGTTTGCGGGTTTGCGGGTTTGCGGGTTTGCGGGTTTGCGGGTTTGCGGGTTTGCGGGTTTGCGGGTTTGCGGGTTTGCGGGTTTGCGGGTTTGCGGGTTTGCGGGTTTGCGGGTTTGCGGGTTTGCGGGTTTGCGGGTTTGCGGGTTTGCGGGTTTGCGGGTTTGCGGGTTTGCGGGTTTGCGGGTTTGCGGGTTTGCGGGTTTGCGGGTTTGCGGGTTTGCGGGTTTGCGGGTTTGCGGGTTTGCGGGTTTGCGGGTTTGCGGGTTTGCGGGTTTGCGGGTTTGCGGGTTTGCGGGTTTGCGGGTTTGCGGGTTTGCGGGTTTGCGGGTTTGCGGGTTTGCGGGTTTGCGGGTTTGCGGGTTTGCGGGTTTGCGGGTTTGCGGGTTTGCGGGTTTGCGGGTTTGCGGGTTTGCGGGTTTGCGGGTTTGCGGGTTTGCGGGTTTGCGGGTTTGCGGGTTTGCGGGTTTGCGGGTTTGCGGGTTTGCGGGTTTGCGGGTTTGCGGGTTTGCGGGTTTGCGGGTTTGCGGGTTTGCGGGTTTGCGGGTTTGCGGGTTTGCGGGTTTGCGGGTTTGCGGGTTTGCGGGTTTGCGGGTTTGCGGGTTTGCGGGTTTGCGGGTTTGCGGGTTTGCGGGTTTGCGGGTTTGCGGGTTTGCGGGTTTGCGGGTTTGCGGGTTTGCGGGTTTGCGGGTTTGCGGGTTTGCGGGTTTGCGGGTTTGCGGGTTTGCGGGTTTGCGGGTTTGCGGGTTTGCGGGTTTGCGGGTTTGCGGGTTTGCGGGTTTGCGGGTTTGCGGGTTTGCGGGTTTGCGGGTTTGCGGGTTTGCGGGTTTGCGGGTTTGCGGGTTTGCGGGTTTGCGGGTTTGCGGGTTTGCGGGTTTGCGGGTTTGCGGGTTTGCGGGTTTGCGGGTTTGCGGGTTTGCGGGTTTGCGGGTTTGCGGGTTTGCGGGTTTGCGGGTTTGCGGGTTTGCGGGTTTGCGGGTTTGCGGGTTTGCGGGTTTGCGGGTTTGCGGGTTTGCGGGTTTGCGGGTTTGCGGGTTTGCGGGTTTGCGGGTTTGCGGGTTTGCGGGTTTGCGGGTTTGCGGGTTTGCGGGTTTGCGGGTTTGCGGGTTTGCGGGTTTGCGGGTTTGCGGGTTTGCGGGTTTGCGGGTTTGCGGGTTTGCGGGTTTGCGGGTTTGCGGGTTTGCGGGTTTGCGGGTTTGCGGGTTTGCGGGTTTGCGGGTTTGCGGGTTTGCGGGTTTGCGGGTTTGCGGGTTTGCGGGTTTGCGGGTTTGCGGGTTTGCGGGTTTGCGGGTTTGCGGGTTTGCGGGTTTGCGGGTTTGCGGGTTTGCGGGTTTGCGGGTTTGCGGGTTTGCGGGTTTGCGGGTTTGCGGGTTTGCGGGTTTGCGGGTTTGCGGGTTTGCGGGTTTGCGGGTTTGCGGGTTTGCGGGTTTGCGGGTTTGCGGGTTTGCGGGTTTGCGGGTTTGCGGGTTTGCGGGTTTGCGGGTTTGCGGGTTTGCGGGTTTGCGGGTTTGCGGGTTTGCGGGTTTGCGGGTTTGCGGGTTTGCGGGTTTGCGGGTTTGCGGGTTTGCGGGTTTGCGGGTTTGCGGGTTTGCGGGTTTGCGGGTTTGCGGGTTTGCGGGTTTGCGGGTTTGCGGGTTTGCGGGTTTGCGGGTTTGCGGGTTTGCGGGTTTGCGGGTTTGCGGGTTTGCGGGTTTGCGGGTTTGCGGGTTTGCGGGTTTGCGGGTTTGCGGGTTTGCGGGTTTGCGGGTTTGCGGGTTTGCGGGTTTGCGGGTTTGCGGGTTTGCGGGTTTGCGGGTTTGCGGGTTTGCGGGTTTGCGGGTTTGCGGGTTTGCGGGTTTGCGGGTTTGCGGGTTTGCGGGTTTGCGGGTTTGCGGGTTTGCGGGTTTGCGGGTTTGCGGGTTTGCGGGTTTGCGGGTTTGCGGGTTTGCGGGTTTGCGGGTTTGCGGGTTTGCGGGTTTGCGGGTTTGCGGGTTTGCGGGTTTGCGGGTTTGCGGGTTTGCGGGTTTGCGGGTTTGCGGGTTTGCGGGTTTGCGGGTTTGCGGGTTTGCGGGTTTGCGGGTTTGCGGGTTTGCGGGTTTGCGGGTTTGCGGGTTTGCGGGTTTGCGGGTTTGCGGGTTTGCGGGTTTGCGGGTTTGCGGGTTTGCGGGTTTGCGGGTTTGCGGGTTTGCGGGTTTGCGGGTTTGCGGGTTTGCGGGTTTGCGGGTTTGCGGGTTTGCGGGTTTGCGGGTTTGCGGGTTTGCGGGTTTGCGGGTTTGCGGGTTTGCGGGTTTGCGGGTTTGCGGGTTTGCGGGTTTGCGGGTTTGCGGGTTTGCGGGTTTGCGGGTTTGCGGGTTTGCGGGTTTGCGGGTTTGCGGGTTTGCGGGTTTGCGGGTTTGCGGGTTTGCGGGTTTGCGGGTTTGCGGGTTTGCGGGTTTGCGGGTTTGCGGGTTTGCGGGTTTGCGGGTTTGCGGGTTTGCGGGTTTGCGGGTTTGCGGGTTTGCGGGTTTGCGGGTTTGCGGGTTTGCGGGTTTGCGGGTTTGCGGGTTTGCGGGTTTGCGGGTTTGCGGGTTTGCGGGTTTGCGGGTTTGCGGGTTTGCGGGTTTGCGGGTTTGCGGGTTTGCGGGTTTGCGGGTTTGCGGGTTTGCGGGTTTGCGGGTTTGCGGGTTTGCGGGTTTGCGGGTTTGCGGGTTTGCGGGTTTGCGGGTTTGCGGGTTTGCGGGTTTGCGGGTTTGCGGGTTTGCGGGTTTGCGGGTTTGCGGGTTTGCGGGTTTGCGGGTTTGCGGGTTTGCGGGTTTGCGGGTTTGCGGGTTTGCGGGTTTGCGGGTTTGCGGGTTTGCGGGTTTGCGGGTTTGCGGGTTTGCGGGTTTGCGGGTTTGCGGGTTTGCGGGTTTGCGGGTTTGCGGGTTTGCGGGTTTGCGGGTTTGCGGGTTTGCGGGTTTGCGGGTTTGCGGGTTTGCGGGTTTGCGGGTTTGCGGGTTTGCGGGTTTGCGGGTTTGCGGGTTTGCGGGTTTGCGGGTTTGCGGGTTTGCGGGTTTGCGGGTTTGCGGGTTTGCGGGTTTGCGGGTTTGCGGGTTTGCGGGTTTGCGGGTTTGCGGGTTTGCGGGTTTGCGGGTTTGCGGGTTTGCGGGTTTGCGGGTTTGCGGGTTTGCGGGTTTGCGGGTTTGCGGGTTTGCGGGTTTGCGGGTTTGCGGGTTTGCGGGTTTGCGGGTTTGCGGGTTTGCGGGTTTGCGGGTTTGCGGGTTTGCGGGTTTGCGGGTTTGCGGGTTTGCGGGTTTGCGGGTTTGCGGGTTTGCGGGTTTGCGGGTTTGCGGGTTTGCGGGTTTGCGGGTTTGCGGGTTTGCGGGTTTGCGGGTTTGCGGGTTTGCGGGTTTGCGGGTTTGCGGGTTTGCGGGTTTGCGGGTTTGCGGGTTTGCGGGTTTGCGGGTTTGCGGGTTTGCGGGTTTGCGGGTTTGCGGGTTTGCGGGTTTGCGGGTTTGCGGGTTTGCGGGTTTGCGGGTTTGCGGGTTTGCGGGTTTGCGGGTTTGCGGGTTTGCGGGTTTGCGGGTTTGCGGGTTTGCGGGTTTGCGGGTTTGCGGGTTTGCGGGTTTGCGGGTTTGCGGGTTTGCGGGTTTGCGGGTTTGCGGGTTTGCGGGTTTGCGGGTTTGCGGGTTTGCGGGTTTGCGGGTTTGCGGGTTTGCGGGTTTGCGGGTTTGCGGGTTTGCGGGTTTGCGGGTTTGCGGGTTTGCGGGTTTGCGGGTTTGCGGGTTTGCGGGTTTGCGGGTTTGCGGGTTTGCGGGTTTGCGGGTTTGCGGGTTTGCGGGTTTGCGGGTTTGCGGGTTTGCGGGTTTGCGGGTTTGCGGGTTTGCGGGTTTGCGGGTTTGCGGGTTTGCGGGTTTGCGGGTTTGCGGGTTTGCGGGTTTGCGGGTTTGCGGGTTTGCGGGTTTGCGGGTTTGCGGGTTTGCGGGTTTGCGGGTTTGCGGGTTTGCGGGTTTGCGGGTTTGCGGGTTTGCGGGTTTGCGGGTTTGCGGGTTTGCGGGTTTGCGGGTTTGCGGGTTTGCGGGTTTGCGGGTTTGCGGGTTTGCGGGTTTGCGGGTTTGCGGGTTTGCGGGTTTGCGGGTTTGCGGGTTTGCGGGTTTGCGGGTTTGCGGGTTTGCGGGTTTGCGGGTTTGCGGGTTTGCGGGTTTGCGGGTTTGCGGGTTTGCGGGTTTGCGGGTTTGCGGGTTTGCGGGTTTGCGGGTTTGCGGGTTTGCGGGTTTGCGGGTTTGCGGGTTTGCGGGTTTGCGGGTTTGCGGGTTTGCGGGTTTGCGGGTTTGCGGGTTTGCGGGTTTGCGGGTTTGCGGGTTTGCGGGTTTGCGGGTTTGCGGGTTTGCGGGTTTGCGGGTTTGCGGGTTTGCGGGTTTGCGGGTTTGCGGGTTTGCGGGTTTGCGGGTTTGCGGGTTTGCGGGTTTGCGGGTTTGCGGGTTTGCGGGTTTGCGGGTTTGCGGGTTTGCGGGTTTGCGGGTTTGCGGGTTTGCGGGTTTGCGGGTTTGCGGGTTTGCGGGTTTGCGGGTTTGCGGGTTTGCGGGTTTGCGGGTTTGCGGGTTTGCGGGTTTGCGGGTTTGCGGGTTTGCGGGTTTGCGGGTTTGCGGGTTTGCGGGTTTGCGGGTTTGCGGGTTTGCGGGTTTGCGGGTTTGCGGGTTTGCGGGTTTGCGGGTTTGCGGGTTTGCGGGTTTGCGGGTTTGCGGGTTTGCGGGTTTGCGGGTTTGCGGGTTTGCGGGTTTGCGGGTTTGCGGGTTTGCGGGTTTGCGGGTTTGCGGGTTTGCGGGTTTGCGGGTTTGCGGGTTTGCGGGTTTGCGGGTTTGCGGGTTTGCGGGTTTGCGGGTTTGCGGGTTTGCGGGTTTGCGGGTTTGCGGGTTTGCGGGTTTGCGGGTTTGCGGGTTTGCGGGTTTGCGGGTTTGCGGGTTTGCGGGTTTGCGGGTTTGCGGGTTTGCGGGTTTGCGGGTTTGCGGGTTTGCGGGTTTGCGGGTTTGCGGGTTTGCGGGTTTGCGGGTTTGCGGGTTTGCGGGTTTGCGGGTTTGCGGGTTTGCGGGTTTGCGGGTTTGCGGGTTTGCGGGTTTGCGGGTTTGCGGGTTTGCGGGTTTGCGGGTTTGCGGGTTTGCGGGTTTGCGGGTTTGCGGGTTTGCGGGTTTGCGGGTTTGCGGGTTTGCGGGTTTGCGGGTTTGCGGGTTTGCGGGTTTGCGGGTTTGCGGGTTTGCGGGTTTGCGGGTTTGCGGGTTTGCGGGTTTGCGGGTTTGCGGGTTTGCGGGTTTGCGGGTTTGCGGGTTTGCGGGTTTGCGGGTTTGCGGGTTTGCGGGTTTGCGGGTTTGCGGGTTTGCGGGTTTGCGGGTTTGCGGGTTTGCGGGTTTGCGGGTTTGCGGGTTTGCGGGTTTGCGGGTTTGCGGGTTTGCGGGTTTGCGGGTTTGCGGGTTTGCGGGTTTGCGGGTTTGCGGGTTTGCGGGTTTGCGGGTTTGCGGGTTTGCGGGTTTGCGGGTTTGCGGGTTTGCGGGTTTGCGGGTTTGCGGGTTTGCGGGTTTGCGGGTTTGCGGGTTTGCGGGTTTGCGGGTTTGCGGGTTTGCGGGTTTGCGGGTTTGCGGGTTTGCGGGTTTGCGGGTTTGCGGGTTTGCGGGTTTGCGGGTTTGCGGGTTTGCGGGTTTGCGGGTTTGCGGGTTTGCGGGTTTGCGGGTTTGCGGGTTTGCGGGTTTGCGGGTTTGCGGGTTTGCGGGTTTGCGGGTTTGCGGGTTTGCGGGTTTGCGGGTTTGCGGGTTTGCGGGTTTGCGGGTTTGCGGGTTTGCGGGTTTGCGGGTTTGCGGGTTTGCGGGTTTGCGGGTTTGCGGGTTTGCGGGTTTGCGGGTTTGCGGGTTTGCGGGTTTGCGGGTTTGCGGGTTTGCGGGTTTGCGGGTTTGCGGGTTTGCGGGTTTGCGGGTTTGCGGGTTTGCGGGTTTGCGGGTTTGCGGGTTTGCGGGTTTGCGGGTTTGCGGGTTTGCGGGTTTGCGGGTTTGCGGGTTTGCGGGTTTGCGGGTTTGCGGGTTTGCGGGTTTGCGGGTTTGCGGGTTTGCGGGTTTGCGGGTTTGCGGGTTTGCGGGTTTGCGGGTTTGCGGGTTTGCGGGTTACTATAATGTATAGTGGAAACCCAGGCTTTTACCACTACAGGGCAGATGCACAATTTTGCGCTTGGAATTTTTTGAGATTTTTTTTTATGGTGAAAAGAACGGAGCGCAACGGACCCAAAAGTAAGCGGGGCCGCCACTTTTCTGCTCAATATTTTCGAAACGGCTCAGAACTAAAAAATTCCTTCGATCGTGGAATTTCCGGGGGGTGTGCCTACCCGAAAACAATTTCGGATTTCAGCCACTCGAAAATCCGTCCATGTTGGGTGCCATAGGGAAGTGCAACTTTTTGGCTGAAAATTCCTTAGGGAAATCGCCCATAGTAGTTTTATACCGTTTCCGCGGCGAAAACGGGCTCAAAACCGACGGTACGGCATCGTCGTGACAAGGAACGCCCAGAAACCGTGATGTGCGAGGTTGGAGACGCAAAAAGACGTAGCAGAGGAGAATTTAGATGCGTAAGACAATGTTACCCTGTTTCACTGTTTTAGAGGAGAATTTAGATGCGTAAGACAATGTTACCCTGTTTCACTGTTTTCTGACTGTTTCGAGGCCCTGAGGGATTGTCGTTGATGTTTCCGCAGTGGGTCAACATGGCCGTGACACCCAACAGTAGTACATGTGTAACAGCGACCCGCGTCGCGAAGAACTGCGCAGTGGTGCCAGGTAGTGTTCCTGGCAGGCCGTGCCCGCAACCCCTAGGATATCTGATGCCTGCCCGTGCAGCAGTGTTGCAGTCGTGTTTGTTTCCTCAGTGACCACTTTGCCCGACAGTGCAAGGCACCTTCGACAACTCGAGTTAGAGGGTTGACATGGCTTTCCACACAGGTAACGGCATTTGATGTGTGTGACATGAACATGACTGGATGGCTTGAGATGACAACATCAGGAAAAAGCATGAGAGAGATACAATCGTAGTGTTGAATGTAGTGCAGAAATTTCTTTTGAGATTTTTTTGCAGAGCCCACAGAGACTGTCACACAGAAAGCGACTACAGTGAACTCAGCAGAAAAAGAGCAGCACAGCTCTCCCAAACGGCCCAAGACTCGAATGCGATGTGCCTTGTCCTGACATTGATCACACCGAAACGACACCACACTGTCGGGTGACAGCAACAAAAGCACTATTGAAACAAACGCCTGCAACACTATTTCTTCGATAGAATTGGATCGTTGTGTGGCCGATGCCGCCGACACATACGGGTGTTGCCGGAGCCTGGGGCTATTCCAGCCACGGACTGAAATGGAAGACGCCTGGCCATTGTCGTTTGAGTACGCCGAGGACACGGAGTCCGCCACACATTATCACTGTCGGACAACATGCACAAAAGAAATTCTGGTTTCATCTTGGCCTGCCAGATGGAGTTACAGTGACCCAAAGATCTGATGGAGTCACAGTGGCCCTAAATTCTGAACCCACACAAGCACCTTGCCATACAACATGCAGTCAGTGGTCTGTGCACTCGACTCCATGCAACAAGCCTGTCATGGGCTTGGCAGGTTCTGCCCTTTGTGGTTTGCACCCCACATGATCAGATCAAGAACAACAGGAGTTGCCACCTCACAGGCGTGATTGTGACGACTGACACCTGCCGAGACTGAGGCAGCACAAGGAGGGCAGCACTCAGGCAGCCGACTGGGCCACGACCGAGTCCCGCCTCTGTTGTCTGGTGGTACTAGCGACCGCCCAACCCAACCATCCATGCCACCAAGATCAGAGGCTCCCCTCGAAGATCGAACAACGTTGCCACGGGCGTGATAGCGATGACTGACAGGTCTGCAGAAGCTGCAGCACCACGAGGATCCCGTCTGCAGGGCGCGTTGTGCAGCCCCACCGCGAGACTGAAGCAGCTGCACCACGTGCCCACTACCGTTGTCTGGCAGCACTCAGCGGCAGCGGCAGGAGTCGTGCATGCATCGGGGGAGTGCAACCTGCAAATGTTGAAGCTCTTCAGGATTGCAATTCTGGATGTGTCGATCCGTGGGGTGGGCTTGATCGGTGGTGTGTGCTGCAGAAGAGTGCACACAGCCTGCCATCAATTACCCGCTTGGAACATGACTACATACACATCCACAGGAGCGGCTTTCTCCTCCATTCTGCAGGTTCTGCGGTTTGCGGGTTTCCCGCTGCACGGAGACTGAGGGCAGCTGCACCACGTGCAGTTGCGACTCCGGGCAGCTCCGTTGTCTGGCGCCACTGCGTGGCAGCAACGAGCATGAGCCACACTGGTCACAACCGGCACTGGCATTGGATGGAGGGCGGGTGTGTCAGGTCACGGTCCGTGCAGGTGTTGTGGAGAGTGCAACTTATGACTGCACAGAGGGCCCGTCGGCAGTCGTCCGAATATCAAACCTGTTCACGAAGTGGGAATTCACGGTGTGTTTGCAGGCGGGCGAGACGCTTCACCCTTCCTGCATGCTTCCATGTGCAGTCTGCAACGGCGCACTATTCCGTTCAAGTAGACCCCGCGGATCAACAGATGCAGAATTTCAGCCCTCAAATTTTGTAGGTCCATTCGGGGTCCTCCTGTCAGAACTGCACAAACAGGATCATGAGATACACAGCGACAGCAGGACTGTCTACATTCGGCGACTTCGACTCAGCCGTCTGACGCTTCCCAGTGCCACAAACAGACAACACGCAGACACGCTTGCTCATTTCTCGTGCGGGTTTGCGGGTTTGCGGGTTTGCGGGTTTGCGGGTTTGCGGGTTTGCGGGTTTGCGGGTTTGCGGGTTTGCGGGTTTGCGGGTTTGCGGGTTTGCGGGTTTGCGGGTTTGCGGGTTTGCGGGTTTGCGGGTTTGCGGGTTTGCGGGTTTGCGGGTTTGCGGGTTTGCGGGTTTGCGGGTTTGCGGGTTTGCGGGTTTGCGGGTTTGCGGGTTTGCGGGTTTGCGGGTTTGCGGGTTTGCGGGTTTGCGGGTTTGCGGGTTTGCGGGTTTGCGGGTTTGCGGGTTTGCGGGTTTGCGGGTTTGCGGGTTTGCGGGTTTGCGGGTTTGCGGGTTTGCGGGTTTGCGGGTTTGCGGGTTTGCGGGTTTGCGGGTTTGCGGGTTTGCGGGTTTGCGGGTTTGCGGGTTTGCGGGTTTGCGGGTTTGCGGGTTTGCGGGTTTGCGGGTTTGCGGGTTTGCGGGTTTGCGGGTTTGCGGGTTTGCGGGTTTGCGGGTTTGCGGGTTTGCGGGTTTGCGGGTTTGCGGGTTTGCGGGTTTGCGGGTTTGCGGGTTTGCGGGTTTGCGGGTTTGCGGGTTTGCGGGTTTGCGGGTTTGCGGGTTTGCGGGTTTGCGGGTTTGCGGGTTTGCGGGTTTGCGGGTTTGCGGGTTTGCGGGTTTGCGGGTTTGCGGGTTTGCGGGTTTGCGGGTTTGCGGGTTTGCGGGTTTGCGGGTTTGCGGGTTTGCGGGTTTGCGGGTTTGCGGGTTTGCGGGTTTGCGGGTTTGCGGGTTTGCGGGTTTGCGGGTTTGCGGGTTTGCGGGTTTGCGGGTTTGCGGGTTTGCGGGTTTGCGGGTTTGCGGGTTTGCGGGTTTGCGGGTTTGCGGGTTTGCGGGTTTGCGGGTTTGCGGGTTTGCGGGTTTGCGGGTTTGCGGGTTTGCGGGTTTGCGGGTTTGCGGGTTTGCGGGTTTGCGGGTTTGCGGGTTTGCGGGTTTGCGGGTTTGCGGGTTTGCGGGTTTGCGGGTTTGCGGGTTTGCGGGTTTGCGGGTTTGCGGGTTTGCGGGTTTGCGGGTTTGCGGGTTTGCGGGTTTGCGGGTTTGCGGGTTTGCGGGTTTGCGGGTTTGCGGGTTTGCGGGTTTGCGGGTTTGCGGGTTTGCGGGTTTGCGGGTTTGCGGGTTTGCGGGTTTGCGGGTTTGCGGGTTTGCGGGTTTGCGGGTTTGCGGGTTTGCGGGTTTGCGGGTTTGCGGGTTTGCGGGTTTGCGGGTTTGCGGGTTTGCGGGTTTGCGGGTTTGCGGGTTTGCGGGTTTGCGGGTTTGCGGGTTTGCGGGTTTGCGGGTTTGCGGGTTTGCGGGTTTGCGGGTTTGCGGGTTTGCGGGTTTGCGGGTTTGCGGGTTTGCGGGTTTGCGGGTTTGCGGGTTTGCGGGTTTGCGGGTTTGCGGGTTTGCGGGTTTGCGGGTTTGCGGGTTTGCGGGTTTGCGGGTTTGCGGGTTTGCGGGTTTGCGGGTTTGCGGGTTTGCGGGTTTGCGGGTTTGCGGGTTTGCGGGTTTGCGGGTTTGCGGGTTTGCGGGTTTGCGGGTTTGCGGGTTTGCGGGTTTGCGGGTTTGCGGGTTTGCGGGTTTGCGGGTTTGCGGGTTTGCGGGTTTGCGGGTTTGCGGGTTTGCGGGTTTGCGGGTTTGCGGGTTTGCGGGTTTGCGGGTTTGCGGGTTTGCGGGTTTGCGGGTTTGCGGGTTTGCGGGTTTGCGGGTTTGCGGGTTTGCGGGTTTGCGGGTTTGCGGGTTTGCGGGTTTGCGGGTTTGCGGGTTTGCGGGTTTGCGGGTTTGCGGGTTTGCGGGTTTGCGGGTTTGCGGGTTTGCGGGTTTGCGGGTTTGCGGGTTTGCGGGTTTGCGGGTTTGCGGGTTTGCGGGTTTGCGGGTTTGCGGGTTTGCGGGTTTGCGGGTTTGCGGGTTTGCGGGTTTGCGGGTTTGCGGGTTTGCGGGTTTGCGGGTTTGCGGGTTTGCGGGTTTGCGGGTTTGCGGGTTTGCGGGTTTGCGGGTTTGCGGGTTTGCGGGTTTGCGGGTTTGCGGGTTTGCGGGTTTGCGGGTTTGCGGGTTTGCGGGTTTGCGGGTTTGCGGGTTTGCGGGTTTGCGGGTTTGCGGGTTTGCGGGTTTGCGGGTTTGCGGGTTTGCGGGTTTGCGGGTTTGCGGGTTTGCGGGTTTGCGGGTTTGCGGGTTTGCGGGTTTGCGGGTTTGCGGGTTTGCGGGTTTGCGGGTTTGCGGGTTTGCGGGTTTGCGGGTTTGCGGGTTTGCGGGTTTGCGGGTTTGCGGGTTTGCGGGTTTGCGGGTTTGCGGGTTTGCGGGTTTGCGGGTTTGCGGGTTTGCGGGTTTGCGGGTTTGCGGGTTTGCGGGTTTGCGGGTTTGCGGGTTTGCGGGTTTGCGGGTTTGCGGGTTTGCGGGTTTGCGGGTTTGCGGGTTTGCGGGTTTGCGGGTTTGCGGGTTTGCGGGTTTGCGGGTTTGCGGGTTTGCGGGTTTGCGGGTTTGCGGGTTTGCGGGTTTGCGGGTTTGCGGGTTTGCGGGTTTGCGGGTTTGCGGGTTTGCGGGTTTGCGGGTTTGCGGGTTTGCGGGTTTGCGGGTTTGCGGGTTTGCGGGTTTGCGGGTTTGCGGGTTTGCGGGTTTGCGGGTTTGCGGGTTTGCGGGTTTGCGGGTTTGCGGGTTTGCGGGTTTGCGGGTTTGCGGGTTTGCGGGTTTGCGGGTTTGCGGGTTTGCGGGTTTGCGGGTTTGCGGGTTTGCGGGTTTGCGGGTTTGCGGGTTTGCGGGTTTGCGGGTTTGCGGGTTTGCGGGTTTGCGGGTTTGCGGGTTTGCGGGTTTGCGGGTTTGCGGGTTTGCGGGTTTGCGGGTTTGCGGGTTTGCGGGTTTGCGGGTTTGCGGGTTTGCGGGTTTGCGGGTTTGCGGGTTTGCGGGTTTGCGGGTTTGCGGGTTTGCGGGTTTGCGGGTTTGCGGGTTTGCGGGTTTGCGGGTTTGCGGGTTTGCGGGTTTGCGGGTTTGCGGGTTTGCGGGTTTGCGGGTTTGCGGGTTTGCGGGTTTGCGGGTTTGCGGGTTTGCGGGTTTGCGGGTTTGCGGGTTTGCGGGTTTGCGGGTTTGCGGGTTTGCGGGTTTGCGGGTTTGCGGGTTTGCGGGTTTGCGGGTTTGCGGGTTTGCGGGTTTGCGGGTTTGCGGGTTTGCGGGTTTGCGGGTTTGCGGGTTTGCGGGTTTGCGGGTTTGCGGGTTTGCGGGTTTGCGGGTTTGCGGGTTTGCGGGTTTGCGGGTTTGCGGGTTTGCGGGTTTGCGGGTTTGCGGGTTTGCGGGTTTGCGGGTTTGCGGGTTTGCGGGTTTGCGGGTTTGCGGGTTTGCGGGTTTGCGGGTTTGCGGGTTTGCGGGTTTGCGGGTTTGCGGGTTTGCGGGTTTGCGGGTTTGCGGGTTTGCGGGTTTGCGGGTTTGCGGGTTTGCGGGTTTGCGGGTTTGCGGGTTTGCGGGTTTGCGGGTTTGCGGGTTTGCGGGTTTGCGGGTTTGCGGGTTTGCGGGTTTGCGGGTTTGCGGGTTTGCGGGTTTGCGGGTTTGCGGGTTTGCGGGTTTGCGGGTTTGCGGGTTTGCGGGTTTGCGGGTTTGCGGGTTTGCGGGTTTGCGGGTTTGCGGGTTTGCGGGTTTGCGGGTTTGCGGGTTTGCGGGTTTGCGGGTTTGCGGGTTTGCGGGTTTGCGGGTTTGCGGGTTTGCGGGTTTGCGGGTTTGCGGGTTTGCGGGTTTGCGGGTTTGCGGGTTTGCGGGTTTGCGGGTTTGCGGGTTTGCGGGTTTGCGGGTTTGCGGGTTTGCGGGTTTGCGGGTTTGCGGGTTTGCGGGTTTGCGGGTTTGCGGGTTTGCGGGTTTGCGGGTTTGCGGGTTTGCGGGTTTGCGGGTTTGCGGGTTTGCGGGTTTGCGGGTTTGCGGGTTTGCGGGTTTGCGGGTTTGCGGGTTTGCGGGTTTGCGGGTTTGCGGGTTTGCGGGTTTGCGGGTTTGCGGGTTTGCGGGTTTGCGGGTTTGCGGGTTTGCGGGTTTGCGGGTTTGCGGGTTTGCGGGTTTGCGGGTTTGCGGGTTTGCGGGTTTGCGGGTTTGCGGGTTTGCGGGTTTGCGGGTTTGCGGGTTTGCGGGTTTGCGGGTTTGCGGGTTTGCGGGTTTGCGGGTTTGCGGGTTTGCGGGTTTGCGGGTTTGCGGGTTTGCGGGTTTGCGGGTTTGCGGGTTTGCGGGTTTGCGGGTTTGCGGGTTTGCGGGTTTGCGGGTTTGCGGGTTTGCGGGTTTGCGGGTTTGCGGGTTTGCGGGTTTGCGGGTTTGCGGGTTTGCGGGTTTGCGGGTTTGCGGGTTTGCGGGTTTGCGGGTTTGCGGGTTTGCGGGTTTGCGGGTTTGCGGGTTTGCGGGTTTGCGGGTTTGCGGGTTTGCGGGTTTGCGGGTTTGCGGGTTTGCGGGTTTGCGGGTTTGCGGGTTTGCGGGTTTGCGGGTTTGCGGGTTTGCGGGTTTGCGGGTTTGCGGGTTTGCGGGTTTGCGGGTTTGCGGGTTTGCGGGTTTGCGGGTTTGCGGGTTTGCGGGTTTGCGGGTTTGCGGGTTTGCGGGTTTGCGGGTTTGCGGGTTTGCGGGTTTGCGGGTTTGCGGGTTTGCGGGTTTGCGGGTTTGCGGGTTTGCGGGTTTGCGGGTTTGCGGGTTTGCGGGTTTGCGGGTTTGCGGGTTTGCGGGTTTGCGGGTTTGCGGGTTTGCGGGTTTGCGGGTTTGCGGGTTTGCGGGTTTGCGGGTTTGCGGGTTTGCGGGTTTGCGGGTTACTATAATGTATAGTGGAAACCCAGGCTTTTACCACTACAGGGCAGATGCACAATTTTGCGCTTGGAATTTTTTGAGATTTTTTTTTATGGTGAAAAGAACGGAGCGCAACGGACCCAAAAGTAAGCGGGGCCGCCACTTTTCTGCTCAGAATTTTGTTCGACTTTGATAAAAACACTGAATTTCCCCTAACCAGCCAAAAATCCCACCTAAAATCCGGTTTTTGGTGACGTCGGCAATATTTTCGAAACGGCTCAGAACTAAAACATTCCTTCGATCGTGGAATTTCCGGGGGGTGTGCCTACCCGAAAACAATTTCGGATTTCAGCCACTCGAAAATCCGTCCATGTTGGGTGCCATAGGGAAGTGCAACTTTTTGGCTGAAAATTCCTTAGGGAAATCGCCCATAGTAGTTTTATACCGTTTCCGCGGCGAAAACGGGCTGAAAACTGATGACAACGCACCACCACGTCCCGCTAGGTATGGGTAGCGACCCGGGAATATCGGTCAGTTTTCACAGAAATTAGTGGAAGATAAAAAATCTGTCCCCCAGCCAGGGGTCCCTGTGGTTACTATAATGTATAGTGGAAACCCAGGCTTTTACCACTACAGGGCAGATGCACAATTTTGCGCTTGGAATTTTTTGAGATTTTTTTTTATGGTGAAAAGAACGGAGCGCAACGGACCCAAAAGTAAGCGGGGCCGCCACTTTTCTGCTCAGAATTTTGTTCGACTTTGATAAAAACACTGAATTTCCCCTAACCAGCCAAAAATCCCACCTAAAATCCGGTTTTTGGTGACGTCGGCAATATTTTCGAAACGGCTCAGAACTAAAAAATTCCTTCGATCGTGGAATTTCCGGGGGGTGTGCCTACCCGAAAACAATTTCGGATTTCAGCCACTCGAAAATCCGTCCATGTTGGGTGCCATAGGGAAGTGCAACTTTTTGGCTGAAAATTCCTTAGGGAAATCGCCCATAGTAGTTTTATACCGTTTCCGCGGCGAAAACGGGCTGAAAACTGATGACAACGCACCACCACGTCCCGCTAGGTATGGGTAGCGACCCGGGAATATCGGTCAGTTTTCACAGAAATTAGTGGAAGATAAAAAATCTGTCCCCCAGCCAGGGGTCCCTGTGGTTACTATAATGTATAGTGGAAACCCAGGCTTTTACCACTACAGGGCAGATGCACAATTTTGCGCTTGGAATTTTTTGAGATTTTTTTTTATGGTGAAAAGAACGGAGCGCAACGGACCCAAAAGTAAGCGGGGCCGCCACTTTTCTGCTCAGAATTTTGTTCGACTTTGATAAAAACACTGAATTTCCCCTAACCAGCCAAAAATCCCACCTAAAATCCGGTTTTTGGTGACGTCGGCAATATTTTCGAAACGGCTCAGAACTAAAAAATTCCTTCGATCGTGGAATTTCCGGGGGGTGTGCCTACCCGAAAACAATTTCGGATTTCAGCCACTCGAAAATCCGTCCATGTTGGGTGCCATAGGGAAGTGCAACTTTTTGGCTGAAAATTCCTTAGGGAAATCGCCCATAGTAGTTTTATACCGTTTCCGCGGCGAAAACGGGCTGAAAACTGATGACAACGCACCACCACGTCCCGCTAGGTATGGGTAGCGACCCGGGAATATCGGTCAGTTTTCACAGAAATTAGTGGAAGATAAAAAATCTGTCCCCCAGCCAGGGGTCCCTGTGGTTACTATAATGTATAGTGGAAACCCAGGCTTTTACCACTACAGGGCAGATGCATAAAAAATCTGTCCCCCAGCCAGGGGTCCCTGTGGTTACTATAATGTATAGTGGAAACCCAGGCTTTTACCACTACAGGGCAGATGCACAATTTTGCGCTTGGAATTTTTTGAGATTTTTTTTTATGGTGAAAAGAACGGAGCGCAACGGACCCAAAAGTAAGCGGGGCCGCCACTTTTCTGCTCAGAATTTTGTTCGACTTTGATAAAAACACTGAATTTCCCCTAACCAGCCAAAAATCCCACCTAAAATCCGGTTTTTGGTGACGTCGGCAATATTTTCGAAACGGCTCAGAACTAAAAAATTCCTTCGATCGTGGAATTTCCGGGGGGTGTGCCTACCCGAAAACAATTTCGGATTTCAGCCACTCGAAAATCCGTCCATGTTGGGTGCCATAGGGAAGTGCAACTTTTTGGCTGAAAATTCCTTAGGGAAATCGCCCATAGTAGTTTTATACCGTTTCCGCGGCGAAAACGGGCTGAAAACTGATGACAACGCACCACCACGTCCCGCTAGGTATGGGTAGCGACCCGGGAATATCGGTCAGTTTTCACAGAAATTAGTGGAAGATAAAAAATCTGTCCCCCAGCCAGGGGTCCCTGTGGTTACTATAATGTATAGTGGAAACCCAGGCTTTTACCACTACAGGGCAGATGCACAATTTTGCGCTTGGAATTTTTTGAGATTTTTTTTTATGGTGAAAAGAACGGAGCGCAACGGACCCAAAAGTAAGCGGGGCCGCCACTTTTCTGCTCAGAATTTTGTTCGACTTTGATAAAAACACTGAATTTCCCCTAACCAGCCAAAAATCCCACCTAAAATCCGGTTTTTGGTGACGTCGGCAATATTTTCGAAACGGCTCAGAACTAAAAAATTCCTTCGATCGTGGAATTTCCGGGGGGTGTGCCTACCCGAAAACAATTTCGGATTTCAGCCACTCGAAAATCCGTCCATGTTGGGTGCCATAGGGAAGTGCAACTTTTTGGCTGAAAATTCCTTAGGGAAATCGCCCATAGTAGTTTTATACCGTTTCCGCGGCGAAAACGGGCTGAAAACTGATGACAACGCACCACCACGTCCCGCTAGGTATGGGTAGCGACCCGGGAATATCGGTCAGTTTTCACAGAAATTAGTGGAAGATAAAAAATCTGTCCCCCAGCCAGGGGTCCCTGTGGTTACTATAATGTATAGTGGAAACCCAGGCTTGAACGATTTTGAACGATTTTTGGCCGTGCTCGTAGCATTCCCCGTTGAGGGGGTCGCTATTTCGTGTTCTCCTGGCCGCACGGAGGCATTGCCTTACGTCGCCTCTTCCTCTTTTCCTTTGGTGGTGTGTTGGTCTGGCACAGAGGGCGGGACCGTGCTGATATGCACAGTGACGACTCTCCCTTTTGTTTTGTGCCCGCCTCCACCGAGATTCGGCTGATGCCTCTCAGACTGGGGGCGGGCGGTCGCCGACCCTTTTCTGTACGAGGTTTTCCACAGGCTGCACACCTGCCCCGCGGCTGTGTGGCAGTCTTCGCGGAGTGCAATGCGAAGGTCTGGCCTGACGTGGTGTGACTATTTAGACTCCAGGTGTCTCCACCCTTCCTGGTCTGGGGAGCCTCGGTACCCAAGCAGTTTTCGGTCATGCCCTGGACCACGGCCGTGCTAGACTCCTGGTGCAGGCACCCGTCATGGTCCGGGGACGGCCCCCCCAGGCAGTTTAACGTCTTACCCAGGACCTTTTTTTTTTTCCCTCTTGTGTCCCATGCCTTGTTTGCAGTGATCGCATTGTTGGCCATCCTTGCTGTAGTTCGGCATGCCGCCCTTCCCACCTTCCCCCACCCCCTCCCCGGCGGTTTTGCTCTCCGTGTGGTTTGGTGGTACTGGTGAGCCATCTGGGGAAAGAACCTTGACAATCCCGGGCCGGCAGTACGTTCGTCACCCCCACGGGCTCGGCCGGTTTCTAAACCTTTAGGCAATCTACGTCCGCAGGCCAAGAACCCGGTGTGCAGATGCACGTTGGGAGCCCCCTGAAGTCCGCACACGCCCTCTCTGAGTAGTCCCCGACCAAGCGCTGGCTTTTACCACTACAGGGCAGATGCACAATTTTGCGCTTGGAATTTTTTGAGATTTTTTTTTATGGTGAAAAGAACGGAGCGCAACGGACCCAAAAGTAAGCGGGGCCGCCACTTTTCTGCTCAGAATTTTGTTCGACTTTGATAAAAACACTGAATTTCCCCTAACCAGCCAAAAATCCCACCTAAAATCCGGTTTTTGGTGACGTCGGCAATATTTTCGAAACGGCTCAGAACTAAAAAATTCCTTCGATCGTGGAATTTCCGGGGGGTGTGCCTACCCGAAAACAATTTCGGATTTCAGCCACTCGAAAATCCGTCCATGTTGGGTGCCATAGGGAAGTGCAACTTTTTGGCTGAAAATTCCTTAGGGAAATCGCCCATAGTAGTTTTATACCGTTTCCGCGGCGAAAACGGGCTGAAAACTGATGACAACGCACCACCACGTCCCGCTAGGTATGGGTAGCGACCCGGGAATATCGGTCAGTTTTCACAGAAATTAGTGGAAGATAAAAAATCTGTCCCCCAGCCAGGGGTCCCTGTGGTTACTATAATGTATAGTGGAAACCCAGGCTTTTACCACTACAGGGCAGATGCACAATTTTGCGCTTGGAATTTTTTGAGATTTTTTTTTATGGTGAAAAGAACGGAGCGCAACGGACCCAAAAGTAAGCGGGGCCGCCACTTTTCTGCTCAGAATTTTGTTCGACTTTGATAAAAACACTGAATTTCCCCTAACCAGCCAAAAATCCCACCTAAAATCCGGTTTTTGGTGACGTCGGCAATATTTTCGAAACGGCTCAGAACTAAAAAATTCCTTCGATCGTGGAATTTCCGGGGGGTGTGCCTACCCGAAAACAATTTCGGATTTCAGCCACTCGAAAATCCGTCCATGTTGGGTGCCATAGGGAAGTGCAACTTTTTGGCTGAAAATTCCTTAGGGAAATCGCCCATAGTAGTTTTATACCGTTTCCGCGGCGAAAACGGGCTGAAAACTGATGACAACGCACCACCACGTCCCGCTAGGTATGGGTAGCGACCCGGGAATATCGGTCAGTTTTCACAGAAATTAGTGGAAGATAAAAAATCTGTCCCCCAGCCAGGGGTCCCTGTGGTTACTATAATGTATAGTGGAAACCCAGGCTTTTACCACTACAGGGCAGATGCACAATTTTGCGCTTGGAATTTTTTGAGATTTTTTTTTATGGTGAAAAGAACGGAGCGCAACGGACCCAAAAGTAAGCGGGGCCGCCACTTTTCTGCTCAGAATTTTGTTCGACTTTGATAAAAACACTGAATTTCCCCTAACCAGCCAAAAATCCCACCTAAAATCCGGTTTTTGGTGACGTCGGCAATATTTTCGAAACGGCTCAGAACTAAAAAATTCCTTCGATCGTGGAATTTCCGGGGGGTGTGCCTACCCGAAAACAATTTCGGATTTCAGCCACTCGAAAATCCGTCCATGTTGGGTGCCATAGGGAAGTGCAACTTTTTGGCTGAAAATTCCTTAGGGAAATCGCCCATAGTAGTTTTATACCGTTTCCGCGGCGAAAACGGGCTGAAAACTGATGACAACGCACCACCACGTCCCGCTAGGTATGGGTAGCGACCCGGGAATATCGGTCAGTTTTCACAGAAATTAGTGGAAGATAAAAAATCTGTCCCCCAGCCAGGGGTCCCTGTGGTTACTATAATGTATAGTGGAAACCCAGGCTTTTACCACTACAGGGCAGATGCACAATTTTGCGCTTGGAATTTTTTGAGATTTTTTTTTATGGTGAAAAGAACGGAGCGCAACGGACCCAAAAGTAAGCGGGGCCGCCACTTTTCTGCTCAGAATTTTGTTCGACTTTGATAAAAACACTGAATTTCCCCTAACCAGCCAAAAATCCCACCTAAAATCCGGTTTTTGGTGACGTCGGCAATATTTTCGAAACGGCTCAGAACTAAAAAATTCCTTCGATCGTGGAATTTCCGGGGGGTGTGCCTACCCGAAAACAATTTCGGATTTCAGCCACTCGAAAATCCGTCCATGTTGGGTGCCATAGGGAAGTGCAACTTTTTGGCTGAAAATTCCTTAGGGAAATCGCCCATAGTAGTTTTATACCGTTTCCGCGGCGAAAACGGGCTGAAAACTGATGACAACGCACCACCACGTCCCGCTAGGTATGGGTAGCGACCCGGGAATATCGGTCAGTTTTCACAGAAATTAGTGGAAGATAAAAAATCTGTCCCCCAGCCAGGGGTCCCTGTGGTTACTATAATGTATAGTGGAAACCCAGGCTTTTACCACTACAGGGCAGATGCACAATTTTGCGCTTGGAATTTTTTGAGATTTTTTTTTATGGTGAAAAGAACGGAGCGCAACGGACCCAAAAGTAAGCGGGGCCGCCACTTTTCTGCTCAGAATTTTGTTCGACTTTGATAAAAACACTGAATTTCCCCTAACCAGCCAAAAATCCCACCTAAAATCCGGTTTTTGGTGACGTCGGCAATATTTTCGAAACGGCTCAGAACTAAAAAATTCCTTCGATCGTGGAATTTCCGGGGGGTGTGCCTACCCGAAAACAATTTCGGATTTCAGCCACTCGAAAATCCGTCCATGTTGGGTGCCATAGGGAAGTGCAACTTTTTGGCTGAAAATTCCTTAGGGAAATCGCCCATAGTAGTTTTATACCGTTTCCGCGGCGAAAACGGGCTGAAAACTGATGACAACGCACCACCACGTCCCGCTAGGTATGGGTAGCGACCCGGGAATATCGGTCAGTTTTCACAGAAATTAGTGGAAGATAAAAAATCTGTCCCCCAGCCAGGGGTCCCTGTGGTTACTATAATGTATAGTGGAAACCCAGGCTTTTACCACTACAGGGCAGATGCACAATTTTGCGCTTGGAATTTTTTGAGATTTTTTTTTATGGTGAAAAGAACGGAGCGCAACGGACCCAAAAGTAAGCGGGGCCGCCACTTTTCTGCTCAGAATTTTGTTCGACTTTGATAAAAACACTGAATTTCCCCTAACCAGCCAAAAATCCCACCTAAAATCCGGTTTTTGGTGACGTCGGCAATATTTTCGAAACGGCTCAGAACTAAAACATTCCTTCGATCGTGGAATTTCCGGGGGGTGTGCCTACCCGAAAACAATTTCGGATTTCAGCCACTCGAAAATCCGTCCATGTTGGGTGCCATAGGGAAGTGCAACTTTTTGGCTGAAAATTCCTTAGGGAAATCGCCCATAGTAGTTTTATACCGTTTCCGCGGCGAAAACGGGCTGAAAACTGATGACAACGCACCACCACGTCCCGCTAGGTATGGGTAGCGACCCGGGAATATCGGTCAGTTTTCACAGAAATTAGTGGAAGATAAAAAATCTGTCCCCCAGCCAGGGGTCCCTGTGGTTACTATAATGTATAGTGGAAACCCAGGCTTTTACCACTACAGGGCAGATGCACAATTTTGCGCTTGGAATTTTTTGAGATTTTTTTTTATGGTGAAAAGAACGGAGCGCAACGGACCCAAAAGTAAGCGGGGCCGCCACTTTTCTGCTCAGAATTTTGTTCGACTTTGATAAAAACACTGAATTTCCCCTAACCAGCCAAAAATCCCACCTAAAATCCGGTTTTTGGTGACGTCGGCAATATTTTCGAAACGGCTCAGAACTAAAAAATTCCTTCGATCGTGGAATTTCCGGGGGGTGTGCCTACCCGAAAACAATTTCGGATTTCAGCCACTCGAAAATCCGTCCATGTTGGGTGCCATAGGGAAGTGCAACTTTTTGGCTGAAAATTCCTTAGGGAAATCGCCCATAGTAGTTTTATACCGTTTCCGCGGCGAAAACGGGCTGAAAACTGATGACAACGCACCACCACGTCCCGCTAGGTATGGGTAGCGACCCGGGAATATCGGTCAGTTTTCACAGAAATTAGTGGAAGATAAAAAATCTGTCCCCCAGCCAGGGGTCCCTGTGGTTACTATAATGTATAGTGGAAACCCAGGCTTTTACCACTACAGGGCAGATGCACAATTTTGCGCTTGGAATTTTTTGAGATTTTTTTTTATGGTGAAAAGAACGGAGCGCAACGGACCCAAAAGTAAGCGGGGCCGCCACTTTTCTGCTCAGAATTTTGTTCGACTTTGATAAAAACACTGAATTTCCCCTAACCAGCCAAAAATCCCACCTAAAATCCGGTTTTTGGTGACGTCGGCAATATTTTCGAAACGGCTCAGAACTAAAAAATTCCTTCGATCGTGGAATTTCCGGGGGGTGTGCCTACCCGAAAACAATTTCGGATTTCAGCCACTCGAAAATCCGTCCATGTTGGGTGCCATAGGGAAGTGCAACTTTTTGGCTGAAAATTCCTTAGGGAAATCGCCCATAGTAGTTTTATACCGTTTCCGCGGCGAAAACGGGCTGAAAACTGATGACAACGCACCACCACGTCCCGCTAGGTATGGGTAGCGACCCGGGAATATCGGTCAGTTTTCACAGAAATTAGTGGAAGATAAAAAATCTGTCCCCCAGCCAGGGGTCCCTGTGGTTACTATAATGTATAGTGGAAACCCAGGCTTTTACCACTACAGGGCAGATGCACAATTTTGCGCTTGGAATTATTTGAGATTTTTTTTTATGGTGAAAAGAACGGAGCGCAACGGACCCAAAAGTAAGCGGGGCCGCCACTTTTCTGCTCAGAATTTTGTTCGACTTTGATAAAAACACTGAATTTCCCCTAACCAGCCAAAAATCCCACCTAAAATCCGGTTTTTGGTGACGTCGGCAATATTTTCGAAACGGCTCAGAACTAAAAAATTCCTTCGATCGTGGAATTTCCGGGGGGTGTGCCTACCCGAAAACAATTTCGGATTTCAGCCACTCGAAAATCCGTCCATGTTGGGTGCCATAGGGAAGTGCAACTTTTTGGCTGAAAATTCCTTAGGGAAATCGCCCATAGTAGTTTTATACCGTTTCCGCGGCGAAAACGGGCTGAAAACTGATGACAACGCACCACCACGTCCCGCTAGGTATGGGTAGCGACCCGGGAATATCGGTCAGTTTTCACAGAAATTAGTGGAAGATAAAAAATCTGTCCCCCAGCCAGGGGTCCCTGTGGTTACTATAATGTATAGTGGAAACCCAGGCTTTTACCACTACAGGGCAGATGCACAATTTTGCGCTTGGAATTTTTTGAGATTTTTTTTTATGGTGAAAAGAACGGAGCGCAACGGACCCAAAAGTAAGCGGGGCCGCCACTTTTCTGCTCAGAATTTTGTTCGACTTTGATAAAAACACTGAATTTCCCCTAACCAGCCAAAAATCCCACCTAAAATCCGGTTTTTGGTGACGTCGGCAATATTTTCGAAACGGCTCAGAACTAAAAAATTCCTTCGATCGTGGAATTTCCGGGGGGTGTGCCTACCCGAAAACAATTTCGGATTTCAGCCACTCGAAAATCCGTCCATGTTGGGTGCCATAGGGAAGTGCAACTTTTTGGCTGAAAATTCCTTAGGGAAATCGCCCATAGTAGTTTTATACCGTTTCCGCGGCGAAAACGGGCTGAAAACTGATGACAACGCACCACCACGTCCCGCTAGGTATGGGTAGCGACCCGGGAATATCGGTCAGTTTTCACAGAAATTAGTGGAAGATAAAAAATCTGTCCCCCAGCCAGGGGTCCCTGTGGTTACTATAATGTATAGTGGAAACCCAGGCTTTTACCACTACAGGGCAGATGCACAATTTTGCGCTTGGAATTTTTTGAGATTTTTTTTTATGGTGAAAAGAACGGAGCGCAACGGACCCAAAAGTAAGCGGGGCCGCCACTTTTCTGCTCAGAATTTTGTTCGACTTTGATAAAAACACTGAATTTCCCCTAACCAGCCAAAAATCCCACCTAAAATCCGGTTTTTGGTGACGTCGGCAATATTTTCGAAACGGCTCAGAACTAAAACATTCCTTCGATCGTGGAATTTCCGGGGGGTGTGCCTACCCGAAAACAATTTCGGATTTCAGCCACTCGAAAATCCGTCCATGTTGGGTGCCATAGGGAAGTGCAACTTTTTGGCTGAAAATTCCTTAGGGAAATCGCCCATAGTAGTTTTATACCGTTTCCGCGGCGAAAACGGGCTGAAAACTGATGACAACGCACCACCACGTCCCGCTAGGTATGGGTAGCGACCCGGGAATATCGGTCAGTTTTCACAGAAATTAGTGGAAGATAAAAAATCTGTCCCCCAGCCAGGGGTCCCTGTGGTTACTATAATGTATAGTGGAAACCCAGGCTTTTACCACTACAGGGCAGATGCACAATTTTGCGCTTGGAATTTTTTGAGATTTTTTTTTATGGTGAAAAGAACGGAGCGCAACGGACCCAAAAGTAAGCGGGGCCGCCACTTTTCTGCTCAGAATTTTGTTCGACTTTGATAAAAACACTGAATTTCCCCTAACCAGCCAAAAATCCCACCTAAAATCCGGTTTTTGGTGACGTCGGCAATATTTTCGAAACGGCTCAGAACTAAAACATTCCTTCGATCGTGGAATTTCCGGGGGGTGTGCCTACCCGAAAACAATTTCGGATTTCAGCCACTCGAAAATCCGTCCATGTTGGGTGCCATAGGGAAGTGCAACTTTTTGGCTGAAAATTCCTTAGGGAAATCGCCCATAGTAGTTTTATACCGTTTCCGCGGCGAAAACGGGCTGAAAACTGATGACAACGCACCACCACGTCCCGCTAGGTATGGGTAGCGACCCGGGAATATCGGTCAGTTTTCACAGAAATTAGTGGAAGATAAAAAATCTGTCCCCCAGCCAGGGGTCCCTGTGGTTACTATAATGTATAGTGGAAACCCAGGCTTTTACCACTACAGGGCAGATGCACAATTTTGCGCTTGGAATTTTTTGAGATTTTTTTTTATGGTGAAAAGAACGGAGCGCAACGGACCCAAAAGTAAGCGGGGCCGCCACTTTTCTGCTCAGAATTTTGTTCGACTTTGATAAAAACACTGAATTTCCCCTAACCAGCCAAAAATCCCACCTAAAATCCGGTTTTTGGTGACGTCGGCAATATTTTCGAAACGGCTCAGAACTAAAAAATTCCTTCGATCGTGGAATTTCCGGGGGGTGTGCCTACCCGAAAACAATTTCGGATTTCAGCCACTCGAAAATCCGTCCATGTTGGGTGCCATAGGGAAGTGCAACTTTTTGGCTGAAAATTCCTTAGGGAAATCGCCCATAGTAGTTTTATACCGTTTCCGCGGCGAAAACGGGCTGAAAACTGATGACAACGCACCACCACGTCCCGCTAGGTATGGGTAGCGACCCGGGAATATCGGTCAGTTTTCACAGAAATTAGTGGAAGATAAAAAATCTGTCCCCCAGCCAGGGGTCCCTGTGGTTACTATAATGTATAGTGGAAACCCAGGCTTTTACCACTACAGGGCAGATGCACAATTTTGCGCTTGGAATTTTTTGAGATTTTTTTTTATGGTGAAAAGAACGGAGCGCAACGGACCCAAAAGTAAGCGGGGCCGCCACTTTTCTGCTCAGAATTTTGTTCGACTTTGATAAAAACACTGAATTTCCCCTAACCAGCCAAAAATCCCACCTAAAATCCGGTTTTTGGTGACGTCGGCAATATTTTCGAAACGGCTCAGAACTAAAAAATTCCTTCGATCGTGGAATTTCCGGGGGGTGTGCCTACCCGAAAACAATTTCGGATTTCAGCCACTCGAAAATCCGTCCATGTTGGGTGCCATAGGGAAGTGCAACTTTTTGGCTGAAAATTCCTTAGGGAAATCGCCCATAGTAGTTTTATACCGTTTCCGCGGCGAAAACGGGCTGAAAACTGATGACAACGCACCACCACGTCCCGCTAGGTATGGGTAGCGACCCGGGAATATCGGTCAGTTTTCACAGAAATTAGTGGAAGATAAAAAATCTGTCCCCCAGCCAGGGGTCCCTGTGGTTACTATAATGTATAGTGGAAACCCAGGCTTTTACCACTACAGGGCAGATGCACAATTTTGCGCTTGGAATTTTTTGAGATTTTTTTTTATGGTGAAAAGAACGGAGCGCAACGGACCCAAAAGTAAGCGGGGCCGCCACTTTTCTGCTCAGAATTTTGTTCGACTTTGATAAAAACACTGAATTTCCCCTAACCAGCCAAAAATCCCACCTAAAATCCGGTTTTTGGTGACGTCGGCAATATTTTCGAAACGGCTCAGAACTAAAAAATTCCTTCGATCGTGGAATTTCCGGGGGGTGTGCCTACCCGAAAACAATTTCGGATTTCAGCCACTCGAAAATCCGTCCATGTTGGGTGCCATAGGGAAGTGCAACTTTTTGGCTGAAAATTCCTTAGGGAAATCGCCCATAGTAGTTTTATACCGTTTCCGCGGCGAAAACGGGCTGAAAACTGATGACAACGCACCACCACGTCCCGCTAGGTATGGGTAGCGACCCGGGAATATCGGTCAGTTTTCACAGAAATTAGTGGAAGATAAAAAATCTGTCCCCCAGCCAGGGGTCCCTGTGGTTACTATAATGTATAGTGGAAACCCAGGCTTTTACCACTACAGGGCAGATGCACAATTTTGCGCTTGGAATTTTTTGAGATTTTTTTTTATGGTGAAAAGAACGGAGCGCAACGGACCCAAAAGTAAGCGGGGCCGCCACTTTTCTGCTCAGAATTTTGTTCGACTTTGATAAAAACACTGAATTTCCCCTAACCAGCCAAAAATCCCACCTAAAATCCGGTTTTTGGTGACGTCGGCAATATTTTCGAAACGGCTCAGAACTAAAAAATTCCTTCGATCGTGGAATTTCCGGGGGGTGTGCCTACCCGAAAACAATTTCGGATTTCAGCCACTCGAAAATCCGTCCATGTTGGGTGCCATAGGGAAGTGCAACTTTTTGGCTGAAAATTCCTTAGGGAAATCGCCCATAGTAGTTTTATACCGTTTCCGCGGCGAAAACGGGCTGAAAACTGATGACAACGCACCACCACGTCCCGCTAGGTATGGGTAGCGACCCGGGAATATCGGTCAGTTTTCACAGAAATTAGTGGAAGATAAAAAATCTGTCCCCCAGCCAGGGGTCCCTGTGGTTACTATAATGTATAGTGGAAACCCAGGCTTTTACCACTACAGGGCAGATGCACAATTTTGCGCTTGGAATTTTTTGAGATTTTTTTTTATGGTGAAAAGAACGGAGCGCAACGGACCCAAAAGTAAGCGGGGCCGCCACTTTTCTGCTCAGAATTTTGTTCGACTTTGATAAAAACACTGAATTTCCCCTAACCAGCCAAAAATCCCACCTAAAATCCGGTTTTTGGTGACGTCGGCAATATTTTCGAAACGGCTCAGAACTAAAAAATTCCTTCGATCGTGGAATTTCCGGGGGGTGTGCCTACCCGAAAACAATTTCGGATTTCAGCCACTCGAAAATCCGTCCATGTTGGGTGCCATAGGGAAGTGCAACTTTTTGGCTGAAAATTCCTTAGGGAAATCGCCCATAGTAGTTTTATACCGTTTCCGCGGCGAAAACGGGCTGAAAACTGATGACAACGCACCACCACGTCCCGCTAGGTATGGGTAGCGACCCGGGAATATCGGTCAGTTTTCACAGAAATTAGTGGAAGATAAAAAATCTGTCCCCCAGCCAGGGGTCCCTGTGGTTACTATAATGTATAGTGGAAACCCAGGCTTTTACCACTACAGGGCAGATGCACAATTTTGCGCTTGGAATTTTTTGAGATTTTTTTTTATGGTGAAAAGAACGGAGCGCAACGGACCCAAAAGTAAGCGGGGCCGCCACTTTTCTGCTCAGAATTTTGTTCGACTTTGATAAAAACACTGAATTTCCCCTAACCAGCCAAAAATCCCACCTAAAATCCGGTTTTTGGTGACGTCGGCAATATTTTCGAAACGGCTCAGAACTAAAAAATTCCTTCGATCGTGGAATTTCCGGGGGGTGTGCCTACCCGAAAACAATTTCGGATTTCAGCCACTCGAAAATCCGTCCATGTTGGGTGCCATAGGGAAGTGCAACTTTTTGGCTGAAAATTCCTTAGGGAAATCGCCCATAGTAGTTTTATACCGTTTCCGCGGCGAAAACGGGCTGAAAACTGATGACAACGCACCACCACGTCCCGCTAGGTATGGGTAGCGACCCGGGAATATCGGTCAGTTTTCACAGAAATTAGTGGAAGATAAAAAATCTGTCCCCCAGCCAGGGGTCCCTGTGGTTACTATAATGTATAGTGGAAACCCAGGCTTTTACCACTACAGGGCAGATGCACAATTTTGCGCTTGGAATTTTTTGAGATTTTTTTTTATGGTGAAAAGAACGGAGCGCAACGGACCCAAAAGTAAGCGGGGCCGCCACTTTTCTGCTCAGAATTTTGTTCGACTTTGATAAAAACACTGAATTTCCCCTAACCAGCCAAAAATCCCACCTAAAATCCGGTTTTTGGTGACGTCGGCAATATTTTCGAAACGGCTCAGAACTAAAAAATTCCTTCGATCGTGGAATTTCCGGGGGGTGTGCCTACCCGAAAACAATTTCGGATTTCAGCCACTCGAAAATCCGTCCATGTTGGGTGCCATAGGGAAGTGCAACTTTTTGGCTGAAAATTCCTTAGGGAAATCGCCCATAGTAGTTTTATACCGTTTCCGCGGCGAAAACGGGCTGAAAACTGATGACAACGCACCACCACGTCCCGCTAGGTATGGGTAGCGACCCGGGAATATCGGTCAGTTTTCACAGAAATTAGTGGAAGATAAAAAATCTGTCCCCCAGCCAGGGGTCCCTGTGGTTACTATAATGTATAGTGGAAACCCAGGCTTTTACCACTACAGGGCAGATGCACAATTTTGCGCTTGGAATTTTTTGAGATTTTTTTTTATGGTGAAAAGAACGGAGCGCAACGGACCCAAAAGTAAGCGGGGCCGCCACTTTTCTGCTCAGAATTTTGTTCGACTTTGATAAAAACACTGAATTTCCCCTAACCAGCCAAAAATCCCACCTAAAATCCGGTTTTTGGTGACGTCGGCAATATTTTCGAAACGGCTCAGAACTAAAAAATTCCTTCGATCGTGGAATTTCCGGGGGGTGTGCCTACCCGAAAACAATTTCGGATTTCAGCCACTCGAAAATCCGTCCATGTTGGGTGCCATAGGGAAGTGCAACTTTTTGGCTGAAAATTCCTTAGGGAAATCGCCCATAGTAGTTTTATACCGTTTCCGCGGCGAAAACGGGCTGAAAACTGATGACAACGCACCACCACGTCCCGCTAGGTATGGGTAGCGACCCGGGAATATCGGTCAGTTTTCACAGAAATTAGTGGAAGATAAAAAATCTGTCCCCCAGCCAGGGGTCCCTGTGGTTACTATAATGTATAGTGGAAACCCAGGCTTTTACCACTACAGGGCAGATGCACAATTTTGCGCTTGGAATTTTTTGAGATTTCTTTTTATGGTGAAAAGAACGGAGCGCAACGGACCCAAAAGTAAGCGGGGCCGCCACTTTTCTGCTCAGAATTTTGTTCGACTTTGATAAAAACACTGAATTTCCCCTAACCAGCCAAAAATCCCACCTAAAATCCGGTTTTTGGTGACGTCGGCAATATTTTCGAAACGGCTCAGAACTAAAAAATTCCTTCGATCGTGGAATTTCCGGGGGGTGTGCCTACCCGAAAACAATTTCGGATTTCAGCCACTCGAAAATCCGTCCATGTTGGGTGCCATAGGGAAGTGCAACTTTTTGGCTGAAAATTCCTTAGGGAAATCGCCCATAGTAGTTTTATACCGTTTCCGCGGCGAAAACGGGCTGAAAACTGATGACAACGCACCACCACGTCCCGCTAGGTATGGGTAGCGACCCGGGAATATCGGTCAGTTTTCACAGAAATTAGTGGAAGATAAAAAATCTGTCCCCCAGCCAGGGGTCCCTGTGGTTACTATAATGTATAGTGGAAACCCAGGCTTTTACCACTACAGGGCAGATGCACAATTTTGCGCTTGGAATTTTTTGAGATTTTTTTTTATGGTGAAAAGAACGGAGCGCAACGGACCCAAAAGTAAGCGGGGCCGCCACTTTTCTGCTCAGAATTTTGTTCGACTTTGATAAAAACACTGAATTTCCCCTAACCAGCCAAAAATCCCACCTAAAATCCGGTTTTTGGTGACGTCGGCAATATTTTCGAAACGGCTCAGAACTAAAACATTCCTTCGATCGTGGAATTTCCGGGGGGTGTGCCTACCCGAAAACAATTTCGGATTTCAGCCACTCGAAAATCCGTCCATGTTGGGTGCCATAGGGAAGTGCAACTTTTTGGCTGAAAATTCCTTAGGGAAATCGCCCATAGTAGTTTTATACCGTTTCCGCGGCGAAAACGGGCTGAAAACTGATGACAACGCACCACCACGTCCCGCTAGGTATGGGTAGCGACCCGGGAATATCGGTCAGTTTTCACAGAAATTAGTGGAAGATAAAAAATCTGTCCCCCAGCCAGGGGTCCCTGTGGTTACTATAATGTATAGTGGAAACCCAGGCTTTTACCACTACAGGGCAGATGCACAATTTTGCGCTTGGAATTTTTTGAGATTTTTTTTTATGGTGAAAAGAACGGAGCGCAACGGACCCAAAAGTAAGCGGGGCCGCCACTTTTCTGCTCAGAATTTTGTTCGACTTTGATAAAAACACTGAATTTCCCCTAACCAGCCAAAAATCCCACCTAAAATCCGGTTTTTGGTGACGTCGGCAATATTTTCGAAACGGCTCAGAACTAAAAAATTCCTTCGATCGTGGAATTTCCGGGGGGTGTGCCTACCCGAAAACAATTTCGGATTTCAGCCACTCGAAAATCCGTCCATGTTGGGTGCCATAGGGAAGTGCAACTTTTTGGCTGAAAATTCCTTAGGGAAATCGCCCATAGTAGTTTTATACCGTTTCCGCGGCGAAAACGGGCTGAAAACTGATGACAACGCACCACCACGTCCCGCTAGGTATGGGTAGCGACCCGGGAATATCGGTCAGTTTTCACAGAAATTAGTGGAAGATAAAAAATCTGTCCCCCAGCCAGGGGTCCCTGTGGTTACTATAATGTATAGTGGAAACCCAGGCTTTTACCACTACAGGGCAGATGCACAATTTTGCGCTTGGAATTTTTTGAGATTTTTTTTTATGGTGAAAAGAACGGAGCGCAACGGACCCAAAAGTAAGCGGGGCCGCCACTTTTCTGCTCAGAATTTTGTTCGACTTTGATAAAAACACTGAATTTCCCCTAACCAGCCAAAAATCCCACCTAAAATCCGGTTTTTGGTGACGTCGGCAATATTTTCGAAACGGCTCAGAACTAAAAAATTCCTTCGATCGTGGAATTTCCGGGGGGTGTGCCTACCCGAAAACAATTTCGGATTTCAGCCACTCGAAAATCCGTCCATGTTGGGTGCCATAGGGAAGTGCAACTTTTTGGCTGAAAATTCCTTAGGGAAATCGCCCATAGTAGTTTTATACCGTTTCCGCGGCGAAAACGGGCTGAAAACTGATGACAACGCACCACCACGTCCCGCTAGGTATGGGTAGCGACCCGGGAATATCGGTCAGTTTTCACAGAAATTAGTGGAAGATAAAAAATCTGTCCCCCAGCCAGGGGTCCCTGTGGTTACTATAATGTATAGTGGAAACCCAGGCTTTTACCACTACAGGGCAGATGCACAATTTTGCGCTTGGAATTTTTTGAGATTTTTTTTTATGGTGAAAAGAACGGAGCGCAACGGACCCAAAAGTAAGCGGGGCCGCCACTTTTCTGCTCAGAATTTTGTTCGACTTTGATAAAAACACTGAATTTCCCCTAACCAGCCAAAAATCCCACCTAAAATCCGGTTTTTGGTGACGTCGGCAATATTTTCGAAACGGCTCAGAACTAAAAAATTCCTTCGATCGTGGAATTTCCGGGGGGTGTGCCTACCCGAAAACAATTTCGGATTTCAGCCACTCGAAAATCCGTCCATGTTGGGTGCCATAGGGAAGTGCAACTTTTTGGCTGAAAATTCCTTAGGGAAATCGCCCATAGTAGTTTTATACCGTTTCCGCGGCGAAAACGGGCTGAAAACTGATGACAACGCACCACCACGTCCCGCTAGGTATGGGTAGCGACCCGGGAATATCGGTCAGTTTTCACAGAAATTAGTGGAAGATAAAAAATCTGTCCCCCAGCCAGGGGTCCCTGTGGTTACTATAATGTATAGTGGAAACCCAGGCTTTTACCACTACAGGGCAGATGCACAATTTTGCGCTTGGAATTTTTTGAGATTTTTTTTTATGGTGAAAAGAACGGAGCGCAACGGACCCAAAAGTAAGCGGGGCCGCCACTTTTCTGCTCAGAATTTTGTTCGACTTTGATAAAAACACTGAATTTCCCCTAACCAGCCAAAAATCCCACCTAAAATCCGGTTTTTGGTGACGTCGGCAATATTTTCGAAACGGCTCAGAACTAAAAAATTCCTTCGATCGTGGAATTTCCGGGGGGTGTGCCTACCCGAAAACAATTTCGGATTTCAGCCACTCGAAAATCCGTCCATGTTGGGTGCCATAGGGAAGTGCAACTTTTTGGCTGAAAATTCCTTAGGGAAATCGCCCATAGTAGTTTTATACCGTTTCCGCGGCGAAAACGGGCTGAAAACTGATGACAACGCACCACCACGTCCCGCTAGGTATGGGTAGCGACCCGGGAATATCGGTCAGTTTTCACAGAAATTAGTGGAAGATAAAAAATCTGTCCCCCAGCCAGGGGTCCCTGTGGTTACTATAATGTATAGTGGAAACCCAGGCTTTTACCACTACAGGGCAGATGCACAATTTTGCGCTTGGAATGTTTTGAGATTTTTTTTTATGGTGAAAAGAACGGAGCGCAACGGACCCAAAAGTAAGCGGGGCCGCCACTTTTCTGCTCAGAATTTTGTTCGACTTTGATAAAAACACTGAATTTCCCCTAACCAGCCAAAAATCCCACCTAAAATCCGGTTTTTGGTGACGTCGGCAATATTTTCGAAACGGCTCAGAACTAAAAAATTCCTTCGATCGTGGAATTTCCGGGGGGTGTGCCTACCCGAAAACAATTTCGGATTTCAGCCACTCGAAAATCCGTCCATGTTGGGTGCCATAGGGAAGTGCAACTTTTTGGCTGAAAATTCCTTAGGGAAATCGCCCATAGTAGTTTTATACCGTTTCCGCGGCGAAAACGGGCTGAAAACTGATGACAACGCACCACCACGTCCCGCTAGGTATGGGTAGCGACCCGGGAATATCGGTCAGTTTTCACAGAAATTAGTGGAAGATAAAAAATCTGTCCCCCAGCCAGGGGTCCCTGTGGTTACTATAATGTATAGTGGAAACCCAGGCTTTTACCACTACAGGGCAGATGCACAATTTTGCGCTTGGAATTTTTTGAGATTTTTTTTTATGGTGAAAAGAACGGAGCGCAACGGACCCAAAAGTAAGCGGGGCCGCCACTTTTCTGCTCAGAATTTTGTTCGACTTTGATAAAAACACTGAATTTCCCCTAACCAGCCAAAAATCCCACCTAAAATCCGGTTTTTGGTGACGTCGGCAATATTTTCGAAACGGCTCAGAACTAAAAAATTCCTTCGATCGTGGAATTTCCGGGGGGTGTGCCTACCCGAAAACAATTTCGGATTTCAGCCACTCGAAAATCCGTCCATGTTGGGTGCCATAGGGAAGTGCAACTTTTTGGCTGAAAATTCCTTAGGGAAATCGCCCATAGTAGTTTTATACCGTTTCCGCGGCGAAAACGGGCTGAAAACTGATGACAACGCACCACCACGTCCCGCTAGGTATGGGTAGCGACCCGGGAATATCGGTCAGTTTTCACAGAAATTAGTGGAAGATAAAAAATCTGTCCCCCAGCCAGGGGTCCCTGTGGTTACTATAATGTATAGTGGAAACCCAGGCTTTTACCACTACAGGGCAGATGCACAATTTTGCGCTTGGAATTTTTTGAGATTTTTTTTTATGGTGAAAAGAACGGAGCGCAACGGACCCAAAAGTAAGCGGGGCCGCCACTTTTCTGCTCAGAATTTTGTTCGACTTTGATAAAAACACTGAATTTCCCCTAACCAGCCAAAAATCCCACCTAAAATCCGGTTTTTGGTGACGTCGGCAATATTTTCGAAACGGCTCAGAACTAAAAAATTCCTTCGATCGTGGAATTTCCGGGGGGTGTGCCTACCCGAAAACAATTTCGGATTTCAGCCACTCGAAAATCCGTCCATGTTGGGTGCCATAGGGAAGTGCAACTTTTTGGCTGAAAATTCCTTAGGGAAATCGCCCATAGTAGTTTTATACCGTTTCCGCGGCGAAAACGGGCTGAAAACTGATGACAACGCACCACCACGTCCCGCTAGGTATGGGTAGCGACCCGGGAATATCGGTCAGTTTTCACAGAAATTAGTGGAAGATAAAAAATCTGTCCCCCAGCCAGGGGTCCCTGTGGTTACTATAATGTATAGTGGAAACCCAGGCTTTTACCACTACAGGGCAGATGCACAATTTTGCGCTTGGAATGTTTTGAGATTTTTTTTTATGGTGAAAAGAACGGAGCGCAACGGACCCAAAAGTAAGCGGGGCCGCCACTTTTCTGCTCAGAATTTTGTTCGACTTTGATAAAAACACTGAATTTCCCCTAACCAGCCAAAAATCCCACCTAAAATCCGGTTTTTGGTGACGTCGGCAATATTTTCGAAACGGCTCAGAACTAAAAAATTCCTTCGATCGTGGAATTTCCGGGGGGTGTGCCTACCCGAAAACAATTTCGGATTTCAGCCACTCGAAAATCCGTCCATGTTGGGTGCCATAGGGAAGTGCAACTTTTTGGCTGAAAATTCCTTAGGGAAATCGCCCATAGTAGTTTTATACCGTTTCCGCGGCGAAAACGGGCTGAAAACTGATGACAACGCACCACCACGTCCCGCTAGGTATGGGTAGCGACCCGGGAATATCGGTCAGTTTTCACAGAAATTAGTGGAAGATAAAAAATCTGTCCCCCAGCCAGGGGTCCCTGTGGTTACTATAATGTATAGTGGAAACCCAGGCTTTTACCACTACAGGGCAGATGCACAATTTTGCGCTTGGAATTTTTTGAGATTTTTTTTTATGGTGAAAAGAACGGAGCGCAACGGACCCAAAAGTAAGCGGGGCCGCCACTTTTCTGCTCAGAATTTTGTTCGACTTTGATAAAAACACTGAATTTCCCCTAACCAGCCAAAAATCCCACCTAAAATCCGGTTTTTGGTGACGTCGGCAATATTTTCGAAACGGCTCAGAACTAAAAAATTCCTTCGATCGTGGAATTTCCGGGGGGTGTGCCTACCCGAAAACAATTTCGGATTTCAGCCACTCGAAAATCCGTCCATGTTGGGTGCCATAGGGAAGTGCAACTTTTTGGCTGAAAATTCCTTAGGGAAATCGCCCATAGTAGTTTTATACCGTTTCCGCGGCGAAAACGGGCTGAAAACTGATGACAACGCACCACCACGTCCCGCTAGGTATGGGTAGCGACCCGGGAATATCGGTCAGTTTTCACAGAAATTAGTGGAAGATAAAAAATCTGTCCCCCAGCCAGGGGTCCCTGTGGTTACTATAATGTATAGTGGAAACCCAGGCTTTTACCACTACAGGGCAGATGCACAATTTTGCGCTTGGAATTTTTTGAGATTTTTTTTTATGGTGAAAAGAACGGAGCGCAACGGACCCAAAAGTAAGCGGGGCCGCCACTTTTCTGCTCAGAATTTTGTTCGACTTTGATAAAAACACTGAATTTCCCCTAACCAGCCAAAAATCCCACCTAAAATCCGGTTTTTGGTGACGTCGGCAATATTTTCGAAACGGCTCAGAACTAAAAAATTCCTTCGATCGTGGAATTTCCGGGGGGTGTGCCTACCCGAAAACAATTTCGGATTTCAGCCACTCGAAAATCCGTCCATGTTGGGTGCCATAGGGAAGTGCAACTTTTTGGCTGAAAATTCCTTAGGGAAATCGCCCATAGTAGTTTTATACCGTTTCCGCGGCGAAAACGGGCTGAAAACTGATGACAACGCACCACCACGTCCCGCTAGGTATGGGTAGCGACCCGGGAATATCGGTCAGTTTTCACAGAAATTAGTGGAAGATAAAAAATCTGTCCCCCAGCCAGGGGTCCCTGTGGTTACTATAATGTATAGTGGAAACCCAGGCTTTTACCACTACAGGGCAGATGCACAATTTTGCGCTTGGAATTTTTTGAGATTTTTTTTTATGGTGAAAAGAACGGAGCGCAACGGACCCAAAAGTAAGCGGGGCCGCCACTTTTCTGCTCAGAATTTTGTTCGACTTTGATAAAAACACTGAATTTCCCCTAACCAGCCAAAAATCCCACCTAAAATCCGGTTTTTGGTGACGTCGGCAATATTTTCGAAACGGCTCAGAACTAAAAAATTCCTTCGATCGTGGAATTTCCGGGGGGTGTGCCTACCCGAAAACAATTTCGGATTTCAGCCACTCGAAAATCCGTCCATGTTGGGTGCCATAGGGAAGTGCAACTTTTTGGCTGAAAATTCCTTAGGGAAATCGCCCATAGTAGTTTTATACCGTTTCCGCGGCGAAAACGGGCTGAAAACTGATGACAACGCACCACCACGTCCCGCTAGGTATGGGTAGCGACCCGGGAATATCGGTCAGTTTTCACAGAAATTAGTGGAAGATAAAAAATCTGTCCCCCAGCCAGGGGTCCCTGTGGTTACTATAATGTATAGTGGAAACCCAGGCTTTTACCACTACAGGGCAGATGCACAATTTTGCGCTTGGAATGTTTTGAGATTTTTTTTTATGGTGAAAAGAACGGAGCGCAACGGACCCAAAAGTAAGCGGGGCCGCCACTTTTCTGCTCAGAATTTTGTTCGACTTTGATAAAAACACTGAATTTCCCCTAACCAGCCAAAAATCCCACCTAAAATCCGGTTTTTGGTGACGTCGGCAATATTTTCGAAACGGCTCAGAACTAAAAAATTCCTTCGATCGTGGAATTTCCGGGGGGTGTGCCTACCCGAAAACAATTTCGGATTTCAGCCACTCGAAAATCCGTCCATGTTGGGTGCCATAGGGAAGTGCAACTTTTTGGCTGAAAATTCCTTAGGGAAATCGCCCATAGTAGTTTTATACCGTTTCCGCGGCGAAAACGGGCTGAAAACTGATGACAACGCACCACCACGTCCCGCTAGGTATGGGTAGCGACCCGGGAATATCGGTCAGTTTTCACAGAAATTAGTGGAAGATAAAAAATCTGTCCCCCAGCCAGGGGTCCCTGTGGTTACTATAATGTATAGTGGAAACCCAGGCTTTTACCACTACAGGGCAGATGCACAATTTTGCGCTTGGAATTTTTTGAGATTTTTTTTTATGGTGAAAAGAACGGAGCGCAACGGACCCAAAAGTAAGCGGGGCCGCCACTTTTCTGCTCAGAATTTTGTTCGACTTTGATAAAAACACTGAATTTCCCCTAACCAGCCAAAAATCCCACCTAAAATCCGGTTTTTGGTGACGTCGGCAATATTTTCGAAACGGCTCAGAACTAAAAAATTCCTTCGATCGTGGAATTTCCGGGGGGTGTGCCTACCCGAAAACAATTTCGGATTTCAGCCACTCGAAAATCCGTCCATGTTGGGTGCCATAGGGAAGTGCAACTTTTTGGCTGAAAATTCCTTAGGGAAATCGCCCATAGTAGTTTTATACCGTTTCCGCGGCGAAAACGGGCTGAAAACTGATGACAACGCACCACCACGTCCCGCTAGGTATGGGTAGCGACCCGGGAATATCGGTCAGTTTTCACAGAAATTAGTGGAAGATAAAAAATCTGTCCCCCAGCCAGGGGTCCCTGTGGTTACTATAATGTATAGTGGAAACCCAGGCTTTTACCACTACAGGGCAGATGCACAATTTTGCGCTTGGAATGTTTTGAGATTTTTTTTTATGGTGAAAAGAACGGAGCGCAACGGACCCAAAAGTAAGCGGGGCCGCCACTTTTCTGCTCAGAATTTTGTTCGACTTTGATAAAAACACTGAATTTCCCCTAACCAGCCAAAAATCCCACCTAAAATCCGGTTTTTGGTGACGTCGGCAATATTTTCGAAACGGCTCAGAACTAAAAAATTCCTTCGATCGTGGAATTTCCGGGGGGTGTGCCTACCCGAAAACAATTTCGGATTTCAGCCACTCGAAAATCCGTCCATGTTGGGTGCCATAGGGAAGTGCAACTTTTTGGCTGAAAATTCCTTAGGGAAATCGCCCATAGTAGTTTTATACCGTTTCCGCGGCGAAAACGGGCTGAAAACTGATGACAACGCACCACCACGTCCCGCTAGGTATGGGTAGCGACCCGGGAATATCGGTCAGTTTTCACAGAAATTAGTGGAAGATAAAAAATCTGTCCCCCAGCCAGGGGTCCCTGTGGTTACTATAATGTATAGTGGAAACCCAGGCTTTTACCACTACAGGGCAGATGCACAATTTTGCGCTTGGAATTTTTTGAGATTTTTTTTTATGGTGAAAAGAACGGAGCGCAACGGACCCAAAAGTAAGCGGGGCCGCCACTTTTCTGCTCAGAATTTTGTTCGACTTTGATAAAAACACTGAATTTCCCCTAACCAGCCAAAAATCCCACCTAAAATCCGGTTTTTGGTGACGTCGGCAATATTTTCGAAACGGCTCAGAACTAAAAAATTCCTTCGATCGTGGAATTTCCGGGGGGTGTGCCTACCCGAAAACAATTTCGGATTTCAGCCACTCGAAAATCCGTCCATGTTGGGTGCCATAGGGAAGTGCAACTTTTTGGCTGAAAATTCCTTAGGGAAATCGCCCATAGTAGTTTTATACCGTTTCCGCGGCGAAAACGGGCTGAAAACTGATGACAACGCACCACCACGTCCCGCTAGGTATGGGTAGCGACCCGGGAATATCGGTCAGTTTTCACAGAAATTAGTGGAAGATAAAAAATCTGTCCCCCAGCCAGGGGTCCCTGTGGTTACTATAATGTATAGTGGAAACCCAGGCTTTTACCACTACAGGGCAGATGCACAATTTTGCGCTTGGAATGTTTTGAGATTTTTTTTTATGGTGAAAAGAACGGAGCGCAACGGACCCAAAAGTAAGCGGGGCCGCCACTTTTCTGCTCAGAATTTTGTTCGACTTTGATAAAAACACTGAATTTCCCCTAACCAGCCAAAAATCCCACCTAAAATCCGGTTTTTGGTGACGTCGGCAATATTTTCGAAACGGCTCAGAACTAAAAAATTCCTTCGATCGTGGAATTTCCGGGGGGTGTGCCTACCCGAAAACAATTTCGGATTTCAGCCACTCGAAAATCCGTCCATGTTGGGTGCCATAGGGAAGTGCAACTTTTTGGCTGAAAATTCCTTAGGGAAATCGCCCATAGTAGTTTTATACCGTTTCCGCGGCGAAAACGGGCTGAAAACTGATGACAACGCACCACCACGTCCCGCTAGGTATGGGTAGCGACCCGGGAATATCGGTCAGTTTTCACAGAAATTAGTGGAAGATAAAAAATCTGTCCCCCAGCCAGGGGTCCCTGTGGTTACTATAATGTATAGTGGAAACCCAGGCTTTTACCACTACAGGGCAGATGCACAATTTTGCGCTTGGAATGTTTTGAGATTTTTTTTTATGGTGAAAAGAACGGAGCGCAACGGACCCAAAAGTAAGCGGGGCCGCCACTTTTCTGCTCAGAATTTTGTTCGACTTTGATAAAAACACTGAATTTCCCCTAACCAGCCAAAAATCCCACCTAAAATCCGGTTTTTGGTGACGTCGGCAATATTTTCGAAACGGCTCAGAACTAAAAAATTCCTTCGATCGTGGAATTTCCGGGGGGTGTGCCTACCCGAAAACAATTTCGGATTTCAGCCACTCGAAAATCCGTCCATGTTGGGTGCCATAGGGAAGTGCAACTTTTTGGCTGAAAATTCCTTAGGGAAATCGCCCATAGTAGTTTTATACCGTTTCCGCGGCGAAAACGGGCTGAAAACTGATGACAACGCACCACCACGTCCCGCTAGGTATGGGTAGCGACCCGGGAATATCGGTCAGTTTTCACAGAAATTAGTGGAAGATAAAAAATCTGTCCCCCAGCCAGGGGTCCCTGTGGTTACTATAATGTATAGTGGAAACCCAGGCTTTTACCACTACAGGGCAGATGCACAATTTTGCGCTTGGAATTTTTTGAGATTTCTTTTTATGGTGAAAAGAACGGAGCGCAACGGACCCAAAAGTAAGCGGGGCCGCCACTTTTCTGCTCAGAATTTTGTTCGACTTTGATAAAAACACTGAATTTCCCCTAACCAGCCAAAAATCCCACCTAAAATCCGGTTTTTGGTGACGTCGGCAATAGTTTCGAAACGGCTCAGAACTAACAAATTCCTTCGATCGTGGAATTTCCGGGGGGTGTGCCTACCCGAAAACAATTTCGGATTTCAGCCACTCGAAAATCCGTCCATGTTGGGTGCCATAGGGAAGTGCAACTTTTTGGCTGAAAATTCCTTAGGGAAATCGCCCATAGTAGTTTTATACCGTTTCCGCGGCGAAAACGGGCTGAAAACTGATGACAACGCACCACCACGTCCCGCTAGGTATGGGTAGCGACCCGGGAATATCGGTCAGTTTTCACAGAAATTAGTGGAAGATAAAAAATCTGTCCCCCAGCCAGGGGTCCCTGTGGTTACTATAATGTATAGTGGAAACCCAGGCTTTTACCACTACAGGGCAGATGCACAATTTTGCGCTTGGAATTTTTTGAGATTTTTTTTTATGGTGAAAAGAACGGAGCGCAACGGACCCAAAAGTAAGCGGGGCCGCCACTTTTCTGCTCAGAATTTTGTTCGACTTTGATAAAAACACTGAATTTCCCCTAACCAGCCAAAAATCCCACCTAAAATCCGGTTTTTGGTGACGTCGGCAATATTTTCGAAACGGCTCAGAACTAAAACATTCCTTCGATCGTGGAATTTCCGGGGGGTGTGCCTACCCGAAAACAATTTCGGATTTCAGCCACTCGAAAATCCGTCCATGTTGGGTGCCATAGGGAAGTGCAACTTTTTGGCTGAAAATTCCTTAGGGAAATCGCCCATAGTAGTTTTATACCGTTTCCGCGGCGAAAACGGGCTGAAAACTGATGACAACGCACCACCACGTCCCGCTAGGTATGGGTAGCGACCCGGGAATATCGGTCAGTTTTCACAGAAATTAGTGGAAGATAAAAAATCTGTCCCCCAGCCAGGGGTCCCTGTGGTTACTATAATGTATAGTGGAAACCCAGGCTTTTACCACTACAGGGCAGATGCACAATTTTGCGCTTGGAATTTTTTGAGATTTTTTTTTATGGTGAAAAGAACGGAGCGCAACGGACCCAAAAGTAAGCGGGGCCGCCACTTTTCTGCTCAGAATTTTGTTCGACTTTGATAAAAACACTGAATTTCCCCTAACCAGCCAAAAATCCCACCTAAAATCCGGTTTTTGGTGACGTCGGCAATATTTTCGAAACGGCTCAGAACTAAAACATTCCTTCGATCGTGGAATTTCCGGGGGGTGTGCCTACCCGAAAACAATTTCGGATTTCAGCCACTCGAAAATCCGTCCATGTTGGGTGCCATAGGGAAGTGCAACTTTTTGGCTGAAAATTCCTTAGGGAAATCGCCCATAGTAGTTTTATACCGTTTCCGCGGCGAAAACGGGCTGAAAACTGATGACAACGCACCACCACGTCCCGCTAGGTATGGGTAGCGACCCGGGAATATCGGTCAGTTTTCACAGAAATTAGTGGAAGATAAAAAATCTGTCCCCCAGCCAGGGGTCCCTGTGGTTACTATAATGTATAGTGGAAACCCAGGCTTTTACCACTACAGGGCAGATGCACAATTTTGCGCTTGGAATTTTTTGAGATTTTTTTTTATGGTGAAAAGAACGGAGCGCAACGGACCCAAAAGTAAGCGGGGCCGCCACTTTTCTGCTCAGAATTTTGTTCGACTTTGATAAAAACACTGAATTTCCCCTAACCAGCCAAAAATCCCACCTAAAATCCGGTTTTTGGTGACGTCGGCAATATTTTCGAAACGGCTCAGAACTAAAAAATTCCTTCGATCGTGGAACTTCCGGGGGGTGTGCCTACCCGAAAACAATTTCGGATTTCAGCCACTCGAAAATCCGTCCATGTTGGGTGCCATAGGGAAGTGCAACTTTTTGGCTGAAAATTCCTTAGGGAAATCGCCCATAGTAGTTTTATACCGTTTCCGCGGCGAAAACGGGCTGAAAACTGATGACAACGCACCACCACGTCCCGCTAGGTATGGGTAGCGACCCGGGAATATCGGTCAGTTTTCACAGAAATTAGTGGAAGATAAACAATCTGTCCCCCAGCCAGGGGTCCCTGTGGTTACTATAATGTATAGTGGAAACCCAGGCTTTTACCACTACAGGGCAGATGCACAATTTTGCGCTTGGAATTTTTTGAGATTTGTTTTTATGGTGAAAAGAACGGAGCGCAACGGACCCAAAAGTAAGCGGGGCCGCCACTTTTCTGCTCAGAATTTTGTTCGACTTTGATAAAAACACTGAATTTCCCCTAACCAGCCAAAAATCCCACCTAAAATCCGGTTTTTGGTGACGTCGGCAATATTTTCGAAACGGCTCAGAACTAAAAAATTCCTTCGATCGTGGAACTTCCGGGGGGTGTGCCTACCCGAAAACAATTTCGGATTTCAGCCACTCGAAAATCCGTCCATGTTGGGTGCCATAGGGAAGTGCAACTTTTTGGCTGAAAATTCCTTAGGGAAATCGCCCATAGTAGTTTTATACCGTTTCCGCGGCGAAAACGGGCTGAAAACTGATGACAACGCACCACCACGTCCCGCTAGGTATGGGTAGCGACCCGGGAATATCGGTCAGTTTTCACAGAAATTAGTGGAAGATAAACAATCTGTCCCCCAGCCAGGGGTCCCTGTGGTTACTATAATGTATAGTGGAAACCCAGGCTTTTACCACTACAGGGCAGATGCACAATTTTGCGCTTGGAATTTTTTGAGATTTTTTTTTATGGTGAAAAGAACGGAGCGCAACGGACCCAAAAGTAAGCGGGGCCGCCACTTTTCTGCTCAGAATTTTGTTCGACTTTGATAAAAACACTGAATTTCCCCTAACCAGCCAAAAATCCCACCTAAAATCCGGTTTTTGGTGACGTCGGCAATATTTTCGAAACGGCTCAGAACTAAAAAATTCCTTCGATCGTGGAACTTCCGGGGGGTGTGCCTACCCGAAAACAATTTCGGATTTCAGCCACTCGAAAATCCGTCCATGTTGGGTGCCATAGGGAAGTGCAACTTTTTGGCTGAAAATTCCTTAGGGAAATCGCCCATAGTAGTTTTATACCGTTTCCGCGGCGAAAACGGGCTGAAAACTGATGACAACGCACCACCACGTCCCGCTAGGTATGGGTAGCGACCCGGGAATATCGGTCAGTTTTCACAGAAATTAGTGGAAGATAAACAATCTGTCCCCCAGCCAGGGGTCCCTGTGGTTACTATAATGTATAGTGGAAACCCAGGCTTTTACCACTACAGGGCAGATGCACAATTTTGCGCTTGGAATTTTTTGAGATTTCTTTTTATGGTGAAAAGAACGGAGCGCAACGGACCCAAAAGTAAGCGGGGCCGCCACTTTTCTGCTCAGAATTTTGTTCGACTTTGATAAAAACACTGAATTTCCCCTAACCAGCCAAAAATCCCACCTAAAATCCGGTTTTTGGTGACGTCGGCAATAGTTTCGAAACGGCTCAGAACTAACAAATTCCTTCGATCGTGGAATTTCCGGGGGGTGTGCCTACCCGAAAACAATTTCGGATTTCAGCCACTCGAAAATCCGTCCATGTTGGGTGCCATAGGGAAGTGCAACTTTTTGGCTGAAAATTCCTTAGGGAAATCGCCCATAGTAGTTTTATACCGTTTCCGCGGCGAAAACGGGCTGAAAACTGATGACAACGCACCACCACGTCCCGCTAGGTATGGGTAGCGACCCGGGAATATCGGTCAGTTTTCACAGAAATTAGTGGAAGATAAAAAATCTGTCCCCCAGCCAGGGGTCCCTGTGGTTACTATAATGTATAGTGGAAACCCAGGCTTTTACCACTACAGGGCAGATGCACAATTTTGCGCTTGGAATTTTTTGAGATTTTTTTTTATGGTGAAAAGAACGGAGCGCAACGGACCCAAAAGTAAGCGGGGCCGCCACTTTTCTGCTCAGAATTTTGTTCGACTTTGATAAAAACACTGAATTTCCCCTAACCAGCCAAAAATCCCACCTAAAATCCGGTTTTTGGTGACGTCGGCAATATTTTCGAAACGGCTCAGAACTAAAACATTCCTTCGATCGTGGAATTTCCGGGGGGTGTGCCTACCCGAAAACAATTTCGGATTTCAGCCACTCGAAAATCCGTCCATGTTGGGTGCCATAGGGAAGTGCAACTTTTTGGCTGAAAATTCCTTAGGGAAATCGCCCATAGTAGTTTTATACCGTTTCCGCGGCGAAAACGGGCTGAAAACTGATGACAACGCACCACCACGTCCCGCTAGGTATGGGTAGCGACCCGGGAATATCGGTCAGTTTTCACAGAAATTAGTGGAAGATAAAAAATCTGTCCCCCAGCCAGGGGTCCCTGTGGTTACTATAATGTATAGTGGAAACCCAGGCTTTTACCACTACAGGGCAGATGCACAATTTTGCGCTTGGAATTTTTTGAGATTTTTTTTTATGGTGAAAAGAACGGAGCGCAACGGACCCAAAAGTAAGCGGGGCCGCCACTTTTCTGCTCAGAATTTTGTTCGACTTTGATAAAAACACTGAATTTCCCCTAACCAGCCAAAAATCCCACCTAAAATCCGGTTTTTGGTGACGTCGGCAATATTTTCGAAACGGCTCAGAACTAAAACATTCCTTCGATCGTGGAATTTCCGGGGGGTGTGCCTACCCGAAAACAATTTCGGATTTCAGCCACTCGAAAATCCGTCCATGTTGGGTGCCATAGGGAAGTGCAACTTTTTGGCTGAAAATTCCTTAGGGAAATCGCCCATAGTAGTTTTATACCGTTTCCGCGGCGAAAACGGGCTGAAAACTGATGACAACGCACCACCACGTCCCGCTAGGTATGGGTAGCGACCCGGGAATATCGGTCAGTTTTCACAGAAATTAGTGGAAGATAAAAAATCTGTCCCCCAGCCAGGGGTCCCTGTGGTTACTATAATGTATAGTGGAAACCCAGGCTTTTACCACTACAGGGCAGATGCACAATTTTGCGCTTGGAATTTTTTGAGATTTTTTTTTATGGTGAAAAGAACGGAGCGCAACGGACCCAAAAGTAAGCGGGGCCGCCACTTTTCTGCTCAGAATTTTGTTCGACTTTGATAAAAACACTGAATTTCCCCTAACCAGCCAAAAATCCCACCTAAAATCCGGTTTTTGGTGACGTCGGCAATATTTTCGAAACGGCTCAGAACTAAAAAATTCCTTCGATCGTGGAATTTCCGGGGGGTGTGCCTACCCGAAAACAATTTCGGATTTCAGCCACTCGAAAATCCGTCCATGTTGGGTGCCATAGGGAAGTGCAACTTTTTGGCTGAAAATTCCTTAGGGAAATCGCCCATAGTAGTTTTATACCGTTTCCGCGGCGAAAACGGGCTGAAAACTGATGACAACGCACCACCACGTCCCGCTAGGTATGGGTAGCGACCCGGGAATATCGGTCAGTTTTCACAGAAATTAGTGGAAGATAAAAAATCTGTCCCCCAGCCAGGGGTCCCTGTGGTTACTATAATGTATAGTGGAAACCCAGGCTTTTACCACTACAGGGCAGATGCACAATTTTGCGCTTGGAATTTTTTGAGATTTTTTTTTATGGTGAAAAGAACGGAGCGCAACGGACCCAAAAGTAAGCGGGGCCGCCACTTTTCTGCTCAGAATTTTGTTCGACTTTGATAAAAACACTGAATTTCCCCTAACCAGCCAAAAATCCCACCTAAAATCCGGTTTTTGGTGACGTCGGCAATATTTTCGAAACGGCTCAGAACTAAAAAATTCCTTCGATCGTGGAATTTCCGGGGGGTGTGCCTACCCGAAAACAATTTCGGATTTCAGCCACTCGAAAATCCGTCCATGTTGGGTGCCATAGGGAAGTGCAACTTTTTGGCTGAAAATTCCTTAGGGAAATCGCCCATAGTAGTTTTATACCGTTTCCGCGGCGAAAACGGGCTGAAAACTGATGACAACGCACCACCACGTCCCGCTAGGTATGGGTAGCGACCCGGGAATATCGGTCAGTTTTCACAGAAATTAGTGGAAGATAAAAAATCTGTCCCCCAGCCAGGGGTCCCTGTGGTTACTATAATGTATAGTGGAAACCCAGGCTTTTACCACTACAGGGCAGATGCACAATTTTGCGCTTGGAATTTTTTGAGATTTTTTTTTATGGTGAAAAGAACGGAGCGCAACGGACCCAAAAGTAAGCGGGGCCGCCACTTTTCTGCTCAGAATTTTGTTCGACTTTGATAAAAACACTGAATTTCCCCTAACCAGCCAAAAATCCCACCTAAAATCCGGTTTTTGGTGACGTCGGCAATATTTTCGAAACGGCTCAGAACTAAAACATTCCTTCGATCGTGGAATTTCCGGGGGGTGTGCCTACCCGAAAACAATTTCGGATTTCAGCCACTCGAAAATCCGTCCATGTTGGGTGCCATAGGGAAGTGCAACTTTTTGGCTGAAAATTCCTTAGGGAAATCGCCCATAGTAGTTTTATACCGTTTCCGCGGCGAAAACGGGCTGAAAACTGATGACAACGCACCACCACGTCCCGCTAGGTATGGGTAGCGACCCGGGAATATCGGTCAGTTTTCACAGAAATTAGTGGAAGATAAAAAATCTGTCCCCCAGCCAGGGGTCCCTGTGGTTACTATAATGTATAGTGGAAACCCAGGCTTTTACCACTACAGGGCAGATGCACAATTTTGCGCTTGGAATTTTTTGAGATTTTTTTTTATGGTGAAAAGAACGGAGCGCAACGGACCCAAAAGTAAGCGGGGCCGCCACTTTTCTGCTCAGAATTTTGTTCGACTTTGATAAAAACACTGAATTTCCCCTAACCAGCCAAAAATCCCACCTAAAATCCGGTTTTTGGTGACGTCGGCAATATTTTCGAAACGGCTCAGAACTAAAACATTCCTTCGATCGTGGAATTTCCGGGGGGTGTGCCTACCCGAAAACAATTTCGGATTTCAGCCACTCGAAAATCCGTCCATGTTGGGTGCCATAGGGAAGTGCAACTTTTTGGCTGAAAATTCCTTAGGGAAATCGCCCATAGTAGTTTTATACCGTTTCCGCGGCGAAAACGGGCTGAAAACTGATGACAACGCACCACCACGTCCCGCTAGGTATGGGTAGCGACCCGGGAATATCGGTCAGTTTTCACAGAAATTAGTGGAAGATAAAAAATCTGTCCCCCAGCCAGGGGTCCCTGTGGTTACTATAATGTATAGTGGAAACCCAGGCTTTGAACGATTTGAACGATTTTTGGCCGTGCTCGTAGCATTCCCCGTTGAGGGGGTCGCTATTTCGTGTTCTCCTGGCCGCACGGAGGCATTGCCTTACGTCGCCTCTTCCTCTTTTCCTTTGGTGGTGTGTTGGTCTGGCACAGAGGGCGGGACCGTGCTGATATGCACAGTGACGACTCTCCCTTTTGTTTTGTGCCCGCCTCCACCGAGATTCGGCTGATGCCTCTCAGACTGGGGGCGGGCGGTCGCCGACCCTTTTCTGTACGAGGTTTTCCACAGGCTGCACACCTGCCCCGCGGCTGTGTGGCAGTCTTCGCGGAGTGCAATGCGAAGGTCTGGCCTGACGTGGTGTGACTATTTAGACTCCAGGTGTCTCCACCCTTCCTGGTCTGGGGAGCCTCGGTACCCAAGCAGTTTTCGGTCATGCCCTGGACCACGGCCGTGCTAGACTCCTGGTGCAGGCACCCGTCATGGTCCGGGGACGGCCCCCCCAGGCAGTTTAACGTCTTACCCAGGACCTGGTAGCAGAGGTAGGCTTTTACCACTACAGGGCAGATGCACAATTTTGCGCTTGGAATTTTTTGAGATTTTTTTTTATGGTGAAAAGAACGGAGCGCAACGGACCCAAAAGTAAGCGGGGCCGCCACTTTTCTGCTCAGAATTTTGTTCGACTTTGATAAAAACACTGAATTTCCCCTAACCAGCCAAAAATCCCACCTAAAATCCGGTTTTTGGTGACGTCGGCAATATTTTCGAAACGGCTCAGAACTAAAAAATTCCTTCGATCGTGGAATTTCCGGGGGGTGTGCCTACCCGAAAACAATTTCGGATTTCAGCCACTCGAAAATCCGTCCATGTTGGGTGCCATAGGGAAGTGCAACTTTTTGGCTGAAAATTCCTTAGGGAAATCGCCCATAGTAGTTTTATACCGTTTCCGCGGCGAAAACGGGCTGAAAACTGATGACAACGCACCACCACGTCCCGCTAGGTATGGGTAGCGACCCGGGAATATCGGTCAGTTTTCACAGAAATTAGTGGAAGATAAAAAATCTGTCCCCCAGCCAGGGGTCCCTGTGGTTACTATAATGTATAGTGGAAACCCAGGCTTTTACCACTACAGGGCAGATGCACAATTTTGCGCTTGGAATTTTTTGAGATTTTTTTTTATGGTGAAAAGAACGGAGCGCAACGGACCCAAAAGTAAGCGGGGCCGCCACTTTTCTGCTCAGAATTTTGTTCGACTTTGATAAAAACACTGAATTTCCCCTAACCAGCCAAAAATCCCACCTAAAATCCGGTTTTTGGTGACGTCGGCAATATTTTCGAAACGGCTCAGAACTAAAAAATTCCTTCGATCGTGGAATTTCCGGGGGGTGTGCCTACCCGAAAACAATTTCGGATTTCAGCCACTCGAAAATCCGTCCATGTTGGGTGCCATAGGGAAGTGCAACTTTTTGGCTGAAAATTCCTTAGGGAAATCGCCCATAGTAGTTTTATACCGTTTCCGCGGCGAAAACGGGCTGAAAACTGATGACAACGCACCACCACGTCCCGCTAGGTATGGGTAGCGACCCGGGAATATCGGTCAGTTTTCACAGAAATTAGTGGAAGATAAAAAATCTGTCCCCCAGCCAGGGGTCCCTGTGGTTACTATAATGTATAGTGGAAACCCAGGCTTTTACCACTACAGGGCAGATGCACAATTTTGCGCTTGGAATTTTTTGAGATTTTTTTTTATGGTGAAAAGAACGGAGCGCAACGGACCCAAAAGTAAGCGGGGCCGCCACTTTTCTGCTCAGAATTTTGTTCGACTTTGATAAAAACACTGAATTTCCCCTAACCAGCCAAAAATCCCACCTAAAATCCGGTTTTTGGTGACGTCGGCAATATTTTCGAAACGGCTCAGAACTAAAAAATTCCTTCGATCGTGGAATTTCCGGGGGGTGTGCCTACCCGAAAACAATTTCGGATTTCAGCCACTCGAAAATCCGTCCATGTTGGGTGCCATAGGGAAGTGCAACTTTTTGGCTGAAAATTCCTTAGGGAAATCGCCCATAGTAGTTTTATACCGTTTCCGCGGCGAAAACGGGCTGAAAACTGATGACAACGCACCACCACGTCCCGCTAGGTATGGGTAGCGACCCGGGAATATCGGTCAGTTTTCACAGAAATTAGTGGAAGATAAAAAATCTGTCCCCCAGCCAGGGGTCCCTGTGGTTACTATAATGTATAGTGGAAACCCAGGCTTTTACCACTACAGGGCAGATGCACAATTTTGCGCTTGGAATTTTTTGAGATTTTTTTTTATGGTGAAAAGAACGGAGCGCAACGGACCCAAAAGTAAGCGGGGCCGCCACTTTTCTGCTCAGAATTTTGTTCGACTTTGATAAAAACACTGAATTTCCCCTAACCAGCCAAAAATCCCACCTAAAATCCGGTTTTTGGTGACGTCGGCAATATTTTCGAAACGGCTCAGAACTAAAACATTCCTTCGATCGTGGAATTTCCGGGGGGTGTGCCTACCCGAAAACAATTTCGGATTTCAGCCACTCGAAAATCCGTCCATGTTGGGTGCCATAGGGAAGTGCAACTTTTTGGCTGAAAATTCCTTAGGGAAATCGCCCATAGTAGTTTTATACCGTTTCCGCGGCGAAAACGGGCTGAAAACTGATGACAACGCACCACCACGTCCCGCTAGGTATGGGTAGCGACCCGGGAATATCGGTCAGTTTTCACAGAAATTAGTGGAAGATAAAAAATCTGTCCCCCAGCCAGGGGTCCCTGTGGTTACTATAATGTATAGTGGAAACCCAGGCTTTTACCACTACAGGGCAGATGCACAATTTTGCGCTTGGAATTTCTTGAGATTTTTTTTTATGGTGAAAAGAACGGAGCGCAACGGACCCAAAAGTAAGCGGGGCCGCCACTTTTCTGCTCAGAATTTTGTTCGACTTTGATAAAAACACTGAATTTCCCCTAACCAGCCAAAAATCCCACCTAAAATCCGGTTTTTGGTGACGTCGGCAATATTTTCGAAACGGCTCAGAACTAAAAAATTCCTTCGATCGTGGAATTTCCGGGGGGTGTGCCTACCCGAAAACAATTTCGGATTTCAGCCACTCGAAAATCCGTCCATGTTGGGTGCCATAGGGAAGTGCAACTTTTTGGCTGAAAATTCCTTAGGGAAATCGCCCATAGTAGTTTTATACCGTTTCCGCGGCGAAAACGGGCTGAAAACTGATGACAACGCACCACCACGTCCCGCTAGGTATGGGTAGCGACCCGGGAATATCGGTCAGTTTTCACAGAAATTAGTGGAAGATAAAAAATCTGTCCCCCAGCCAGGGGTCCCTGTGGTTACTATAATGTATAGTGGAAACCCAGGCTTTTACCACTACAGGGCAGATGCACAATTTTGCGCTTGGAATTTTTTGAGATTTTTTTTTATGGTGAAAAGAACGGAGCGCAACGGACCCAAAAGTAAGCGGGGCCGCCACTTTTCTGCTCAGAATTTTGTTCGACTTTGATAAAAACACTGAATTTCCCCTAACCAGCCAAAAATCCCACCTAAAATCCGGTTTTTGGTGACGTCGGCAATATTTTCGAAACGGCTCAGAACTAAAAAATTCCTTCGATCGTGGAATTTCCGGGGGGTGTGCCTACCCGAAAACAATTTCGGATTTCAGCCACTCGAAAATCCGTCCATGTTGGGTGCCATAGGGAAGTGCAACTTTTTGGCTGAAAATTCCTTAGGGAAATCGCCCATAGTAGTTTTATACCGTTTCCGCGGCGAAAACGGGCTGAAAACTGATGACAACGCACCACCACGTCCCGCTAGGTATGGGTAGCGACCCGGGAATATCGGTCAGTTTTCACAGAAATTAGTGGAAGATAAAAAATCTGTCCCCCAGCCAGGGGTCCCTGTGGTTACTATAATGTATAGTGGAAACCCAGGCTTTTACCACTACAGGGCAGATGCACAATTTTGCGCTTGGAATTTTTTGAGATTTTTTTTTATGGTGAAAAGAACGGAGCGCAACGGACCCAAAAGTAAGCGGGGCCGCCACTTTTCTGCTCAGAATTTTGTTCGACTTTGATAAAAACACTGAATTTCCCCTAACCAGCCAAAAATCCCACCTAAAATCCGGTTTTTGGTGACGTCGGCAATATTTTCGAAACGGCTCAGAACTAAAACATTCCTTCGATCGTGGAATTTCCGGGGGGTGTGCCTACCCGAAAACAATTTCGGATTTCAGCCACTCGAAAATCCGTCCATGTTGGGTGCCATAGGGAAGTGCAACTTTTTGGCTGAAAATTCCTTAGGGAAATCGCCCATAGTAGTTTTATACCGTTTCCGCGGCGAAAACGGGCTGAAAACTGATGACAACGCACCACCACGTCCCGCTAGGTATGGGTAGCGACCCGGGAATATCGGTCAGTTTTCACAGAAATTAGTGGAAGATAAAAAATCTGTCCCCCAGCCAGGGGTCCCTGTGGTTACTATAATGTATAGTGGAAACCCAGGCTTTTACCACTACAGGGCAGATGCACAATTTTGCGCTTGGAATTTTTTGAGATTTTTTTTTATGGTGAAAAGAACGGAGCGCAACGGACCCAAAAGTAAGCGGGGCCGCCACTTTTCTGCTCAGAATTTTGTTCGACTTTGATAAAAACACTGAATTTCCCCTAACCAGCCAAAAATCCCACCTAAAATCCGGTTTTTGGTGACGTCGGCAATATTTTCGAAACGGCTCAGAACTAAAAAATTCCTTCGATCGTGGAATTTCCGGGGGGTGTGCCTACCCGAAAACAATTTCGGATTTCAGCCACTCGAAAATCCGTCCATGTTGGGTGCCATAGGGAAGTGCAACTTTTTGGCTGAAAATTCCTTAGGGAAATCGCCCATAGTAGTTTTATACCGTTTCCGCGGCGAAAACGGGCTGAAAACTGATGACAACGCACCACCACGTCCCGCTAGGTATGGGTAGCGACCCGGGAATATCGGTCAGTTTTCACAGAAATTAGTGGAAGATAAAAAATCTGTCCCCCAGCCAGGGGTCCCTGTGGTTACTATAATGTATAGTGGAAACCCAGGCTTTTACCACTACAGGGCAGATGCACAATTTTGCGCTTGGAATTTTTTGAGATTTTTTTTTATGGTGAAAAGAACGGAGCGCAACGGACCCAAAAGTAAGCGGGGCCGCCACTTTTCTGCTCAGAATTTTGTTCGACTTTGATAAAAACACTGAATTTCCCCTAACCAGCCAAAAATCCCACCTAAAATCCGGTTTTTGGTGACGTCGGCAATATTTTCGAAACGGCTCAGAACTAAAAAATTCCTTCGATCGTGGAATTTCCGGGGGGTGTGCCTACCCGAAAACAATTTCGGATTTCAGCCACTCGAAAATCCGTCCATGTTGGGTGCCATAGGGAAGTGCAACTTTTTGGCTGAAAATTCCTTAGGGAAATCGCCCATAGTAGTTTTATACCGTTTCCGCGGCGAAAACGGGCTGAAAACTGATGACAACGCACCACCACGTCCCGCTAGGTATGGGTAGCGACCCGGGAATATCGGTCAGTTTTCACAGAAATTAGTGGAAGATAAAAAATCTGTCCCCCAGCCAGGGGTCCCTGTGGTTACTATAATGTATAGTGGAAACCCAGGCTTTTACCACTACAGGGCAGATGCACAATTTTGCGCTTGGAATTTTTTGAGATTTTTTTTTATGGTGAAAAGAACGGAGCGCAACGGACCCAAAAGTAAGCGGGGCCGCCACTTTTCTGCTCAGAATTTTGTTCGACTTTGATAAAAACACTGAATTTCCCCTAACCAGCCAAAAATCCCACCTAAAATCCGGTTTTTGGTGACGTCGGCAATATTTTCGAAACGGCTCAGAACTAAAAAATTCCTTCGATCGTGGAATTTCCGGGGGGTGTGCCTACCCGAAAACAATTTCGGATTTCAGCCACTCGAAAATCCGTCCATGTTGGGTGCCATAGGGAAGTGCAACTTTTTGGCTGAAAATTCCTTAGGGAAATCGCCCATAGTAGTTTTATACCGTTTCCGCGGCGAAAACGGGCTGAAAACTGATGACAACGCACCACCACGTCCCGCTAGGTATGGGTAGCGACCCGGGAATATCGGTCAGTTTTCACAGAAATTAGTGGAAGATAAAAAATCTGTCCCCCAGCCAGGGGTCCCTGTGGTTACTATAATGTATAGTGGAAACCCAGGCTTTTACCACTACAGGGCAGATGCACAATTTTGCGCTTGGAATTTTTTGAGATTTTTTTTTATGGTGAAAAGAACGGAGCGCAACGGACCCAAAAGTAAGCGGGGCCGCCACTTTTCTGCTCAGAATTTTGTTCGACTTTGATAAAAACACTGAATTTCCCCTAACCAGCCAAAAATCCCACCTAAAATCCGGTTTTTGGTGACGTCGGCAATATTTTCGAAACGGCTCAGAACTAAAACATTCCTTCGATCGTGGAATTTCCGGGGGGTGTGCCTACCCGAAAACAATTTCGGATTTCAGCCACTCGAAAATCCGTCCATGTTGGGTGCCATAGGGAAGTGCAACTTTTTGGCTGAAAATTCCTTAGGGAAATCGCCCATAGTAGTTTTATACCGTTTCCGCGGCGAAAACGGGCTGAAAACTGATGACAACGCACCACCACGTCCCGCTAGGTATGGGTAGCGACCCGGGAATATCGGTCAGTTTTCACAGAAATTAGTGGAAGATAAAAAATCTGTCCCCCAGCCAGGGGTCCCTGTGGTTACTATAATGTATAGTGGAAACCCAGGCTTTTACCACTACAGGGCAGATGCACAATTTTGCGCTTGGAATTTTTTGAGATTTTTTTTTATGGTGAAAAGAACGGAGCGCAACGGACCCAAAAGTAAGCGGGGCCGCCACTTTTCTGCTCAGAATTTTGTTCGACTTTGATAAAAACACTGAATTTCCCCTAACCAGCCAAAAATCCCACCTAAAATCCGGTTTTTGGTGACGTCGGCAATATTTTCGAAACGGCTCAGAACTAAAACATTCCTTCGATCGTGGAATTTCCGGGGGGTGTGCCTACCCGAAAACAATTTCGGATTTCAGCCACTCGAAAATCCGTCCATGTTGGGTGCCATAGGGAAGTGCAACTTTTTGGCTGAAAATTCCTTAGGGAAATCGCCCATAGTAGTTTTATACCGTTTCCGCGGCGAAAACGGGCTGAAAACTGATGACAACGCACCACCACGTCCCGCTAGGTATGGGTAGCGACCCGGGAATATCGGTCAGTTTTCACAGAAATTAGTGGAAGATAAAAAATCTGTCCCCCAGCCAGGGGTCCCTGTGGTTACTATAATGTATAGTGGAAACCCAGGCTTTTACCACTACAGGGCAGATGCACAATTTTGCGCTTGGAATTTTTTGAGATTTTTTTTTATGGTGAAAAGAACGGAGCGCAACGGACCCAAAAGTAAGCGGGGCCGCCACTTTTCTGCTCAGAATTTTGTTCGACTTTGATAAAAACACTGAATTTCCCCTAACCAGCCAAAAATCCCACCTAAAATCCGGTTTTTGGTGACGTCGGCAATATTTTCGAAACGGCTCAGAACTAAAAAATTCCTTCGATCGTGGAACTTCCGGGGGGTGTGCCTACCCGAAAACAATTTCGGATTTCAGCCACTCGAAAATCCGTCCATGTTGGGTGCCATAGGGAAGTGCAACTTTTTGGCTGAAAATTCCTTAGGGAAATCGCCCATAGTAGTTTTATACCGTTTCCGCGGCGAAAACGGGCTGAAAACTGATGACAACGCACCACCACGTCCCGCTAGGTATGGGTAGCGACCCGGGAATATCGGTCAGTTTTCACAGAAATTAGTGGAAGATAAAAAATCTGTCCCCCAGCCAGGGGTCCCTGTGGTTACTATAATGTATAGTGGAAACCCAGGCTTTTACCACTACAGGGCAGATGCACAATTTTGCGCTTGGAATTTTTTGAGATTTTTTTTTATGGTGAAAAGAACGGAGCGCAACGGACCCAAAAGTAAGCGGGGCCGCCACTTTTCTGCTCAGAATTTTGTTCGACTTTGATAAAAACACTGAATTTCCCCTAACCAGCCAAAAATCCCACCTAAAATCCGGTTTTTGGTGACGTCGGCAATATTTTCGAAACGGCTCAGAACTAAAAAATTCCTTCGATCGTGGAATTTCCGGGGGGTGTGCCTACCCGAAAACAATTTCGGATTTCAGCCACTCGAAAATCCGTCCATGTTGGGTGCCATAGGGAAGTGCAACTTTTTGGCTGAAAATTCCTTAGGGAAATCGCCCATAGTAGTTTTATACCGTTTCCGCGGCGAAAACGGGCTGAAAACTGATGACAACGCACCACCACGTCCCGCTAGGTATGGGTAGCGACCCGGGAATATCGGTCAGTTTTCACAGAAATTAGTGGAAGATAAAAAATCTGTCCCCCAGCCAGGGGTCCCTGTGGTTACTATAATGTATAGTGGAAACCCAGGCTTTTACCACTACAGGGCAGATGCACAATTTTGCGCTTGGAATTTTTTGAGATTTTTTTTTATGGTGAAAAGAACGGAGCGCAACGGACCCAAAAGTAAGCGGGGCCGCCACTTTTCTGCTCAGAATTTTGTTCGACTTTGATAAAAACACTGAATTTCCCCTAACCAGCCAAAAATCCCACCTAAAATCCGGTTTTTGGTGACGTCGGCAATATTTTCGAAACGGCTCAGAACTAAAAAATTCCTTCGATCGTGGAATTTCCGGGGGGTGTGCCTACCCGAAAACAATTTCGGATTTCAGCCACTCGAAAATCCGTCCATGTTGGGTGCCATAGGGAAGTGCAACTTTTTGGCTGAAAATTCCTTAGGGAAATCGCCCATAGTAGTTTTATACCGTTTCCGCGGCGAAAACGGGCTGAAAACTGATGACAACGCACCACCACGTCCCGCTAGGTATGGGTAGCGACCCGGGAATATCGGTCAGTTTTCACAGAAATTAGTGGAAGATAAAAAATCTGTCCCCCAGCCAGGGGTCCCTGTGGTTACTATAATGTATAGTGGAAACCCAGGCTTTTACCACTACAGGGCAGATGCACAATTTTGCGCTTGGAATTTTTTGAGATTTTTTTTTATGGTGAAAAGAACGGAGCGCAACGGACCCAAAAGTAAGCGGGGCCGCCACTTTTCTGCTCAGAATTTTGTTCGACTTTGATAAAAACACTGAATTTCCCCTAACCAGCCAAAAATCCCACCTAAAATCCGGTTTTTGGTGACGTCGGCAATATTTTCGAAACGGCTCAGAACTAAAAAATTCCTTCGATCGTGGAATTTCCGGGGGGTGTGCCTACCCGAAAACAATTTCGGATTTCAGCCACTCGAAAATCCGTCCATGTTGGGTGCCATAGGGAAGTGCAACTTTTTGGCTGAAAATTCCTTAGGGAAATCGCCCATAGTAGTTTTATACCGTTTCCGCGGCGAAAACGGGCTGAAAACTGATGACAACGCACCACCACGTCCCGCTAGGTATGGGTAGCGACCCGGGAATATCGGTCAGTTTTCACAGAAATTAGTGGAAGATAAAAAATCTGTCCCCCAGCCAGGGGTCCCTGTGGTTACTATAATGTATAGTGGAAACCCAGGCTTTTACCACTACAGGGCAGATGCACAATTTTGCGCTTGGAATTTTTTGAGATTTTTTTTTATGGTGAAAAGAACGGAGCGCAACGGACCCAAAAGTAAGCGGGGCCGCCACTTTTCTGCTCAGAATTTTGTTCGACTTTGATAAAAACACTGAATTTCCCCTAACCAGCCAAAAATCCCACCTAAAATCCGGTTTTTGGTGACGTCGGCAATATTTTCGAAACGGCTCAGAACTAAAAAATTCCTTCGATCGTGGAATTTCCGGGGGGTGTGCCTACCCGAAAACAATTTCGGATTTCAGCCACTCGAAAATCCGTCCATGTTGGGTGCCATAGGGAAGTGCAACTTTTTGGCTGAAAATTCCTTAGGGAAATCGCCCATAGTAGTTTTATACCGTTTCCGCGGCGAAAACGGGCTGAAAACTGATGACAACGCACCACCACGTCCCGCTAGGTATGGGTAGCGACCCGGGAATATCGGTCAGTTTTCACAGAAATTAGTGGAAGATAAAAAATCTGTCCCCCAGCCAGGGGTCCCTGTGGTTACTATAATGTATAGTGGAAACCCAGGCTTTTACCACTACAGGGCAGATGCACAATTTTGCGCTTGGAATTTTTTGAGATTTTTTTTTATGGTGAAAAGAACGGAGCGCAACGGACCCAAAAGTAAGCGGGGCCGCCACTTTTCTGCTCAGAATTTTGTTCGACTTTGATAAAAACACTGAATTTCCCCTAACCAGCCAAAAATCCCACCTAAAATCCGGTTTTTGGTGACGTCGGCAATATTTTCGAAACGGCTCAGAACTAAAACATTCCTTCGATCGTGGAATTTCCGGGGGGTGTGCCTACCCGAAAACAATTTCGGATTTCAGCCACTCGAAAATCCGTCCATGTTGGGTGCCATAGGGAAGTGCAACTTTTTGGCTGAAAATTCCTTAGGGAAATCGCCCATAGTAGTTTTATACCGTTTCCGCGGCGAAAACGGGCTGAAAACTGATGACAACGCACCACCACGTCCCGCTAGGTATGGGTAGCGACCCGGGAATATCGGTCAGTTTTCACAGAAATTAGTGGAAGATAAAAAATCTGTCCCCCAGCCAGGGGTCCCTGTGGTTACTATAATGTATAGTGGAAACCCAGGCTTTTACCACTACAGGGCAGATGCACAATTTTGCGCTTGGAATTTTTTGAGATTTTTTTTTATGGTGAAAAGAACGGAGCGCAACGGACCCAAAAGTAAGCGGGGCCGCCACTTTTCTGCTCAGAATTTTGTTCGACTTTGATAAAAACACTGAATTTCCCCTAACCAGCCAAAAATCCCACCTAAAATCCGGTTTTTGGTGACGTCGGCAATATTTTCGAAACGGCTCAGAACTAAAACATTCCTTCGATCGTGGAATTTCCGGGGGGTGTGCCTACCCGAAAACAATTTCGGATTTCAGCCACTCGAAAATCCGTCCATGTTGGGTGCCATAGGGAAGTGCAACTTTTTGGCTGAAAATTCCTTAGGGAAATCGCCCATAGTAGTTTTATACCGTTTCCGCGGCGAAAACGGGCTGAAAACTGATGACAACGCACCACCACGTCCCGCTAGGTATGGGTAGCGACCCGGGAATATCGGTCAGTTTTCACAGAAATTAGTGGAAGATAAAAAATCTGTCCCCCAGCCAGGGGTCCCTGTGGTTACTATAATGTATAGTGGAAACCCAGGCTTGAACGATTTTGAACGATTTTTGGCCGTGCTCGTAGCATTCCCCGTTGAGGGGGTCGCTATTTCGTGTTCTCCTGGCCGCACGGAGGCATTGCCTTACGTCGCCTCTTCCTCTTTTCCTTTGGTGGTGTGTTGGTCTGGCACAGAGGGCGGGACCGTGCTGATATGCACAGTGACGACTCTCCCTTTTGTTTTGTGCCCGCCTCCACCGAGATTCGGCTGATGCCTCTCAGACTGGGGGCGGGCGGTCGCCGACCCTTTTCTGTACGAGGTTTTCCACAGGCTGCACACCTGCCCCGCGGCTGTGTGGCAGTCTTCGCGGAGTGCAATGCGAAGGTCTGGCCTGACGTGGTGTGACTATTTAGACTCCAGGTGTCTCCACCCTTCCTGGTCTGGGGAGCCTCGGTACCCAAGCAGTTTTCGGTCATGCCCTGGACCACGGCCGTGCTAGACTCCTGGTGCAGGCACCCGTCATGGTCCGGGGACGGCCCCCCCAGGCAGTTTAACGTCTTACCCAGGACCTTTTTTTTTTTCCCTCTTGTGTCCCATGCCTTGTTTGCAGTGATCGCATTGTTGGCCATCCTTGCTGTAGTTCGGCATGCCGCCCTTCCCACCTTCCCCCACCCCCTCCCCGGCGGTTTTGCTCTCCGTGTGGTTTGGTGGTACTGGTGAGCCATCTGGGGAAAGAACCTTGACAATCCCGGGCCGGCAGTACGTTCGTCACCCCCACGGGCTCGGCCGGTTTCTAAACCTTTAGGCAATCTACGTCCGCAGGCCAAGAACCCGGTGTGCAGATGCACGTTGGGAGCCCCCTGAAGTCCGCACACGCCCTCTCTGAGTAGTCCCCGACCAAGCGCTGGCTTTTACCACTACAGGGCAGATGCACAATTTTGCGCTTGGAATTTTTTGAGATTTTTTTTTATGGTGAAAAGAACGGAGCGCAACGGACCCAAAAGTAAGCGGGGCCGCCACTTTTCTGCTCAGAATTTTGTTCGACTTTGATAAAAACACTGAATTTCCCCTAACCAGCCAAAAATCCCACCTAAAATCCGGTTTTTGGTGACGTCGGCAATATTTTCGAAACGGCTCAGAACTAAAAAATTCCTTCGATCGTGGAATTTCCGGGGGGTGTGCCTACCCGAAAACAATTTCGGATTTCAGCCACTCGAAAATCCGTCCATGTTGGGTGCCATAGGGAAGTGCAACTTTTTGGCTGAAAATTCCTTAGGGAAATCGCCCATAGTAGTTTTATACCGTTTCCGCGGCGAAAACGGGCTGAAAACTGATGACAACGCACCACCACGTCCCGCTAGGTATGGGTAGCGACCCGGGAATATCGGTCAGTTTTCACAGAAATTAGTGGAAGATAAAAAATCTGTCCCCCAGCCAGGGGTCCCTGTGGTTACTATAATGTATAGTGGAAACCCAGGCTTGAACGATTTGAACGATTTTTGGCCGTGCTCGTAGCATTCCCCGTTGAGGGGGTCGCTATTTCGTGTTCTCCTGGCCGCACGGAGGCATTGCCTTACGTCGCCTCTTCCTCTTTTCCTTTGGTGGTGTGTTGGTCTGGCACAGAGGGCGGGACCGTGCTGATATGCACAGTGACGACTCTCCCTTTTGTTTTGTGCCCGCCTCCACCGAGATTCGGCTGATGCCTCTCAGACTGGGGGCGGGCGGTCGCCGACCCTTTTCTGTACGAGGTTTTCCACAGGCTGCACACCTGCCCCGCGGCTGTGTGGCAGTCTTCGCGGAGTGCAATGCGAAGGTCTGGCCTGACGTGGTGTGACTATTTAGACTCCAGGTGTCTCCACCCTTCCTGGTCTGGGGAGCCTCGGTACCCAAGCAGTTTTCGGTCATGCCCTGGACCACGGCCGTGCTAGACTCCTGGTGCAGGCACCCGTCATGGTCCGGGGACGGCCCCCCCAGGCAGTTTAACGTCTTACCCAGGACCTTTTTTTTTTTCCCTCTTGTGTCCCATGCCTTGTTTGCAGTGATCGCATTGTTGGCCATCCTTGCTGTAGTTCGGCATGCCGCCCTTCCCACCTTCCCCCACCCCCTCCCCGGCGGTTTTGCTCTCCGTGTGGTTTGGTGGTACTGGTGAGCCATCTGGGGAAAGAACCTTGACAATCCCGGGCCGGCAGTACGTTCGTCACCCCCACGGGCTCGGCCGGTTTCTAAACCTTTAGGCAATCTACGTCCGCAGGCCAAGAACCCGGTGTGCAGATGCACGTTGGGAGCCCCCTGAAGTCCGCACACGCCCTCTCTGAGTAGTCCCCGACCAAGCGCTGGCTTTTACCACTACAGGGCAGATGCACAATTTTGCGCTTGGAATTTTTTGAGATTTTTTTTTATGGTGAAAAGAACGGAGCGCAACGGACCCAAAAGTAAGCGGGGCCGCCACTTTTCTGCTCAGAATTTTGTTCGACTTTGATAAAAACACTGAATTTCCCCTAACCAGCCAAAAATCCCACCTAAAATCCGGTTTTTGGTGACGTCGGCAATATTTTCGAAACGGCTCAGAACTAAAAAATTCCTTCGATCGTGGAATTTCCGGGGGGTGTGCCTACCCGAAAACAATTTCGGATTTCAGCCACTCGAAAATCCGTCCATGTTGGGTGCCATAGGGAAGTGCAACTTTTTGGCTGAAAATTCCTTAGGGAAATCGCCCATAGTAGTTTTATACCGTTTCCGCGGCGAAAACGGGCTGAAAACTGATGACAACGCACCACCACGTCCCGCTAGGTATGGGTAGCGACCCGGGAATATCGGTCAGTTTTCACAGAAATTAGTGGAAGATAAAAAATCTGTCCCCCAGCCAGGGGTCCCTGTGGTTACTATAATGTATAGTGGAAACCCAGGCTTTTACCACTACAGGGCAGATGCACAATTTTGCGCTTGGAATTTTTTGAGATTTTTTTTTATGGTGAAAAGAACGGAGCGCAACGGACCCAAAAGTAAGCGGGGCCGCCACTTTTCTGCTCAGAATTTTGTTCGACTTTGATAAAAACACTGAATTTCCCCTAACCAGCCAAAAATCCCACCTAAAATCCGGTTTTTGGTGACGTCGGCAATATTTTCGAAACGGCTCAGAACTAAAACATTCCTTCGATCGTGGAATTTCCGGGGGGTGTGCCTACCCGAAAACAATTTCGGATTTCAGCCACTCGAAAATCCGTCCATGTTGGGTGCCATAGGGAAGTGCAACTTTTTGGCTGAAAATTCCTTAGGGAAATCGCCCATAGTAGTTTTATACCGTTTCCGCGGCGAAAACGGGCTGAAAACTGATGACAACGCACCACCACGTCCCGCTAGGTATGGGTAGCGACCCGGGAATATCGGTCAGTTTTCACAGAAATTAGTGGAAGATAAAAAATCTGTCCCCCAGCCAGGGGTCCCTGTGGTTACTATAATGTATAGTGGAAACCCAGGCTTTTACCACTACAGGGCAGATGCACAATTTTGCGCTTGGAATTTTTTGAGATTTTTTTTTATGGTGAAAAGAACGGAGCGCAACGGACCCAAAAGTAAGCGGGGCCGCCACTTTTCTGCTCAGAATTTTGTTCGACTTTGATAAAAACACTGAATTTCCCCTAACCAGCCAAAAATCCCACCTAAAATCCGGTTTTTGGTGACGTCGGCAATATTTTCGAAACGGCTCAGAACTAAAAAATTCCTTCGATCGTGGAATTTCCGGGGGGTGTGCCTACCCGAAAACAATTTCGGATTTCAGCCACTCGAAAATCCGTCCATGTTGGGTGCCATAGGGAAGTGCAACTTTTTGGCTGAAAATTCCTTAGGGAAATCGCCCATAGTAGTTTTATACCGTTTCCGCGGCGAAAACGGGCTGAAAACTGATGACAACGCACCACCACGTCCCGCTAGGTATGGGTAGCGACCCGGGAATATCGGTCAGTTTTCACAGAAATTAGTGGAAGATAAAAAATCTGTCCCCCAGCCAGGGGTCCCTGTGGTTACTATAATGTATAGTGGAAACCCAGGCTTTTACCACTACAGGGCAGATGCACAATTTTGCGCTTGGAATTTTTTGAGATTTTTTTTTATGGTGAAAAGAACGGAGCGCAACGGACCCAAAAGTAAGCGGGGCCGCCACTTTTCTGCTCAGAATTTTGTTCGACTTTGATAAAAACACTGAATTTCCCCTAACCAGCCAAAAATCCCACCTAAAATCCGGTTTTTGGTGACGTCGGCAATATTTTCGAAACGGCTCAGAACTAAAACATTCCTTCGATCGTGGAATTTCCGGGGGGTGTGCCTACCCGAAAACAATTTCGGATTTCAGCCACTCGAAAATCCGTCCATGTTGGGTGCCATAGGGAAGTGCAACTTTTTGGCTGAAAATTCCTTAGGGAAATCGCCCATAGTAGTTTTATACCGTTTCCGCGGCGAAAACGGGCTGAAAACTGATGACAACGCACCACCACGTCCCGCTAGGTATGGGTAGCGACCCGGGAATATCGGTCAGTTTTCACAGAAATTAGTGGAAGATAAAAAATCTGTCCCCCAGCCAGGGGTCCCTGTGGTTACTATAATGTATAGTGGAAACCCAGGCTTTTACCACTACAGGGCAGATGCACAATTTTGCGCTTGGAATTTTTTGAGATTTTTTTTTATGGTGAAAAGAACGGAGCGCAACGGACCCAAAAGTAAGCGGGGCCGCCACTTTTCTGCTCAGAATTTTGTTCGACTTTGATAAAAACACTGAATTTCCCCTAACCAGCCAAAAATCCCACCTAAAATCCGGTTTTTGGTGACGTCGGCAATATTTTCGAAACGGCTCAGAACTAAAACATTCCTTCGATCGTGGAATTTCCGGGGGGTGTGCCTACCCGAAAACAATTTCGGATTTCAGCCACTCGAAAATCCGTCCATGTTGGGTGCCATAGGGAAGTGCAACTTTTTGGCTGAAAATTCCTTAGGGAAATCGCCCATAGTAGTTTTATACCGTTTCCGCGGCGAAAACGGGCTGAAAACTGATGACAACGCACCACCACGTCCCGCTAGGTATGGGTAGCGACCCGGGAATATCGGTCAGTTTTCACAGAAATTAGTGGAAGATAAAAAATCTGTCCCCCAGCCAGGGGTCCCTGTGGTTACTATAATGTATAGTGGAAACCCAGGCTTTTACCACTACAGGGCAGATGCACAATTTTGCGCTTGGAATTTTTTGAGATTTTTTTTTATGGTGAAAAGAACGGAGCGCAACGGACCCAAAAGTAAGCGGGGCCGCCACTTTTCTGCTCAGAATTTTGTTCGACTTTGATAAAAACACTGAATTTCCCCTAACCAGCCAAAAATCCCACCTAAAATCCGGTTTTTGGTGACGTCGGCAATATTTTCGAAACGGCTCAGAACTAAAACATTCCTTCGATCGTGGAATTTCCGGGGGGTGTGCCTACCCGAAAACAATTTCGGATTTCAGCCACTCGAAAATCCGTCCATGTTGGGTGCCATAGGGAAGTGCAACTTTTTGGCTGAAAATTCCTTAGGGAAATCGCCCATAGTAGTTTTATACCGTTTCCGCGGCGAAAACGGGCTGAAAACTGATGACAACGCACCACCACGTCCCGCTAGGTATGGGTAGCGACCCGGGAATATCGGTCAGTTTTCACAGAAATTAGTGGAAGATAAAAAATCTGTCCCCCAGCCAGGGGTCCCTGTGGTTACTATAATGTATAGTGGAAACCCAGGCTTTTACCACTACAGGGCAGATGCACAATTTTGCGCTTGGAATTTTTTGAGATTTGTTTTTATGGTGAAAAGAACGGAGCGCAACGGACCCAAAAGTAAGCGGGGCCGCCACTTTTCTGCTCAGAATTTTGTTCGACTTTGATAAAAACACTGAATTTCCCCTAACCAGCCAAAAATCCCACCTAAAATCCGGTTTTTGGTGACGTCGGCAATATTTTCGAAACGGCTCAGAACTAAAAAATTCCTTCGATCGTGGAATTTCCGGGGGGTGTGCCTACCCGAAAACAATTTCGGATTTCAGCCACTCGAAAATCCGTCCATGTTGGGTGCCATAGGGAAGTGCAACTTTTTGGCTGAAAATTCCTTAGGGAAATCGCCCATAGTAGTTTTATACCGTTTCCGCGGCGAAAACGGGCTGAAAACTGATGACAACGCACCACCACGTCCCGCTAGGTATGGGTAGCGACCCGGGAATATCGGTCAGTTTTCACAGAAATTAGTGGAAGATAAAAAATCTGTCCCCCAGCCAGGGGTCCCTGTGGTTACTATAATGTATAGTGGAAACCCAGGCTTTTACCACTACAGGGCAGATGCACAATTTTGCGCTTGGAATTTTTTGAGATTTTTTTTTATGGTGAAAAGAACGGAGCGCAACGGACCCAAAAGTAAGCGGGGCCGCCACTTTTCTGCTCAGAATTTTGTTCGACTTTGATAAAAACACTGAATTTCCCCTAACCAGCCAAAAATCCCACCTAAAATCCGGTTTTTGGTGACGTCGGCAATATTTTCGAAACGGCTCAGAACTAAAAAATTCCTTCGATCGTGGAATCTCCGGGGGGTGTGCCTACCCGAAAACAATTTCGGATTTCAGCCACTCGAAAATCCGTCCATGTTGGGTGCCATAGGGAAGTGCAACTTTTTGGCTGAAAATTCCTTAGGGAAATCGCCCATAGTAGTTTTATACCGTTTCCGCGGCGAAAACGGGCTGAAAACTGATGACAACGCACCACCACGTCCCGCTAGGTATGGGTAGCGACCCGGGAATATCGGTCAGTTTTCACAGAAATTAGTGGAAGATAAAAAATCTGTCCCCCAGCCAGGGGTCCCTGTGGTTACTATAATGTATAGTGGAAACCCAGGCTTTTACCACTACAGGGCAGATGCACAATTTTGCGCTTGGAATTTTTTGAGATTTTTTTTTATGGTGAAAAGAACGGAGCGCAACGGACCCAAAAGTAAGCGGGGCCGCCACTTTTCTGCTCAGAATTTTGTTCGACTTTGATAAAAACACTGAATTTCCCCTAACCAGCCAAAAATCCCACCTAAAATCCGGTTTTTGGTGACGTCGGCAATATTTTCGAAACGGCTCAGAACTAAAACATTCCTTCGATCGTGGAATTTCCGGGGGGTGTGCCTACCCGAAAACAATTTCGGATTTCAGCCACTCGAAAATCCGTCCATGTTGGGTGCCATAGGGAAGTGCAACTTTTTGGCTGAAAATTCCTTAGGGAAATCGCCCATAGTAGTTTTATACCGTTTCCGCGGCGAAAACGGGCTGAAAACTGATGACAACGCACCACCACGTCCCGCTAGGTATGGGTAGCGACCCGGGAATATCGGTCAGTTTTCACAGAAATTAGTGGAAGATAAAAAATCTGTCCCCCAGCCAGGGGTCCCTGTGGTTACTATAATGTATAGTGGAAACCCAGGCTTTTACCACTACAGGGCAGATGCACAATTTTGCGCTTGGAATTTTTTGAGATTTGTTTTTATGGTGAAAAGAACGGAGCGCAACGGACCCAAAAGTAAGCGGGGCCGCCACTTTTCTGCTCAGAATTTTGTTCGACTTTGATAAAAACACTGAATTTCCCCTAACCAGCCAAAAATCCCACCTAAAATCCGGTTTTTGGTGACGTCGGCAATATTTTCGAAACGGCTCAGAACTAAAAAATTCCTTCGATCGTGGAATTTCCGGGGGGTGTGCCTACCCGAAAACAATTTCGGATTTCAGCCACTCGAAAATCCGTCCATGTTGGGTGCCATAGGGAAGTGCAACTTTTTGGCTGAAAATTCCTTAGGGAAATCGCCCATAGTAGTTTTATACCGTTTCCGCGGCGAAAACGGGCTGAAAACTGATGACAACGCACCACCACGTCCCGCTAGGTATGGGTAGCGACCCGGGAATATCGGTCAGTTTTCACAGAAATTAGTGGAAGATAAAAAATCTGTCCCCCAGCCAGGGGTCCCTGTGGTTACTATAATGTATAGTGGAAACCCAGGCTTTTACCACTACAGGGCAGATGCACAATTTTGCGCTTGGAATTTTTTGAGATTTTTTTTTATGGTGAAAAGAACGGAGCGCAACGGACCCAAAAGTAAGCGGGGCCGCCACTTTTCTGCTCAGAATTTTGTTCGACTTTGATAAAAACACTGAATTTCCCCTAACCAGCCAAAAATCCCACCTAAAATCCGGTTTTTGGTGACGTCGGCAATATTTTCGAAACGGCTCAGAACTAAAACATTCCTTCGATCGTGGAATTTCCGGGGGGTGTGCCTACCCGAAAACAATTTCGGATTTCAGCCACTCGAAAATCCGTCCATGTTGGGTGCCATAGGGAAGTGCAACTTTTTGGCTGAAAATTCCTTAGGGAAATCGCCCATAGTAGTTTTATACCGTTTCCGCGGCGAAAACGGGCTGAAAACTGATGACAACGCACCACCACGTCCCGCTAGGTATGGGTAGCGACCCGGGAATATCGGTCAGTTTTCACAGAAATTAGTGGAAGATAAAAAATCTGTCCCCCAGCCAGGGGTCCCTGTGGTTACTATAATGTATAGTGGAAACCCAGGCTTTTACCACTACAGGGCAGATGCACAATTTTGCGCTTGGAATTTTTTGAGATTTGTTTTTATGGTGAAAAGAACGGAGCGCAACGGACCCAAAAGTAAGCGGGGCCGCCACTTTTCTGCTCAGAATTTTGTTCGACTTTGATAAAAACACTGAATTTCCCCTAACCAGCCAAAAATCCCACCTAAAATCCGGTTTTTGGTGACGTCGGCAATATTTTCGAAACGGCTCAGAACTAAAAAATTCCTTCGATCGTGGAATTTCCGGGGGGTGTGCCTACCCGAAAACAATTTCGGATTTCAGCCACTCGAAAATCCGTCCATGTTGGGTGCCATAGGGAAGTGCAACTTTTTGGCTGAAAATTCCTTAGGGAAATCGCCCATAGTAGTTTTATACCGTTTCCGCGGCGAAAACGGGCTGAAAACTGATGACAACGCACCACCACGTCCCGCTAGGTATGGGTAGCGACCCGGGAATATCGGTCAGTTTTCACAGAAATTAGTGGAAGATAAAAAATCTGTCCCCCAGCCAGGGGTCCCTGTGGTTACTATAATGTATAGTGGAAACCCAGGCTTTTACCACTACAGGGCAGATGCACAATTTTGCGCTTGGAATTTTTTGAGATTTGTTTTTATGGTGAAAAGAACGGAGCGCAACGGACCCAAAAGTAAGCGGGGCCGCCACTTTTCTGCTCAGAATTTTGTTCGACTTTGATAAAAACACTGAATTTCCCCTAACCAGCCAAAAATCCCACCTAAAATCCGGTTTTTGGTGACGTCGGCAATATTTTCGAAACGGCTCAGAACTAAAACATTCCTTCGATCGTGGAATTTCCGGGGGGTGTGCCTACCCGAAAACAATTTCGGATTTCAGCCACTCGAAAATCCGTCCATGTTGGGTGCCATAGGGAAGTGCAACTTTTTGGCTGAAAATTCCTTAGGGAAATCGCCCATAGTAGTTTTATACCGTTTCCGCGGCGAAAACGGGCTGAAAACTGATGACAACGCACCACCACGTCCCGCTAGGTATGGGTAGCGACCCGGGAATATCGGTCAGTTTTCACAGAAATTAGTGGAAGATAAAAAATCTGTCCCCCAGCCAGGGGTCCCTGTGGTTACTATAATGTATAGTGGAAACCCAGGCTTTTACCACTACAGGGCAGATGCACAATTTTGCGCTTGGAATTTTTTGAGATTTGTTTTTATGGTGAAAAGAACGGAGCGCAACGGACCCAAAAGTAAGCGGGGCCGCCACTTTTCTGCTCAGAATTTTGTTCGACTTTGATAAAAACACTGAATTTCCCCTAACCAGCCAAAAATCCCACCTAAAATCCGGTTTTTGGTGACGTCGGCAATATTTTCGAAACGGCTCAGAACTAAACAATTCCTTCGATCGTGGAATTTCCGGGGGGTGTGCCTACCCGAAAACAATTTCGGATTTCAGCCACTCGAAAATCCGTCCATGTTGGGTGCCATAGGGAAGTGCAACTTTTTGGCTGAAAATTCCTTAGGGAAATCGCCCATAGTAGTTTTATACCGTTTCCGCGGCGAAAACGGGCTGAAAACTGATGACAACGCACCACCACGTCCCGCTAGGTATGGGTAGCGACCCGGGAATATCGGTCAGTTTTCACAGAAATTAGTGGAAGATAAAAAATCTGTCCCCCAGCCAGGGGTCCCTGTGGTTACTATAATGTATAGTGGAAACCCAGGCTTTTACCACTACAGGGCAGATGCACAATTTTGCGCTTGGAATTTTTTGAGATTTTTTTTTATGGTGAAAAGAACGGAGCGCAACGGACCCAAAAGTAAGCGGGGCCGCCACTTTTCTGCTCAGAATTTTGTTCGACTTTGATAAAAACACTGAATTTCCCCTAACCAGCCAAAAATCCCACCTAAAATCCGGTTTTTGGTGACGTCGGCAATATTTTCGAAACGGCTCAGAACTAAAAAATTCCTTCGATCGTGGAATTTCCGGGGGGTGTGCCTACCCGAAAACAATTTCGGATTTCAGCCACTCGAAAATCCGTCCATGTTGGGTGCCATAGGGAAGTGCAACTTTTTGGCTGAAAATTCCTTAGGGAAATCGCCCATAGTAGTTTTATACCGTTTCCGCGGCGAAAACGGGCTGAAAACTGATGACAACGCACCACCACGTCCCGCTAGGTATGGGTAGCGACCCGGGAATATCGGTCAGTTTTCACAGAAATTAGTGGAAGATAAAAAATCTGTCCCCCAGCCAGGGGTCCCTGTGGTTACTATAATGTATAGTGGAAACCCAGGCTTTTACCACTACAGGGCAGATGCACAATTTTGCGCTTGGAATTTTTTGAGATTTTTTTTTATGGTGAAAAGAACGGAGCGCAACGGACCCAAAAGTAAGCGGGGCCGCCACTTTTCTGCTCAGAATTTTGTTCGACTTTGATAAAAACACTGAATTTCCCCTAACCAGCCAAAAATCCCACCTAAAATCCGGTTTTTGGTGACGTCGGCAATATTTTCGAAACGGCTCAGAACTAAAACATTCCTTCGATCGTGGAATTTCCGGGGGGTGTGCCTACCCGAAAACAATTTCGGATTTCAGCCACTCGAAAATCCGTCCATGTTGGGTGCCATAGGGAAGTGCAACTTTTTGGCTGAAAATTCCTTAGGGAAATCGCCCATAGTAGTTTTATACCGTTTCCGCGGCGAAAACGGGCTGAAAACTGATGACAACGCACCACCACGTCCCGCTAGGTATGGGTAGCGACCCGGGAATATCGGTCAGTTTTCACAGAAATTAGTGGAAGATAAAAAATCTGTCCCCCAGCCAGGGGTCCCTGTGGTTACTATAATGTATAGTGGAAACCCAGGCTTTTACCACTACAGGGCAGATGCACAATTTTGCGCTTGGAATTTTTTGAGATTTGTTTTTATGGTGAAAAGAACGGAGCGCAACGGACCCAAAAGTAAGCGGGGCCGCCACTTTTCTGCTCAGAATTTTGTTCGACTTTGATAAAAACACTGAATTTCCCCTAACCAGCCAAAAATCCCACCTAAAATCCGGTTTTTGGTGACGTCGGCAATATTTTCGAAACGGCTCAGAACTAAAAAATTCCTTCGATCGTGGAATTTCCGGGGGGTGTGCCTACCCGAAAACAATTTCGGATTTCAGCCACTCGAAAATCCGTCCATGTTGGGTGCCATAGGGAAGTGCAACTTTTTGGCTGAAAATTCCTTAGGGAAATCGCCCATAGTAGTTTTATACCGTTTCCGCGGCGAAAACGGGCTGAAAACTGATGACAACGCACCACCACGTCCCGCTAGGTATGGGTAGCGACCCGGGAATATCGGTCAGTTTTCACAGAAATTAGTGGAAGATAAAAAATCTGTCCCCCAGCCAGGGGTCCCTGTGGTTACTATAATGTATAGTGGAAACCCAGGCTTTTACCACTACAGGGCAGATGCACAATTTTGCGCTTGGAATTTTTTGAGATTTTTTTTTATGGTGAAAAGAACGGAGCGCAACGGACCCAAAAGTAAGCGGGGCCGCCACTTTTCTGCTCAGAATTTTGTTCGACTTTGATAAAAACACTGAATTTCCCCTAACCAGCCAAAAATCCCACCTAAAATCCGGTTTTTGGTGACGTCGGCAATATTTTCGAAACGGCTCAGAACTAAAACATTCCTTCGATCGTGGAATTTCCGGGGGGTGTGCCTACCCGAAAACAATTTCGGATTTCAGCCACTCGAAAATCCGTCCATGTTGGGTGCCATAGGGAAGTGCAACTTTTTGGCTGAAAATTCCTTAGGGAAATCGCCCATAGTAGTTTTATACCGTTTCCGCGGCGAAAACGGGCTGAAAACTGATGACAACGCACCACCACGTCCCGCTAGGTATGGGTAGCGACCCGGGAATATCGGTCAGTTTTCACAGAAATTAGTGGAAGATAAAAAATCTGTCCCCCAGCCAGGGGTCCCTGTGGTTACTATAATGTATAGTGGAAACCCAGGCTTTTACCACTACAGGGCAGATGCACAATTTTGCGCTTGGAATTTTTTGAGATTTTTTTTTATGGTGAAAAGAACGGAGCGCAACGGACCCAAAAGTAAGCGGGGCCGCCACTTTTCTGCTCAGAATTTTGTTCGACTTTGATAAAAACACTGAATTTCCCCTAACCAGCCAAAAATCCCACCTAAAATCCGGTTTTTGGTGACGTCGGCAATATTTTCGAAACGGCTCAGAACTAAAACATTCCTTCGATCGTGGAATTTCCGGGGGGTGTGCCTACCCGAAAACAATTTCGGATTTCAGCCACTCGAAAATCCGTCCATGTTGGGTGCCATAGGGAAGTGCAACTTTTTGGCTGAAAATTCCTTAGGGAAATCGCCCATAGTAGTTTTATACCGTTTCCGCGGCGAAAACGGGCTGAAAACTGATGACAACGCACCACCACGTCCCGCTAGGTATGGGTAGCGACCCGGGAATATCGGTCAGTTTTCACAGAAATTAGTGGAAGATAAAAAATCTGTCCCCCAGCCAGGGGTCCCTGTGGTTACTATAATGTATAGTGGAAACCCAGGCTTTTACCACTACAGGGCAGATGCACAATTTTGCGCTTGGAATTTTTTGAGATTTGTTTTTATGGTGAAAAGAACGGAGCGCAACGGACCCAAAAGTAAGCGGGGCCGCCACTTTTCTGCTCAGAATTTTGTTCGACTTTGATAAAAACACTGAATTTCCCCTAACCAGCCAAAAATCCCACCTAAAATCCGGTTTTTGGTGACGTCGGCAATATTTTCGAAACGGCTCAGAACTAAAAAATTCCTTCGATCGTGGAATTTCCGGGGGGTGTGCCTACCCGAAAACAATTTCGGATTTCAGCCACTCGAAAATCCGTCCATGTTGGGTGCCATAGGGAAGTGCAACTTTTTGGCTGAAAATTCCTTAGGGAAATCGCCCATAGTAGTTTTATACCGTTTCCGCGGCGAAAACGGGCTGAAAACTGATGACAACGCACCACCACGTCCCGCTAGGTATGGGTAGCGACCCGGGAATATCGGTCAGTTTTCACAGAAATTAGTGGAAGATAAAAAATCTGTCCCCCAGCCAGGGGTCCCTGTGGTTACTATAATGTATAGTGGAAACCCAGGCTTTTACCACTACAGGGCAGATGCACAATTTTGCGCTTGGAATTTTTTGAGATTTTTTTTTATGGTGAAAAGAACGGAGCGCAACGGACCCAAAAGTAAGCGGGGCCGCCACTTTTCTGCTCAGAATTTTGTTCGACTTTGATAAAAACACTGAATTTCCCCTAACCAGCCAAAAATCCCACCTAAAATCCGGTTTTTGGTGACGTCGGCAATATTTTCGAAACGGCTCAGAACTAAAACATTCCTTCGATCGTGGAATTTCCGGGGGGTGTGCCTACCCGAAAACAATTTCGGATTTCAGCCACTCGAAAATCCGTCCATGTTGGGTGCCATAGGGAAGTGCAACTTTTTGGCTGAAAATTCCTTAGGGAAATCGCCCATAGTAGTTTTATACCGTTTCCGCGGCGAAAACGGGCTGAAAACTGATGACAACGCACCACCACGTCCCGCTAGGTATGGGTAGCGACCCGGGAATATCGGTCAGTTTTCACAGAAATTAGTGGAAGATAAAAAATCTGTCCCCCAGCCAGGGGTCCCTGTGGTTACTATAATGTATAGTGGAAACCCAGGCTTTTACCACTACAGGGCAGATGCACAATTTTGCGCTTGGAATTTTTTGAGATTTTTTTTTATGGTGAAAAGAACGGAGCGCAACGGACCCAAAAGTAAGCGGGGCCGCCACTTTTCTGCTCAGAATTTTGTTCGACTTTGATAAAAACACTGAATTTCCCCTAACCAGCCAAAAATCCCACCTAAAATCCGGTTTTTGGTGACGTCGGCAATATTTTCGAAACGGCTCAGAACTAAAAAATTCCTTCGATCGTGGAATTTCCGGGGGGTGTGCCTACCCGAAAACAATTTCGGATTTCAGCCACTCGAAAATCCGTCCATGTTGGGTGCCATAGGGAAGTGCAACTTTTTGGCTGAAAATTCCTTAGGGAAATCGCCCATAGTAGTTTTATACCGTTTCCGCGGCGAAAACGGGCTGAAAACTGATGACAACGCACCACCACGTCCCGCTAGGTATGGGTAGCGACCCGGGAATATCGGTCAGTTTTCACAGAAATTAGTGGAAGATAAAAAATCTGTCCCCCAGCCAGGGGTCCCTGTGGTTACTATAATGTATAGTGGAAACCCAGGCTTTTACCACTACAGGGCAGATGCACAATTTTGCGCTTGGAATTTTTTGAGATTTTTTTTTATGGTGAAAAGAACGGAGCGCAACGGACCCAAAAGTAAGCGGGGCCGCCACTTTTCTGCTCAGAATTTTGTTCGACTTTGATAAAAACACTGAATTTCCCCTAACCAGCCAAAAATCCCACCTAAAATCCGGTTTTTGGTGACGTCGGCAATATTTTCGAAACGGCTCAGAACTAAAACATTCCTTCGATCGTGGAATTTCCGGGGGGTGTGCCTACCCGAAAACAATTTCGGATTTCAGCCACTCGAAAATCCGTCCATGTTGGGTGCCATAGGGAAGTGCAACTTTTTGGCTGAAAATTCCTTAGGGAAATCGCCCATAGTAGTTTTATACCGTTTCCGCGGCGAAAACGGGCTGAAAACTGATGACAACGCACCACCACGTCCCGCTAGGTATGGGTAGCGACCCGGGAATATCGGTCAGTTTTCACAGAAATTAGTGGAAGATAAAAAATCTGTCCCCCAGCCAGGGGTCCCTGTGGTTACTATAATGTATAGTGGAAACCCAGGCTTTTACCACTACAGGGCAGATGCACAATTTTGCGCTTGGAATTTTTTGAGATTTTTTTTTATGGTGAAAAGAACGGAGCGCAACGGACCCAAAAGTAAGCGGGGCCGCCACTTTTCTGCTCAGAATTTTGTTCGACTTTGATAAAAACACTGAATTTCCCCTAACCAGCCAAAAATCCCACCTAAAATCCGGTTTTTGGTGACGTCGGCAATATTTTCGAAACGGCTCAGAACTAAAAAATTCCTTCGATCGTGGAATTTCCGGGGGGTGTGCCTACCCGAAAACAATTTCGGATTTCAGCCACTCGAAAATCCGTCCATGTTGGGTGCCATAGGGAAGTGCAACTTTTTGGCTGAAAATTCCTTAGGGAAATCGCCCATAGTAGTTTTATACCGTTTCCGCGGCGAAAACGGGCTGAAAACTGATGACAACGCACCACCACGTCCCGCTAGGTATGGGTAGCGACCCGGGAATATCGGTCAGTTTTCACAGAAATTAGTGGAAGATAAAAAATCTGTCCCCCAGCCAGGGGTCCCTGTGGTTACTATAATGTATAGTGGAAACCCAGGCTTTTACCACTACAGGGCAGATGCACAATTTTGCGCTTGGAATTTTTTGAGATTTTTTTTTATGGTGAAAAGAACGGAGCGCAACGGACCCAAAAGTAAGCGGGGCCGCCACTTTTCTGCTCAGAATTTTGTTCGACTTTGATAAAAACACTGAATTTCCCCTAACCAGCCAAAAATCCCACCTAAAATCCGGTTTTTGGTGACGTCGGCAATATTTTCGAAACGGCTCAGAACTAAAAAATTCCTTCGATCGTGGAATTTCCGGGGGGTGTGCCTACCCGAAAACAATTTCGGATTTCAGCCACTCGAAAATCCGTCCATGTTGGGTGCCATAGGGAAGTGCAACTTTTTGGCTGAAAATTCCTTAGGGAAATCGCCCATAGTAGTTTTATACCGTTTCCGCGGCGAAAACGGGCTGAAAACTGATGACAACGCACCACCACGTCCCGCTAGGTATGGGTAGCGACCCGGGAATATCGGTCAGTTTTCACAGAAATTAGTGGAAGATAAAAAATCTGTCCCCCAGCCAGGGGTCCCTGTGGTTACTATAATGTATAGTGGAAACCCAGGCTTTTACCACTACAGGGCAGATGCACAATTTTGCGCTTGGAATTTTTTGAGATTTTTTTTTATGGTGAAAAGAACGGAGCGCAACGGACCCAAAAGTAAGCGGGGCCGCCACTTTTCTGCTCAGAATTTTGTTCGACTTTGATAAAAACACTGAATTTCCCCTAACCAGCCAAAAATCCCACCTAAAATCCGGTTTTTGGTGACGTCGGCAATATTTTCGAAACGGCTCAGAACTAAAACATTCCTTCGATCGTGGAATTTCCGGGGGGTGTGCCTACCCGAAAACAATTTCGGATTTCAGCCACTCGAAAATCCGTCCATGTTGGGTGCCATAGGGAAGTGCAACTTTTTGGCTGAAAATTCCTTAGGGAAATCGCCCATAGTAGTTTTATACCGTTTCCGCGGCGAAAACGGGCTGAAAACTGATGACAACGCACCACCACGTCCCGCTAGGTATGGGTAGCGACCCGGGAATATCGGTCAGTTTTCACAGAAATTAGTGGAAGATAAAAAATCTGTCCCCCAGCCAGGGGTCCCTGTGGTTACTATAATGTATAGTGGAAACCCAGGCTTTTACCACTACAGGGCAGATGCACAATTTTGCGCTTGGAATTTTTTGAGATTTTTTTTTATGGTGAAAAGAACGGAGCGCAACGGACCCAAAAGTAAGCGGGGCCGCCACTTTTCTGCTCAGAATTTTGTTCGACTTTGATAAAAACACTGAATTTCCCCTAACCAGCCAAAAATCCCACCTAAAATCCGGTTTTTGGTGACGTCGGCAATATTTTCGAAACGGCTCAGAACTAAAAAATTCCTTCGATCGTGGAATTTCCGGGGGGTGTGCCTACCCGAAAACAATTTCGGATTTCAGCCACTCGAAAATCCGTCCATGTTGGGTGCCATAGGGAAGTGCAACTTTTTGGCTGAAAATTCCTTAGGGAAATCGCCCATAGTAGTTTTATACCGTTTCCGCGGCGAAAACGGGCTGAAAACTGATGACAACGCACCACCACGTCCCGCTAGGTATGGGTAGCGACCCGGGAATATCGGTCAGTTTTCACAGAAATTAGTGGAAGATAAAAAATCTGTCCCCCAGCCAGGGGTCCCTGTGGTTACTATAATGTATAGTGGAAACCCAGGCTTTTACCACTACAGGGCAGATGCACAATTTTGCGCTTGGAATTTTTTGAGATTTTTTTTTATGGTGAAAAGAACGGAGCGCAACGGACCCAAAAGTAAGCGGGGCCGCCACTTTTCTGCTCAGAATTTTGTTCGACTTTGATAAAAACACTGAATTTCCCCTAACCAGCCAAAAATCCCACCTAAAATCCGGTTTTTGGTGACGTCGGCAATATTTTCGAAACGGCTCAGAACTAAAAAATTCCTTCGATCGTGGAATTTCCGGGGGGTGTGCCTACCCGAAAACAATTTCGGATTTCAGCCACTCGAAAATCCGTCCATGTTGGGTGCCATAGGGAAGTGCAACTTTTTGGCTGAAAATTCCTTAGGGAAATCGCCCATAGTAGTTTTATACCGTTTCCGCGGCGAAAACGGGCTGAAAACTGATGACAACGCACCACCACGTCCCGCTAGGTATGGGTAGCGACCCGGGAATATCGGTCAGTTTTCACAGAAATTAGTGGAAGATAAAAAATCTGTCCCCCAGCCAGGGGTCCCTGTGGTTACTATAATGTATAGTGGAAACCCAGGCTTTTACCACTACAGGGCAGATGCACAATTTTGCGCTTGGAATTTTTTGAGATTTTTTTTTATGGTGAAAAGAACGGAGCGCAACGGACCCAAAAGTAAGCGGGGCCGCCACTTTTCTGCTCAGAATTTTGTTCGACTTTGATAAAAACACTGAATTTCCCCTAACCAGCCAAAAATCCCACCTAAAATCCGGTTTTTGGTGACGTCGGCAATATTTTCGAAACGGCTCAGAACTAAAAAATTCCTTCGATCGTGGAATTTCCGGGGGGTGTGCCTACCCGAAAACAATTTCGGATTTCAGCCACTCGAAAATCCGTCCATGTTGGGTGCCATAGGGAAGTGCAACTTTTTGGCTGAAAATTCCTTAGGGAAATCGCCCATAGTAGTTTTATACCGTTTCCGCGGCGAAAACGGGCTGAAAACTGATGACAACGCACCACCACGTCCCGCTAGGTATGGGTAGCGACCCGGGAATATCGGTCAGTTTTCACAGAAATTAGTGGAAGATAAAAAATCTGTCCCCCAGCCAGGGGTCCCTGTGGTTACTATAATGTATAGTGGAAACCCAGGCTTTTACCACTACAGGGCAGATGCACAATTTTGCGCTTGGAATTTTTTGAGATTTTTTTTTATGGTGAAAAGAACGGAGCGCAACGGACCCAAAAGTAAGCGGGGCCGCCACTTTTCTGCTCAGAATTTTGTTCGACTTTGATAAAAACACTGAATTTCCCCTAACCAGCCAAAAATCCCACCTAAAATCCGGTTTTTGGTGACGTCGGCAATATTTTCGAAACGGCTCAGAACTAAAAAATTCCTTCGATCGTGGAATTTCCGGGGGGTGTGCCTACCCGAAAACAATTTCGGATTTCAGCCACTCGAAAATCCGTCCATGTTGGGTGCCATAGGGAAGTGCAACTTTTTGGCTGAAAATTCCTTAGGGAAATCGCCCATAGTAGTTTTATACCGTTTCCGCGGCGAAAACGGGCTGAAAACTGATGACAACGCACCACCACGTCCCGCTAGGTATGGGTAGCGACCCGGGAATATCGGTCAGTTTTCACAGAAATTAGTGGAAGATAAAAAATCTGTCCCCCAGCCAGGGGTCCCTGTGGTTACTATAATGTATAGTGGAAACCCAGGCTTTTACCACTACAGGGCAGATGCACAATTTTGCGCTTGGAATTTTTTGAGATTTTTTTTTATGGTGAAAAGAACGGAGCGCAACGGACCCAAAAGTAAGCGGGGCCGCCACTTTTCTGCTCAGAATTTTGTTCGACTTTGATAAAAACACTGAATTTCCCCTAACCAGCCAAAAATCCCACCTAAAATCCGGTTTTTGGTGACGTCGGCAATATTTTCGAAACGGCTCAGAACTAAAACATTCCTTCGATCGTGGAATTTCCGGGGGGTGTGCCTACCCGAAAACAATTTCGGATTTCAGCCACTCGAAAATCCGTCCATGTTGGGTGCCATAGGGAAGTGCAACTTTTTGGCTGAAAATTCCTTAGGGAAATCGCCCATAGTAGTTTTATACCGTTTCCGCGGCGAAAACGGGCTGAAAACTGATGACAACGCACCACCACGTCCCGCTAGGTATGGGTAGCGACCCGGGAATATCGGTCAGTTTTCACAGAAATTAGTGGAAGATAAAAAATCTGTCCCCCAGCCAGGGGTCCCTGTGGTTACTATAATGTATAGTGGAAACCCAGGCTTTTACCACTACAGGGCAGATGCACAATTTTGCGCTTGGAATTTTTTGAGATTTGTTTTTATGGTGAAAAGAACGGAGCGCAACGGACCCAAAAGTAAGCGGGGCCGCCACTTTTCTGCTCAGAATTTTGTTCGACTTTGATAAAAACACTGAATTTCCCCTAACCAGCCAAAAATCCCACCTAAAATCCGGTTTTTGGTGACGTCGGCAATATTTTCGAAACGGCTCAGAACTAAAAAATTCCTTCGATCGTGGAATTTCCGGGGGGTGTGCCTACCCGAAAACAATTTCGGATTTCAGCCACTCGAAAATCCGTCCATGTTGGGTGCCATAGGGAAGTGCAACTTTTTGGCTGAAAATTCCTTAGGGAAATCGCCCATAGTAGTTTTATACCGTTTCCGCGGCGAAAACGGGCTGAAAACTGATGACAACGCACCACCACGTCCCGCTAGGTATGGGTAGCGACCCGGGAATATCGGTCAGTTTTCACAGAAATTAGTGGAAGATAAAAAATCTGTCCCCCAGCCAGGGGTCCCTGTGGTTACTATAATGTATAGTGGAAACCCAGGCTTTTACCACTACAGGGCAGATGCACAATTTTGCGCTTGGAATGTTTTGAGATTTTTTTTTATGGTGAAAAGAACGGAGCGCAACGGACCCAAAAGTAAGCGGGGCCGCCACTTTTCTGCTCAGAATTTTGTTCGACTTTGATAAAAACACTGAATTTCCCCTAACCAGCCAAAAATCCCACCTAAAATCCGGTTTTTGGTGACGTCGGCAATATTTTCGAAACGGCTCAGAACTAAAAAATTCCTTCGATCGTGGAATTTCCGGGGGGTGTGCCTACCCGAAAACAATTTCGGATTTCAGCCACTCGAAAATCCGTCCATGTTGGGTGCCATAGGGAAGTGCAACTTTTTGGCTGAAAATTCCTTAGGGAAATCGCCCATAGTAGTTTTATACCGTTTCCGCGGCGAAAACGGGCTGAAAACTGATGACAACGCACCACCACGTCCCGCTAGGTATGGGTAGCGACCCGGGAATATCGGTCAGTTTTCACAGAAATTAGTGGAAGATAAAAAATCTGTCCCCCAGCCAGGGGTCCCTGTGGTTACTATAATGTATAGTGGAAACCCAGGCTTTTACCACTACAGGGCAGATGCACAATTTTGCGCTTGGAATGTTTTGAGATTTTTTTTTATGGTGAAAAGAACGGAGCGCAACGGACCCAAAAGTAAGCGGGGCCGCCACTTTTCTGCTCAGAATTTTGTTCGACTTTGATAAAAACACTGAATTTCCCCTAACCAGCCAAAAATCCCACCTAAAATCCGGTTTTTGGTGACGTCGGCAATATTTTCGAAACGGCTCAGAACTAAAAAATTCCTTCGATCGTGGAATTTCCGGGGGGTGTGCCTACCCGAAAACAATTTCGGATTTCAGCCACTCGAAAATCCGTCCATGTTGGGTGCCATAGGGAAGTGCAACTTTTTGGCTGAAAATTCCTTAGGGAAATCGCCCATAGTAGTTTTATACCGTTTCCGCGGCGAAAACGGGCTGAAAACTGATGACAACGCACCACCACGTCCCGCTAGGTATGGGTAGCGACCCGGGAATATCGGTCAGTTTTCACAGAAATTAGTGGAAGATAAAAAATCTGTCCCCCAGCCAGGGGTCCCTGTGGTTACTATAATGTATAGTGGAAACCCAGGCTTTTACCACTACAGGGCAGATGCACAATTTTGCGCTTGGAATGTTTTGAGATTTTTTTTTATGGTGAAAAGAACGGAGCGCAACGGACCCAAAAGTAAGCGGGGCCGCCACTTTTCTGCTCAGAATTTTGTTCGACTTTGATAAAAACACTGAATTTCCCCTAACCAGCCAAAAATCCCACCTAAAATCCGGTTTTTGGTGACGTCGGCAATATTTTCGAAACGGCTCAGAACTAAAAAATTCCTTCGATCGTGGAATTTCCGGGGGGTGTGCCTACCCGAAAACAATTTCGGATTTCAGCCACTCGAAAATCCGTCCATGTTGGGTGCCATAGGGAAGTGCAACTTTTTGGCTGAAAATTCCTTAGGGAAATCGCCCATAGTAGTTTTATACCGTTTCCGCGGCGAAAACGGGCTGAAAACTGATGACAACGCACCACCACGTCCCGCTAGGTATGGGTAGCGACCCGGGAATATCGGTCAGTTTTCACAGAAATTAGTGGAAGATAAAAAATCTGTCCCCCAGCCAGGGGTCCCTGTGGTTACTATAATGTATAGTGGAAACCCAGGCTTTTACCACTACAGGGCAGATGCACAATTTTGCGCTTGGAATGTTTTGAGATTTTTTTTTATGGTGAAAAGAACGGAGCGCAACGGACCCAAAAGTAAGCGGGGCCGCCACTTTTCTGCTCAGAATTTTGTTCGACTTTGATAAAAACACTGAATTTCCCCTAACCAGCCAAAAATCCCACCTAAAATCCGGTTTTTGGTGACGTCGGCAATATTTTCGAAACGGCTCAGAACTAAAAAATTCCTTCGATCGTGGAATTTCCGGGGGGTGTGCCTACCCGAAAACAATTTCGGATTTCAGCCACTCGAAAATCCGTCCATGTTGGGTGCCATAGGGAAGTGCAACTTTTTGGCTGAAAATTCCTTAGGGAAATCGCCCATAGTAGTTTTATACCGTTTCCGCGGCGAAAACGGGCTGAAAACTGATGACAACGCACCACCACGTCCCGCTAGGTATGGGTAGCGACCCGGGAATATCGGTCAGTTTTCACAGAAATTAGTGGAAGATAAAAAATCTGTCCCCCAGCCAGGGGTCCCTGTGGTTACTATAATGTATAGTGGAAACCCAGGCTTTTACCACTACAGGGCAGATGCACAATTTTGCGCTTGGAATGTTTTGAGATTTTTTTTTATGGTGAAAAGAACGGAGCGCAACGGACCCAAAAGTAAGCGGGGCCGCCACTTTTCTGCTCAGAATTTTGTTCGACTTTGATAAAAACACTGAATTTCCCCTAACCAGCCAAAAATCCCACCTAAAATCCGGTTTTTGGTGACGTCGGCAATATTTTCGAAACGGCTCAGAACTAAAAAATTCCTTCGATCGTGGAATTTCCGGGGGGTGTGCCTACCCGAAAACAATTTCGGATTTCAGCCACTCGAAAATCCGTCCATGTTGGGTGCCATAGGGAAGTGCAACTTTTTGGCTGAAAATTCCTTAGGGAAATCGCCCATAGTAGTTTTATACCGTTTCCGCGGCGAAAACGGGCTGAAAACTGATGACAACGCACCACCACGTCCCGCTAGGTATGGGTAGCGACCCGGGAATATCGGTCAGTTTTCACAGAAATTAGTGGAAGATAAAAAATCTGTCCCCCAGCCAGGGGTCCCTGTGGTTACTATAATGTATAGTGGAAACCCAGGCTTTTACCACTACAGGGCAGATGCACAATTTTGCGCTTGGAATGTTTTGAGATTTTTTTTTATGGTGAAAAGAACGGAGCGCAACGGACCCAAAAGTAAGCGGGGCCGCCACTTTTCTGCTCAGAATTTTGTTCGACTTTGATAAAAACACTGAATTTCCCCTAACCAGCCAAAAATCCCACCTAAAATCCGGTTTTTGGTGACGTCGGCAATATTTTCGAAACGGCTCAGAACTAAAAAATTCCTTCGATCGTGGAATTTCCGGGGGGTGTGCCTACCCGAAAACAATTTCGGATTTCAGCCACTCGAAAATCCGTCCATGTTGGGTGCCATAGGGAAGTGCAACTTTTTGGCTGAAAATTCCTTAGGGAAATCGCCCATAGTAGTTTTATACCGTTTCCGCGGCGAAAACGGGCTGAAAACTGATGACAACGCACCACCACGTCCCGCTAGGTATGGGTAGCGACCCGGGAATATCGGTCAGTTTTCACAGAAATTAGTGGAAGATAAAAAATCTGTCCCCCAGCCAGGGGTCCCTGTGGTTACTATAATGTATAGTGGAAACCCAGGCTTTTACCACTACAGGGCAGATGCACAATTTTGCGCTTGGAATGTTTTGAGATTTTTTTTTATGGTGAAAAGAACGGAGCGCAACGGACCCAAAAGTAAGCGGGGCCGCCACTTTTCTGCTCAGAATTTTGTTCGACTTTGATAAAAACACTGAATTTCCCCTAACCAGCCAAAAATCCCACCTAAAATCCGGTTTTTGGTGACGTCGGCAATATTTTCGAAACGGCTCAGAACTAAAAAATTCCTTCGATCGTGGAATTTCCGGGGGGTGTGCCTACCCGAAAACAATTTCGGATTTCAGCCACTCGAAAATCCGTCCATGTTGGGTGCCATAGGGAAGTGCAACTTTTTGGCTGAAAATTCCTTAGGGAAATCGCCCATAGTAGTTTTATACCGTTTCCGCGGCGAAAACGGGCTGAAAACTGATGACAACGCACCACCACGTCCCGCTAGGTATGGGTAGCGACCCGGGAATATCGGTCAGTTTTCACAGAAATTAGTGGAAGATAAAAAATCTGTCCCCCAGCCAGGGGTCCCTGTGGTTACTATAATGTATAGTGGAAACCCAGGCTTTTACCACTACAGGGCAGATGCACAATTTTGCGCTTGGAATGTTTTGAGATTTTTTTTTATGGTGAAAAGAACGGAGCGCAACGGACCCAAAAGTAAGCGGGGCCGCCACTTTTCTGCTCAGAATTTTGTTCGACTTTGATAAAAACACTGAATTTCCCCTAACCAGCCAAAAATCCCACCTAAAATCCGGTTTTTGGTGACGTCGGCAATATTTTCGAAACGGCTCAGAACTAAAAAATTCCTTCGATCGTGGAATTTCCGGGGGGTGTGCCTACCCGAAAACAATTTCGGATTTCAGCCACTCGAAAATCCGTCCATGTTGGGTGCCATAGGGAAGTGCAACTTTTTGGCTGAAAATTCCTTAGGGAAATCGCCCATAGTAGTTTTATACCGTTTCCGCGGCGAAAACGGGCTGAAAACTGATGACAACGCACCACCACGTCCCGCTAGGTATGGGTAGCGACCCGGGAATATCGGTCAGTTTTCACAGAAATTAGTGGAAGATAAAAAATCTGTCCCCCAGCCAGGGGTCCCTGTGGTTACTATAATGTATAGTGGAAACCCAGGCTTTTACCACTACAGGGCAGATGCACAATTTTGCGCTTGGAATGTTTTGAGATTTTTTTTTATGGTGAAAAGAACGGAGCGCAACGGACCCAAAAGTAAGCGGGGCCGCCACTTTTCTGCTCAGAATTTTGTTCGACTTTGATAAAAACACTGAATTTCCCCTAACCAGCCAAAAATCCCACCTAAAATCCGGTTTTTGGTGACGTCGGCAATATTTTCGAAACGGCTCAGAACTAAAAAATTCCTTCGATCGTGGAATTTCCGGGGGGTGTGCCTACCCGAAAACAATTTCGGATTTCAGCCACTCGAAAATCCGTCCATGTTGGGTGCCATAGGGAAGTGCAACTTTTTGGCTGAAAATTCCTTAGGGAAATCGCCCATAGTAGTTTTATACCGTTTCCGCGGCGAAAACGGGCTGAAAACTGATGACAACGCACCACCACGTCCCGCTAGGTATGGGTAGCGACCCGGGAATATCGGTCAGTTTTCACAGAAATTAGTGGAAGATAAAAAATCTGTCCCCCAGCCAGGGGTCCCTGTGGTTACTATAATGTATAGTGGAAACCCAGGCTTTTACCACTACAGGGCAGATGCACAATTTTGCGCTTGGAATGTTTTGAGATTTTTTTTTATGGTGAAAAGAACGGAGCGCAACGGACCCAAAAGTAAGCGGGGCCGCCACTTTTCTGCTCAGAATTTTGTTCGACTTTGATAAAAACACTGAATTTCCCCTAACCAGCCAAAAATCCCACCTAAAATCCGGTTTTTGGTGACGTCGGCAATATTTTCGAAACGGCTCAGAACTAAAAAATTCCTTCGATCGTGGAATTTCCGGGGGGTGTGCCTACCCGAAAACAATTTCGGATTTCAGCCACTCGAAAATCCGTCCATGTTGGGTGCCATAGGGAAGTGCAACTTTTTGGCTGAAAATTCCTTAGGGAAATCGCCCATAGTAGTTTTATACCGTTTCCGCGGCGAAAACGACCTCAAAACCGACGGTACGGCATTACGGTGACAAGGGCTAGCGAGCAACAATCATTTGCGACATTGGACGGGCACAAAGACGCAGCAGAAGATGTAGCGGATGCGTAAGGCAATGCGACCCGTTTTTGCTGTTTTTTTGCTGCTTTTGCGTCTGCACGTCGCTGTCTTGCACTGCGATATTTGCGGTGCTGTCGCTGTTTGAGCTTGCGCCCTATTTTTGTGTCGATTGTTCGGGCATTGCCCTGTTGGCGGTGTGGTGGACTGGGTGTTGTGTATGCAATTGAGCGGCAATGTCTGGCAGGTAAGTGTCCAAGGGAGTGCGGTTTGTGGGGTTTGGGGGTGTTTTCCTACCTTTAAGTTTGTCGCTCTGTATTTTTCTCTCTGTCTGTCTGTCGTTGGTTATGCCCTAAGACTGTTAGCCAAGCCTGGGAGGAGTACACACATCACGGCAGGCGTGATGCACGTTCGAGTCTTTCAGGGAGAAGAAAGAAAATATTGGCACATGTGGGAGGCAAGGGATTCTAACCGGGTTTGCGGGTTTGCGGGTTTGTTGTTGTTGTTGTTGTTGTTGTTGTTGTTGTTGTTGTTGTTGTTGTTGTTGTTGTTGTTGTTGTTGTTGTTGTTGTTGTTGTTGAATCGTTCCAGCTTCCTGCACTGCGCTCTTGATCAGCTGGGCATACTCATTGTGCTCGATGAGCAGGTTCCGGATGGAGTGGTACTGCCCCTCCAACCCATCAACCATTGCAGTGTCCGTCATGTTTGCCATCTGGTCGTTGGCGATTCCTGCACCCCCCATGATCCAGAGCTGCTGGCGTACCGTTGGATCGTTCGAAATGGCGACAAGCTTCTTGATTCCCTTTCCCTTGAGAATGACATTGTGCACACCAGAAGTTGAGCTGCCAAAGAGGTTGTGTGGGCTGTGGCGAGACACAGACATCTGAAAGAAGCCGTTGATGCGCACAATGTTTTGAAGAACTGCGGGTGTTCGAAGAAGAGCATGGTGTTCGCCGTTGAGGTAAGTAATTGGGGGGATGCCAATTGATTTTCCATGGCAGCAAGGTCCGTGGCCAGCAGATTGGCGCTCAGCATCAAAGAGGAGTGCCCCACACTTTGAGCATTCATGTGTTGCGTCCCCTGCGTCATGGTACTGACCCTCCGTCGTTGTGTCATCCCAGTCTTCCAGCTTGATCGCCCCTCGATGCCTGCGTGGGTCAAGGGATCTCGAAACTTGACGTGCTTCAGTCAGCTCTTGGAATTTCGACCTCAGTGCAACACTCTCCTCAGGATTCGCCAGAATCTGGGCACCCCTCTTCTCAAGCCACTCCTCCTTCAGAGCAGCACCACGAACCTGTGCTGCCTCAAGGGTGTTCGAGGGGTACCTCTGACGCTCCTCCAGGAGTTCGGTTGTCAGAAGGTAACGCTCATGAGAGGTCAGCCCTGATGATAGAGGGAAGTGGGGTTGCCAGTAGTTGTCGAGGTCAGGAAATGCCCTTCTCAGGTCCCCATATTGCCCCTTTTGTTCGAGAATGAGGAGTTGTGCGACCACCCGCACAGAAGGACCGTCGGAGGGGGTGATGGTTAATCCAGAAAGGAGGCAGAAGTTTTCATGTGCGGCCTTTCCGGCAGCAGTTCTGGCATCTTTCGTGCACCACTGGCACTTGAATACCTGTGGAGGAAGTCGGCGGCTGTTGCCACAGTTCCCGCGGTGGCGGCACATGTCCGTGTAGGTTGGGAAGTCGTTCCCACACTTGCCACACACAGTCATATTCTTCTTGACGTCACAGTCGTCTGCCATGTGTGCGCGGATCAGAACCCGTGTTGGTGCTGTTGCACAGCAGAGATGACACACCCAGTGGTCTCCCTGCCTTGAGAACTCGCCCCCACCACCCATAACACCGCAGCTGTTGTTGAGGTCGGACATTGGTGCCGAATGCAGGGACGAAGGCTGCTCCAGATAGATTTGGATGATCCCGAGGAGGAGAAGAAGGTTGACACAGGCCATCTTGAAATTCCACATGAACTGGATAAGAGAAGGGTGCGTCAGCGCTGCAGCAGATGCCCAGAGGAGGAGCGTGAGAAGTGAGGATGTCTTCGGGTCGTCCGTCAGGTGCTGCCCCTTTTGTTCAGCACAGCTGTTTGCAAGGTCAGCTGCCTCGATGAAGTGAATGAAGTAGACAACGAGCAGCACCAGAAAGACAACTGCAGACATGAGGGGCCATTCGTTCGGGTTACTTCTGTAACACTTCCAAATCCAGATCCCTGACTGGTAGAAGACTGCCATTTGGAATCCGAAAGCTGCAGCGCAGGTCAGAAGAATGTGTGTCAGGGCGGTGCGCAGCAGGACCTGAATCGTCCGTCTCCCCCGGCTCCTTGCAGGGTGAAGAAGAGGCCTGCGGGTACGGTTGCGCGGTTTGTCGAGGGGCGGCACATCAGGAAGGCAGCAGACCACAGCCGGATCGTAGAAGCACCCAATGGTGATCAACCAGCAGCAGACAAGCAACAGCAGTCGCATGCCTCTCATTGTTTTCAGTTCGAGGGGTAAAGTGTGTGTATCCTGCGATAGTGGTGGTGGATGTGGAAGTACAATGTAGAATCAAGAAGAAACTGCAGTGACAAATACAAAGGAGGTTGGGGGGGTCCGTGGGATGGGGGGTCTCTCTCCTCTCGCCTTCGAAGCAAGTGCAATTCCAAATAGACTTCCATAGAATCCCCCGAATAGATATTTGTTCCCTCGCCCTCCCTTCCACACTCTTACTTCCCCTCCCTGGCCATGTGATTTCCTTCAAATCTTTTCCCCCCTGTTTTTGTTTGTTGCCGAATAAAGTTGTCTCCCCCCCTCCGCACCTACCCCCAAACAATCGGATCGGTCTGCCCCTCCTCCAAGGCCTTCTTGGCCTTCTCAAATGCTTTCATCACAACCTGCCTGCATTTGTGTGTCGCAGGCTCCATCTTTCTGCAGTACCGACAGAATACACGACCGTCATTCGTGACGTGACCATCATGGCAGAAGCGAACATGTGCGTCATGCTGGCTCTGTGTTTCGAATGCACCGAGACACAGCCTGCACACAACCTGTGGGGGGAGTTGATAGTGTGAGTGGTGTGTGTGCCCTAGGAAACATACTTCATCGAGGAATGTCTTCCGGTAGCACGGAGTTGTGATGTGCCTTGCTCTCTTTGAGTCTGGCGGCAGCTGTGGCTCCGGCCGAATGACTGGAGGCGACTCCTCAAGCGTCATCGATGGGATCTTCTCCACCGGGGTCGCTGGGATGCCAGGGACGGCAGGAACCTCCTCTTCAGGTGCATTCCTCGCCTCCTCCGCAACAGTCTCACATGCTTGTATGACTGGGGGTGTCAACGGTCCCGGCTGACCGAGGTCAGCAGCTCCACCATCGAGAATTGCAGCTTCGTTGTCCTCCTTGATCTCTTCAGGAGCTCCGCACAGCGAGGGTGACAACACAAGTGTTGAATCGTCCGAGTCGTAAACGATTGGTGCGTTCGGGTCAAACGAGTCGTCGTCGTCAAGAGAAATCGGGTCATCTGCACGGCCCATGCGGCGACGGCTCTTCCGAAACGCAGCAGCCCGCCTTCTGTCGCTTGAATCAGAACTGTCGTCCTCCTCCTCTTCCCCAGGAATCTGCTCGCCAGCGAAAAGCAAGCCCGCACGTTCATTCTGGATCATCAGCGGCACAGAGCAGCGACGAGTGCCTTCTGGATTCCACATCCAGGGGCCATCCCAACAAATGCGGTAGCCGGCCGAGACGTACTCCTCAATGGTCAGGAGACGTGCATGCGACATAGTTTGTGTGGTTCCTGTGTGGGAGATGTGTGTGGATGCACGGCCAAGATGACACAAGGCATGAACAAGACCGAGCTGCAATCAAAAGACATGAACAAGGGGCGGGAATGAGTAGGGAAGGGTGGGGGAGGTTGGGGGACAGTGGGGGGGGGGGGCGGGGGGGATGCGACACAGGTTCACGACTGAACAACACGCTTGCTCATTTCTCGTGCGGGTTTGCGGGTTTGCGGGTTTGCGGGTTTGCGGGTTTGCGGGTTTGCGGGTTTGCGGGTTTGCGGGTTTGCGGGTTTGCGGGTTTGCGGGTTTGCGGGTTTGCGGGTTTGCGGGTTTGCGGGTTTGCGGGTTTGCGGGTTTGCGGGTTTGCGGGTTTGCGGGTTTGCGGGTTTGCGGGTTTGCGGGTTTGCGGGTTTGCGGGTTTGCGGGTTTGCGGGTTTGCGGGTTTGCGGGTTTGCGGGTTTGCGGGTTTGCGGGTTTGCGGGTTTGCGGGTTTGCGGGTTTGCGGGTTTGCGGGTTTGCGGGTTTGCGGGTTTGCGGGTTTGCGGGTTTGCGGGTTTGCGGGTTTGCGGGTTTGCGGGTTTGCGGGTTTGCGGGTTTGCGGGTTTGCGGGTTTGCGGGTTTGCGGGTTTGCGGGTTTGCGGGTTTGCGGGTTTGCGGGTTTGCGGGTTTGCGGGTTTGCGGGTTTGCGGGTTTGCGGGTTTGCGGGTTTGCGGGTTTGCGGGTTTGCGGGTTTGCGGGTTTGCGGGTTTGCGGGTTTGCGGGTTTGCGGGTTTGCGGGTTTGCGGGTTTGCGGGTTTGCGGGTTTGCGGGTTTGCGGGTTTGCGGGTTTGCGGGTTTTGCGGGTTTGCGGGTTTGCGGGTTTGCGGGTTTGCGGGTTTGCGGGTTTGCGGGTTTGCGGGTTTGCGGGTTTGCGGGTTTGCGGGTTTGCGGGTTTGCGGGTTTGCGGGTTGCGGGTTTGCGGGTTTGCGGGTTTGCGGGTTTGCGGGTTTGCGGGTTTGCGGGTTACTATAATGTATAGTGGAAACCCAGGCTTTTACCACTACAGGGCAGATGCACAATTTTGCGCTTGGAATTTTTTGAGATTTTTTTTTATGGTGAAAAGAACGGAGCGCAACGGACCCAAAAGTAAGCGGGGCCGCCACTTTTCTGCTCAGAATTTTGTTCGACTTTGATAAAAACACTGAATTTCCCCTAACCAGCCAAAAATCCCACCTAAAATCCGGTTTTTGGTGACGTCGGCAATATTTTCGAAACGGCTCAGAACTAAAACATTCCTTCGATCGTGGAATTTCCGGGGGGTGTGCCTACCCGAAAACAATTTCGGATTTCAGCCACTCGAAAATCCGTCCATGTTGGGTGCCATAGGGAAGTGCAACTTTTTGGCTGAAAATTCCTTAGGGAAATCGCCCATAGTAGTTTTATACCGTTTCCGCGGCGAAAACGGGCTGAAAACTGATGACAACGCACCACCACGTCCCGCTAGGTATGGGTAGCGACCCGGGAATATCGGTCAGTTTTCACAGAAATTAGTGGAAGATAAAAAATCTGTCCCCCAGCCAGGGGTCCCTGTGGTTACTATAATGTATAGTGGAAACCCAGGCTTTTACCACTACAGGGCAGATGCACAATTTTGCGCTTGGAATTTTTTGAGATTTTTTTTTATGGTGAAAAGAACGGAGCGCAACGGACCCAAAAGTAAGCGGGGCCGCCACTTTTCTGCTCAGAATTTTGTTCGACTTTGATAAAAACACTGAATTTCCCCTAACCAGCCAAAAATCCCACCTAAAATCCGGTTTTTGGTGACGTCGGCAATATTTTCGAAACGGCTCAGAACTAAAACATTCCTTCGATCGTGGAATTTCCGGGGGGTGTGCCTACCCGAAAACAATTTCGGATTTCAGCCACTCGAAAATCCGTCCATGTTGGGTGCCATAGGGAAGTGCAACTTTTTGGCTGAAAATTCCTTAGGGAAATCGCCCATAGTAGTTATATACCGTTTCCGCGGCGAAAACGGGCTGAAAACTGATGACAACGCACCACCACGTCCCGCTAGGTATGGGTAGCGACCCGGGAATATCGGTCAGTTTTCACAGAAATTAGTGGAAGATAAAAAATCTGTCCCCCAGCCAGGGGTCCCTGTGGTTACTATAATGTATAGTGGAAACCCAGGCTTTTACCACTACAGGGCAGATGCACAATTTTGCGCTTGGAATTTTTTGAGATTTTTTTTTATGGTGAAAAGAACGGAGCGCAACGGACCCAAAAGTAAGCGGGGCCGCCACTTTTCTGCTCAGAATTTTGTTCGACTTTGATAAAAACACTGAATTTCCCCTAACCAGCCAAAAATCCCACCTAAAATCCGGTTTTTGGTGACGTCGGCAATATTTTCGAAACGGCTCAGAACTAAAACATTCCTTCGATCGTGGAATTTCCGGGGGGTGTGCCTACCCGAAAACAATTTCGGATTTCAGCCACTCGAAAATCCGTCCATGTTGGGTGCCATAGGGAAGTGCAACTTTTTGGCTGAAAATTCCTTAGGGAAATCGCCCATAGTAGTTTTATACCGTTTCCGCGGCGAAAACGGGCTGAAAACTGATGACAACGCACCACCACGTCCCGCTAGGTATGGGTAGCGACCCGGGAATATCGGTCAGTTTTCACAGAAATTAGTGGAAGATAAAAAATCTGTCCCCCAGCCAGGGGTCCCTGTGGTTACTATAATGTATAGTGGAAACCCAGGCTTTTACCACTACAGGGCAGATGCACAATTTTGCGCTTGGAATTTTTTGAGATTTTTTTTTATGGTGAAAAGAACGGAGCGCAACGGACCCAAAAGTAAGCGGGGCCGCCACTTTTCTGCTCAGAATTTTGTTCGACTTTGATAAAAACACTGAATTTCCCCTAACCAGCCAAAAATCCCACCTAAAATCCGGTTTTTGGTGACGTCGGCAATATTTTCGAAACGGCTCAGAACTAAAACATTCCTTCGATCGTGGAATTTCCGGGGGGTGTGCCTACCCGAAAACAATTTCGGATTTCAGCCACTCGAAAATCCGTCCATGTTGGGTGCCATAGGGAAGTGCAACTTTTTGGCTGAAAATTCCTTAGGGAAATCGCCCATAGTAGTTTTATACCGTTTCCGCGGCGAAAACGGGCTGAAAACTGATGACAACGCACCACCACGTCCCGCTAGGTATGGGTAGCGACCCGGGAATATCGGTCAGTTTTCACAGAAATTAGTGGAAGATAAAAAATCTGTCCCCCAGCCAGGGGTCCCTGTGGTTACTATAATGTATAGTGGAAACCCAGGCTTTTACCACTACAGGGCAGATGCACAATTTTGCGCTTGGAATTTTTTGAGATTTTTTTTTATGGTGAAAAGAACGGAGCGCAACGGACCCAAAAGTAAGCGGGGCCGCCACTTTTCTGCTCAGAATTTTGTTCGACTTTGATAAAAACACTGAATTTCCCCTAACCAGCCAAAAATCCCACCTAAAATCCGGTTTTTGGTGACGTCGGCAATATTTTCGAAACGGCTCAGAACTAAAACATTCCTTCGATCGTGGAATTTCCGGGGGGTGTGCCTACCCGAAAACAATTTCGGATTTCAGCCACTCGAAAATCCGTCCATGTTGGGTGCCATAGGGAAGTGCAACTTTTTGGCTGAAAATTCCTTAGGGAAATCGCCCATAGTAGTTTTATACCGTTTCCGCGGCGAAAACGGGCTGAAAACTGATGACAACGCACCACCACGTCCCGCTAGGTATGGGTAGCGACCCGGGAATATCGGTCAGTTTTCACAGAAATTAGTGGAAGATAAAAAATCTGTCCCCCAGCCAGGGGTCCCTGTGGTTACTATAATGTATAGTGGAAACCCAGGCTTTTACCACTACAGGGCAGATGCACAATTTTGCGCTTGGAATTTTTTGAGATTTTTTTTTATGGTGAAAAGAACGGAGCGCAACGGACCCAAAAGTAAGCGGGGCCGCCACTTTTCTGCTCAGAATTTTGTTCGACTTTGATAAAAACACTGAATTTCCCCTAACCAGCCAAAAATCCCACCTAAAATCCGGTTTTTGGTGACGTCGGCAATATTTTCGAAACGGCTCAGAACTAAAACATTCCTTCGATCGTGGAATTTCCGGGGGGTGTGCCTACCCGAAAACAATTTCGGATTTCAGCCACTCGAAAATCCGTCCATGTTGGGTGCCATAGGGAAGTGCAACTTTTTGGCTGAAAATTCCTTAGGGAAATCGCCCATAGTAGTTTTATACCGTTTCCGCGGCGAAAACGGGCTGAAAACTGATGACAACGCACCACCACGTCCCGCTAGGTATGGGTAGCGACCCGGGAATATCGGTCAGTTTTCACAGAAATTAGTGGAAGATAAAAAATCTGTCCCCCAGCCAGGGGTCCCTGTGGTTACTATAATGTATAGTGGAAACCCAGGCTTTTACCACTACAGGGCAGATGCACAATTTTGCGCTTGGAATTTTTTGAGATTTTTTTTTATGGTGAAAAGAACGGAGCGCAACGGACCCAAAAGTAAGCGGGGCCGCCACTTTTCTGCTCAGAATTTTGTTCGACTTTGATAAAAACACTGAATTTCCCCTAACCAGCCAAAAATCCCACCTAAAATCCGGTTTTTGGTGACGTCGGCAATATTTTCGAAACGGCTCAGAACTAAAACATTCCTTCGATCGTGGAATTTCCGGGGGGTGTGCCTACCCGAAAACAATTTCGGATTTCAGCCACTCGAAAATCCGTCCATGTTGGGTGCCATAGGGAAGTGCAACTTTTTGGCTGAAAATTCCTTAGGGAAATCGCCCATAGTAGTTTTATACCGTTTCCGCGGCGAAAACGGGCTGAAAACTGATGACAACGCACCACCACGTCCCGCTAGGTATGGGTAGCGACCCGGGAATATCGGTCAGTTTTCACAGAAATTAGTGGAAGATAAAAAATCTGTCCCCCAGCCAGGGGTCCCTGTGGTTACTATAATGTATAGTGGAAACCCAGGCTTTTACCACTACAGGGCAGATGCACAATTTTGCGCTTGGAATTTTTTGAGATTTTTTTTTATGGTGAAAAGAACGGAGCGCAACGGACCCAAAAGTAAGCGGGGCCGCCACTTTTCTGCTCAGAATTTTGTTCGACTTTGATAAAAACACTGAATTTCCCCTAACCAGCCAAAAATCCCACCTAAAATCCGGTTTTTGGTGACGTCGGCAATATTTTCGAAACGGCTCAGAACTAAAACATTCCTTCGATCGTGGAATTTCCGGGGGGTGTGCCTACCCGAAAACAATTTCGGATTTCAGCCACTCGAAAATCCGTCCATGTTGGGTGCCATAGGGAAGTGCAACTTTTTGGCTGAAAATTCCTTAGGGAAATCGCCCATAGTAGTTTTATACCGTTTCCGCGGCGAAAACGGGCTGAAAACTGATGACAACGCACCACCACGTCCCGCTAGGTATGGGTAGCGACCCGGGAATATCGGTCAGTTTTCACAGAAATTAGTGGAAGATAAAAAATCTGTCCCCCAGCCAGGGGTCCCTGTGGTTACTATAATGTATAGTGGAAACCCAGGCTTTTACCACTACAGGGCAGATGCACAATTTTGCGCTTGGAATTTTTTGAGATTTTTTTTTATGGTGAAAAGAACGGAGCGCAACGGACCCAAAAGTAAGCGGGGCCGCCACTTTTCTGCTCAGAATTTTGTTCGACTTTGATAAAAACACTGAATTTCCCCTAACCAGCCAAAAATCCCACCTAAAATCCGGTTTTTGGTGACGTCGGCAATATTTTCGAAACGGCTCAGAACTAAAACATTCCTTCGATCGTGGAATTTCCGGGGGGTGTGCCTACCCGAAAACAATTTCGGATTTCAGCCACTCGAAAATCCGTCCATGTTGGGTGCCATAGGGAAGTGCAACTTTTTGGCTGAAAATTCCTTAGGGAAATCGCCCATAGTAGTTTTATACCGTTTCCGCGGCGAAAACGGGCTGAAAACTGATGACAACGCACCACCACGTCCCGCTAGGTATGGGTAGCGACCCGGGAATATCGGTCAGTTTTCACAGAAATTAGTGGAAGATAAAAAATCTGTCCCCCAGCCAGGGGTCCCTGTGGTTACTATAATGTATAGTGGAAACCCAGGCTTTTACCACTACAGGGCAGATGCACAATTTTGCGCTTGGAATTTTTTGAGATTTTTTTTTATGGTGAAAAGAACGGAGCGCAACGGACCCAAAAGTAAGCGGGGCCGCCACTTTTCTGCTCAGAATTTTGTTCGACTTTGATAAAAACACTGAATTTCCCCTAACCAGCCAAAAATCCCACCTAAAATCCGGTTTTTGGTGACGTCGGCAATATTTTCGAAACGGCTCAGAACTAAAACATTCCTTCGATCGTGGAATTTCCGGGGGGTGTGCCTACCCGAAAACAATTTCGGATTTCAGCCACTCGAAAATCCGTCCATGTTGGGTGCCATAGGGAAGTGCAACTTTTTGGCTGAAAATTCCTTAGGGAAATCGCCCATAGTAGTTTTATACCGTTTCCGCGGCGAAAACGGGCTGAAAACTGATGACAACGCACCACCACGTCCCGCTAGGTATGGGTAGCGACCCGGGAATATCGGTCAGTTTTCACAGAAATTAGTGGAAGATAAAAAATCTGTCCCCCAGCCAGGGGTCCCTGTGGTTACTATAATGTATAGTGGAAACCCAGGCTTTTACCACTACAGGGCAGATGCACAATTTTGCGCTTGGAATTTTTTGAGATTTTTTTTTATGGTGAAAAGAACGGAGCGCAACGGACCCAAAAGTAAGCGGGGCCGCCACTTTTCTGCTCAGAATTTTGTTCGACTTTGATAAAAACACTGAATTTCCCCTAACCAGCCAAAAATCCCACCTAAAATCCGGTTTTTGGTGACGTCGGCAATATTTTCGAAACGGCTCAGAACTAAAACATTCCTTCGATCGTGGAATTTCCGGGGGGTGTGCCTACCCGAAAACAATTTCGGATTTCAGCCACTCGAAAATCCGTCCATGTTGGGTGCCATAGGGAAGTGCAACTTTTTGGCTGAAAATTCCTTAGGGAAATCGCCCATAGTAGTTTTATACCGTTTCCGCGGCGAAAACGGGCTGAAAACTGATGACAACGCACCACCACGTCCCGCTAGGTATGGGTAGCGACCCGGGAATATCGGTCAGTTTTCACAGAAATTAGTGGAAGATAAAAAATCTGTCCCCCAGCCAGGGGTCCCTGTGGTTACTATAATGTATAGTGGAAACCCAGGCTTTTACCACTACAGGGCAGATGCACAATTTTGCGCTTGGAATTTTTTGAGATTTTTTTTTATGGTGAAAAGAACGGAGCGCAACGGACCCAAAAGTAAGCGGGGCCGCCACTTTTCTGCTCAGAATTTTGTTCGACTTTGATAAAAACACTGAATTTCCCCTAACCAGCCAAAAATCCCACCTAAAATCCGGTTTTTGGTGACGTCGGCAATATTTTCGAAACGGCTCAGAACTAAAACATTCCTTCGATCGTGGAATTTCCGGGGGGTGTGCCTACCCGAAAACAATTTCGGATTTCAGCCACTCGAAAATCCGTCCATGTTGGGTGCCATAGGGAAGTGCAACTTTTTGGCTGAAAATTCCTTAGGGAAATCGCCCATAGTAGTTTTATACCGTTTCCGCGGCGAAAACGGGCTGAAAACTGATGACAACGCACCACCACGTCCCGCTAGGTATGGGTAGCGACCCGGGAATATCGGTCAGTTTTCACAGAAATTAGTGGAAGATAAAAAATCTGTCCCCCAGCCAGGGGTCCCTGTGGTTACTATAATGTATAGTGGAAACCCAGGCTTTTACCACTACAGGGCAGATGCACAATTTTGCGCTTGGAATTTTTTGAGATTTTTTTTTATGGTGAAAAGAACGGAGCGCAACGGACCCAAAAGTAAGCGGGGCCGCCACTTTTCTGCTCAGAATTTTGTTCGACTTTGATAAAAACACTGAATTTCCCCTAACCAGCCAAAAATCCCACCTAAAATCCGGTTTTTGGTGACGTCGGCAATATTTTCGAAACGGCTCAGAACTAAAACATTCCTTCGATCGTGGAATTTCCGGGGGGTGTGCCTACCCGAAAACAATTTCGGATTTCAGCCACTCGAAAATCCGTCCATGTTGGGTGCCATAGGGAAGTGCAACTTTTTGGCTGAAAATTCCTTAGGGAAATCGCCCATAGTAGTTTTATACCGTTTCCGCGGCGAAAACGGGCTGAAAACTGATGACAACGCACCACCACGTCCCGCTAGGTATGGGTAGCGACCCGGGAATATCGGTCAGTTTTCACAGAAATTAGTGGAAGATAAAAAATCTGTCCCCCAGCCAGGGGTCCCTGTGGTTACTATAATGTATAGTGGAAACCCAGGCTTTTACCACTACAGGGCAGATGCACAATTTTGCGCTTGGAATTTTTTGAGATTTTTTTTTATGGTGAAAAGAACGGAGCGCAACGGACCCAAAAGTAAGCGGGGCCGCCACTTTTCTGCTCAGAATTTTGTTCGACTTTGATAAAAACACTGAATTTCCCCTAACCAGCCAAAAATCCCACCTAAAATCCGGTTTTTGGTGACGTCGGCAATATTTTCGAAACGGCTCAGAACTAAAACATTCCTTCGATCGTGGAATTTCCGGGGGGTGTGCCTACCCGAAAACAATTTCGGATTTCAGCCACTCGAAAATCCGTCCATGTTGGGTGCCATAGGGAAGTGCAACTTTTTGGCTGAAAATTCCTTAGGGAAATCGCCCATAGTAGTTTTATACCGTTTCCGCGGCGAAAACGGGCTGAAAACTGATGACAACGCACCACCACGTCCCGCTAGGTATGGGTAGCGACCCGGGAATATCGGTCAGTTTTCACAGAAATTAGTGGAAGATAAAAAATCTGTCCCCCAGCCAGGGGTCCCTGTGGTTACTATAATGTATAGTGGAAACCCAGGCTTTTACCACTACAGGGCAGATGCACAATTTTGCGCTTGGAATTTTTTGAGATTTTTTTTTATGGTGAAAAGAACGGAGCGCAACGGACCCAAAAGTAAGCGGGGCCGCCACTTTTCTGCTCAGAATTTTGTTCGACTTTGATAAAAACACTGAATTTCCCCTAACCAGCCAAAAATCCCACCTAAAATCCGGTTTTTGGTGACGTCGGCAATATTTTCGAAACGGCTCAGAACTAAAACATTCCTTCGATCGTGGAATTTCCGGGGGGTGTGCCTACCCGAAAACAATTTCGGATTTCAGCCACTCGAAAATCCGTCCATGTTGGGTGCCATAGGGAAGTGCAACTTTTTGGCTGAAAATTCCTTAGGGAAATCGCCCATAGTAGTTTTATACCGTTTCCGCGGCGAAAACGGGCTGAAAACTGATGACAACGCACCACCACGTCCCGCTAGGTATGGGTAGCGACCCGGGAATATCGGTCAGTTTTCACAGAAATTAGTGGAAGATAAAAAATCTGTCCCCCAGCCAGGGGTCCCTGTGGTTACTATAATGTATAGTGGAAACCCAGGCTTTTACCACTACAGGGCAGATGCACAATTTTGCGCTTGGAATTTTTTGAGATTTTTTTTTATGGTGAAAAGAACGGAGCGCAACGGACCCAAAAGTAAGCGGGGCCGCCACTTTTCTGCTCAGAATTTTGTTCGACTTTGATAAAAACACTGAATTTCCCCTAACCAGCCAAAAATCCCACCTAAAATCCGGTTTTTGGTGACGTCGGCAATATTTTCGAAACGGCTCAGAACTAAAACATTCCTTCGATCGTGGAATTTCCGGGGGGTGTGCCTACCCGAAAACAATTTCGGATTTCAGCCACTCGAAAATCCGTCCATGTTGGGTGCCATAGGGAAGTGCAACTTTTTGGCTGAAAATTCCTTAGGGAAATCGCCCATAGTAGTTTTATACCGTTTCCGCGGCGAAAACGGGCTGAAAACTGATGACAACGCACCACCACGTCCCGCTAGGTATGGGTAGCGACCCGGGAATATCGGTCAGTTTTCACAGAAATTAGTGGAAGATAAAAAATCTGTCCCCCAGCCAGGGGTCCCTGTGGTTACTATAATGTATAGTGGAAACCCAGGCTTTTACCACTACAGGGCAGATGCACAATTTTGCGCTTGGAATTTTTTGAGATTTTTTTTTATGGTGAAAAGAACGGAGCGCAACGGACCCAAAAGTAAGCGGGGCCGCCACTTTTCTGCTCAGAATTTTGTTCGACTTTGATAAAAACACTGAATTTCCCCTAACCAGCCAAAAATCCCACCTAAAATCCGGTTTTTGGTGACGTCGGCAATATTTTCGAAACGGCTCAGAACTAAAACATTCCTTCGATCGTGGAATTTCCGGGGGGTGTGCCTACCCGAAAACAATTTCGGATTTCAGCCACTCGAAAATCCGTCCATGTTGGGTGCCATAGGGAAGTGCAACTTTTTGGCTGAAAATTCCTTAGGGAAATCGCCCATAGTAGTTTTATACCGTTTCCGCGGCGAAAACGGGCTGAAAACTGATGACAACGCACCACCACGTCCCGCTAGGTATGGGTAGCGACCCGGGAATATCGGTCAGTTTTCACAGAAATTAGTGGAAGATAAAAAATCTGTCCCCCAGCCAGGGGTCCCTGTGGTTACTATAATGTATAGTGGAAACCCAGGCTTTTACCACTACAGGGCAGATGCACAATTTTGCGCTTGGAATTTTTTGAGATTTTTTTTTATGGTGAAAAGAACGGAGCGCAACGGACCCAAAAGTAAGCGGGGCCGCCACTTTTCTGCTCAGAATTTTGTTCGACTTTGATAAAAACACTGAATTTCCCCTAACCAGCCAAAAATCCCACCTAAAATCCGGTTTTTGGTGACGTCGGCAATATTTTCGAAACGGCTCAGAACTAAAACATTCCTTCGATCGTGGAATTTCCGGGGGGTGTGCCTACCCGAAAACAATTTCGGATTTCAGCCACTCGAAAATCCGTCCATGTTGGGTGCCATAGGGAAGTGCAACTTTTTGGCTGAAAATTCCTTAGGGAAATCGCCCATAGTAGTTATATACCGTTTCCGCGGCGAAAACGGGCTGAAAACTGATGACAACGCACCACCACGTCCCGCTAGGTATGGGTAGCGACCCGGGAATATCGGTCAGTTTTCACAGAAATTAGTGGAAGATAAAAAATCTGTCCCCCAGCCAGGGGTCCCTGTGGTTACTATAATGTATAGTGGAAACCCAGGCTTTTACCACTACAGGGCAGATGCACAATTTTGCGCTTGGAATTTTTTGAGATTTTTTTTTATGGTGAAAAGAACGGAGCGCAACGGACCCAAAAGTAAGCGGGGCCGCCACTTTTCTGCTCAGAATTTTGTTCGACTTTGATAAAAACACTGAATTTCCCCTAACCAGCCAAAAATCCCACCTAAAATCCGGTTTTTGGTGACGTCGGCAATATTTTCGAAAAGGCTCAGAACTAAAACATTCCTTCGATCGTGGAATTTCCGGGGGGTGTGCCTACCCGAAAACAATTTCGGATTTCAGCCACTCGAAAATCCGTCCATGTTGGGTGCCATAGGGAAGTGCAACTTTTTGGCTGAAAATTCCTTAGGGAAATCGCCCATAGTAGTTTTATACCGTTTCCGCGGCGAAAACGGGCTGAAAACTGATGACAACGCACCACCACGTCCCGCTAGGTATGGGTAGCGACCCGGGAATATCGGTCAGTTTTCACAGAAATTAGTGGAAGATAAAAAATCTGTCCCCCAGCCAGGGGTCCCTGTGGTTACTATAATGTATAGTGGAAACCCAGGCTTTTACCACTACAGGGCAGATGCACAATTTTGCGCTTGGAATTTTTTGAGATTTTTTTTTATGGTGAAAAGAACGGAGCGCAACGGACCCAAAAGTAAGCGGGGCCGCCACTTTTCTGCTCAGAATTTTGTTCGACTTTGATAAAAACACTGAATTTCCCCTAACCAGCCAAAAATCCCACCTAAAATCCGGTTTTTGGTGACGTCGGCAATATTTTCGAAACGGCTCAGAACTAAAACATTCCTTCGATCGTGGAATTTCCGGGGGGTGTGCCTACCCGAAAACAATTTCGGATTTCAGCCACTCGAAAATCCGTCCATGTTGGGTGCCATAGGGAAGTGCAACTTTTTGGCTGAAAATTCCTTAGGGAAATCGCCCATAGTAGTTTTATACCGTTTCCGCGGCGAAAACGGGCTGAAAACTGATGACAACGCACCACCACGTCCCGCTAGGTATGGGTAGCGACCCGGGAATATCGGTCAGTTTTCACAGAAATTAGTGGAAGATAAAAAATCTGTCCCCCAGCCAGGGGTCCCTGTGGTTACTATAATGTATAGTGGAAACCCAGGCTTTTACCACTACAGGGCAGATGCACAATTTTGCGCTTGGAATTTTTTGAGATTTTTTTTTATGGTGAAAAGAACGGAGCGCAACGGACCCAAAAGTAAGCGGGGCCGCCACTTTTCTGCTCAGAATTTTGTTCGACTTTGATAAAAACACTGAATTTCCCCTAACCAGCCAAAAATCCCACCTAAAATCCGGTTTTTGGTGACGTCGGCAATATTTTCGAAACGGCTCAGAACTAAAACATTCCTTCGATCGTGGAATTTCCGGGGGGTGTGCCTACCCGAAAACAATTTCGGATTTCAGCCACTCGAAAATCCGTCCATGTTGGGTGCCATAGGGAAGTGCAACTTTTTGGCTGAAAATTCCTTAGGGAAATCGCCCATAGTAGTTTTATACCGTTTCCGCGGCGAAAACGGGCTGAAAACTGATGACAACGCACCACCACGTCCCGCTAGGTATGGGTAGCGACCCGGGAATATCGGTCAGTTTTCACAGAAATTAGTGGAAGATAAAAAATCTGTCCCCCAGCCAGGGGTCCCTGTGGTTACTATAATGTATAGTGGAAACCCAGGCTTTTACCACTACAGGGCAGATGCACAATTTTGCGCTTGGAATTTTTTGAGATTTTTTTTTATGGTGAAAAGAACGGAGCGCAACGGACCCAAAAGTAAGCGGGGCCGCCACTTTTCTGCTCAGAATTTTGTTCGACTTTGATAAAAACACTGAATTTCCCCTAACCAGCCAAAAATCCCACCTAAAATCCGGTTTTTGGTGACGTCGGCAATATTTTCGAAACGGCTCAGAACTAAAACATTCCTTCGATCGTGGAATTTCCGGGGGGTGTGCCTACCCGAAAACAATTTCGGATTTCAGCCACTCGAAAATCCGTCCATGTTGGGTGCCATAGGGAAGTGCAACTTTTTGGCTGAAAATTCCTTAGGGAAATCGCCCATAGTAGTTTTATACCGTTTCCGCGGCGAAAACGGGCTGAAAACTGATGACAACGCACCACCACGTCCCGCTAGGTATGGGTAGCGACCCGGGAATATCGGTCAGTTTTCACAGAAATTAGTGGAAGATAAAAAATCTGTCCCCCAGCCAGGGGTCCCTGTGGTTACTATAATGTATAGTGGAAACCCAGGCTTTTACCACTACAGGGCAGATGCACAATTTTGCGCTTGGAATTTTTTGAGATTTTTTTTTATGGTGAAAAGAACGGAGCGCAACGGACCCAAAAGTAAGCGGGGCCGCCACTTTTCTGCTCAGAATTTTGTTCGACTTTGATAAAAACACTGAATTTCCCCTAACCAGCCAAAAATCCCACCTAAAATCCGGTTTTTGGTGACGTCGGCAATATTTTCGAAACGGCTCAGAACTAAAACATTCCTTCGATCGTGGAATTTCCGGGGGGTGTGCCTACCCGAAAACAATTTCGGATTTCAGCCACTCGAAAATCCGTCCATGTTGGGTGCCATAGGGAAGTGCAACTTTTTGGCTGAAAATTCCTTAGGGAAATCGCCCATAGTAGTTTTATACCGTTTCCGCGGCGAAAACGGGCTGAAAACTGATGACAACGCACCACCACGTCCCGCTAGGTATGGGTAGCGACCCGGGAATATCGGTCAGTTTTCACAGAAATTAGTGGAAGATAAAAAATCTGTCCCCCAGCCAGGGGTCCCTGTGGTTACTATAATGTATAGTGGAAACCCAGGCTTTTACCACTACAGGGCAGATGCACAATTTTGCGCTTGGAATTTTTTGAGATTTTTTTTTATGGTGAAAAGAACGGAGCGCAACGGACCCAAAAGTAAGCGGGGCCGCCACTTTTCTGCTCAGAATTTTGTTCGACTTTGATAAAAACACTGAATTTCCCCTAACCAGCCAAAAATCCCACCTAAAATCCGGTTTTTGGTGACGTCGGCAATATTTTCGAAACGGCTCAGAACTAAAACATTCCTTCGATCGTGGAATTTCCGGGGGGTGTGCCTACCCGAAAACAATTTCGGATTTCAGCCACTCGAAAATCCGTCCATGTTGGGTGCCATAGGGAAGTGCAACTTTTTGGCTGAAAATTCCTTAGGGAAATCGCCCATAGTAGTTTTATACCGTTTCCGCGGCGAAAACGGGCTGAAAACTGATGACAACGCACCACCACGTCCCGCTAGGTATGGGTAGCGACCCGGGAATATCGGTCAGTTTTCACAGAAATTAGTGGAAGATAAAAAATCTGTCCCCCAGCCAGGGGTCCCTGTGGTTACTATAATGTATAGTGGAAACCCAGGCTTTTACCACTACAGGGCAGATGCACAATTTTGCGCTTGGAATTTTTTGAGATTTTTTTTTATGGTGAAAAGAACGGAGCGCAACGGACCCAAAAGTAAGCGGGGCCGCCACTTTTCTGCTCAGAATTTTGTTCGACTTTGATAAAAACACTGAATTTCCCCTAACCAGCCAAAAATCCCACCTAAAATCCGGTTTTTGGTGACGTCGGCAATATTTTCGAAACGGCTCAGAACTAAAACATTCCTTCGATCGTGGAATTTCCGGGGGGTGTGCCTACCCGAAAACAATTTCGGATTTCAGCCACTCGAAAATCCGTCCATGTTGGGTGCCATAGGGAAGTGCAACTTTTTGGCTGAAAATTCCTTAGGGAAATCGCCCATAGTAGTTATATACCGTTTCCGCGGCGAAAACGGGCTGAAAACTGATGACAACGCACCACCACGTCCCGCTAGGTATGGGTAGCGACCCGGGAATATCGGTCAGTTTTCACAGAAATTAGTGGAAGATAAAAAATCTGTCCCCCAGCCAGGGGTCCCTGTGGTTACTATAATGTATAGTGGAAACCCAGGCTTTTACCACTACAGGGCAGATGCACAATTTTGCGCTTGGAATTTTTTGAGATTTTTTTTTATGGTGAAAAGAACGGAGCGCAACGGACCCAAAAGTAAGCGGGGCCGCCACTTTTCTGCTCAGAATTTTGTTCGACTTTGATAAAAACACTGAATTTCCCCTAACCAGCCAAAAATCCCACCTAAAATCCGGTTTTTGGTGACGTCGGCAATATTTTCGAAAAGGCTCAGAACTAAAACATTCCTTCGATCGTGGAATTTCCGGGGGGTGTGCCTACCCGAAAACAATTTCGGATTTCAGCCACTCGAAAATCCGTCCATGTTGGGTGCCATAGGGAAGTGCAACTTTTTGGCTGAAAATTCCTTAGGGAAATCGCCCATAGTAGTTTTATACCGTTTCCGCGGCGAAAACGGGCTGAAAACTGATGACAACGCACCACCACGTCCCGCTAGGTATGGGTAGCGACCCGGGAATATCGGTCAGTTTTCACAGAAATTAGTGGAAGATAAAAAATCTGTCCCCCAGCCAGGGGTCCCTGTGGTTACTATAATGTATAGTGGAAACCCAGGCTTTTACCACTACAGGGCAGATGCACAATTTTGCGCTTGGAATTTTTTGAGATTTTTTTTTATGGTGAAAAGAACGGAGCGCAACGGACCCAAAAGTAAGCGGGGCCGCCACTTTTCTGCTCAGAATTTTGTTCGACTTTGATAAAAACACTGAATTTCCCCTAACCAGCCAAAAATCCCACCTAAAATCCGGTTTTTGGTGACGTCGGCAATATTTTCGAAACGGCTCAGAACTAAAACATTCCTTCGATCGTGGAATTTCCGGGGGGTGTGCCTACCCGAAAACAATTTCGGATTTCAGCCACTCGAAAATCCGTCCATGTTGGGTGCCATAGGGAAGTGCAACTTTTTGGCTGAAAATTCCTTAGGGAAATCGCCCATAGTAGTTTTATACCGTTTCCGCGGCGAAAACGGGCTGAAAACTGATGACAACGCACCACCACGTCCCGCTAGGTATGGGTAGCGACCCGGGAATATCGGTCAGTTTTCACAGAAATTAGTGGAAGATAAAAAATCTGTCCCCCAGCCAGGGGTCCCTGTGGTTACTATAATGTATAGTGGAAACCCAGGCTTTTACCACTACAGGGCAGATGCACAATTTTGCGCTTGGAATTTTTTGAGATTTTTTTTTATGGTGAAAAGAACGGAGCGCAACGGACCCAAAAGTAAGCGGGGCCGCCACTTTTCTGCTCAGAATTTTGTTCGACTTTGATAAAAACACTGAATTTCCCCTAACCAGCCAAAAATCCCACCTAAAATCCGGTTTTTGGTGACGTCGGCAATATTTTCGAAACGGCTCAGAACTAAAACATTCCTTCGATCGTGGAATTTCCGGGGGGTGTGCCTACCCGAAAACAATTTCGGATTTCAGCCACTCGAAAATCCGTCCATGTTGGGTGCCATAGGGAAGTGCAACTTTTTGGCTGAAAATTCCTTAGGGAAATCGCCCATAGTAGTTTTATACCGTTTCCGCGGCGAAAACGGGCTGAAAACTGATGACAACGCACCACCACGTCCCGCTAGGTATGGGTAGCGACCCGGGAATATCGGTCAGTTTTCACAGAAATTAGTGGAAGATAAAAAATCTGTCCCCCAGCCAGGGGTCCCTGTGGTTACTATAATGTATAGTGGAAACCCAGGCTTTTACCACTACAGGGCAGATGCACAATTTTGCGCTTGGAATTTTTTGAGATTTTTTTTTATGGTGAAAAGAACGGAGCGCAACGGACCCAAAAGTAAGCGGGGCCGCCACTTTTCTGCTCAGAATTTTGTTCGACTTTGATAAAAACACTGAATTTCCCCTAACCAGCCAAAAATCCCACCTAAAATCCGGTTTTTGGTGACGTCGGCAATATTTTCGAAACGGCTCAGAACTAAAACATTCCTTCGATCGTGGAATTTCCGGGGGGTGTGCCTACCCGAAAACAATTTCGGATTTCAGCCACTCGAAAATCCGTCCATGTTGGGTGCCATAGGGAAGTGCAACTTTTTGGCTGAAAATTCCTTAGGGAAATCGCCCATAGTAGTTTTATACCGTTTCCGCGGCGAAAACGGGCTGAAAACTGATGACAACGCACCACCACGTCCCGCTAGGTATGGGTAGCGACCCGGGAATATCGGTCAGTTTTCACAGAAATTAGTGGAAGATAAAAAATCTGTCCCCCAGCCAGGGGTCCCTGTGGTTACTATAATGTATAGTGGAAACCCAGGCTTTTACCACTACAGGGCAGATGCACAATTTTGCGCTTGGAATTTTTTGAGATTTTTTTTTATGGTGAAAAGAACGGAGCGCAACGGACCCAAAAGTAAGCGGGGCCGCCACTTTTCTGCTCAGAATTTTGTTCGACTTTGATAAAAACACTGAATTTCCCCTAACCAGCCAAAAATCCCACCTAAAATCCGGTTTTTGGTGACGTCGGCAATATTTTCGAAACGGCTCAGAACTAAAACATTCCTTCGATCGTGGAATTTCCGGGGGGTGTGCCTACCCGAAAACAATTTCGGATTTCAGCCACTCGAAAATCCGTCCATGTTGGGTGCCATAGGGAAGTGCAACTTTTTGGCTGAAAATTCCTTAGGGAAATCGCCCATAGTAGTTTTATACCGTTTCCGCGGCGAAAACGGGCTGAAAACTGATGACAACGCACCACCACGTCCCGCTAGGTATGGGTAGCGACCCGGGAATATCGGTCAGTTTTCACAGAAATTAGTGGAAGATAAAAAATCTGTCCCCCAGCCAGGGGTCCCTGTGGTTACTATAATGTATAGTGGAAACCCAGGCTTTTACCACTACAGGGCAGATGCACAATTTTGCGCTTGGAATTTTTTGAGATTTTTTTTTATGGTGAAAAGAACGGAGCGCAACGGACCCAAAAGTAAGCGGGGCCGCCACTTTTCTGCTCAGAATTTTGTTCGACTTTGATAAAAACACTGAATTTCCCCTAACCAGCCAAAAATCCCACCTAAAATCCGGTTTTTGGTGACGTCGGCAATATTTTCGAAACGGCTCAGAACTAAAACATTCCTTCGATCGTGGAATTTCCGGGGGGTGTGCCTACCCGAAAACAATTTCGGATTTCAGCCACTCGAAAATCCGTCCATGTTGGGTGCCATAGGGAAGTGCAACTTTTTGGCTGAAAATTCCTTAGGGAAATCGCCCATAGTAGTTTTATACCGTTTCCGCGGCGAAAACGGGCTGAAAACTGATGACAACGCACCACCACGTCCCGCTAGGTATGGGTAGCGACCCGGGAATATCGGTCAGTTTTCACAGAAATTAGTGGAAGATAAAAAATCTGTCCCCCAGCCAGGGGTCCCTGTGGTTACTATAATGTATAGTGGAAACCCAGGCTTTTACCACTACAGGGCAGATGCACAATTTTGCGCTTGGAATTTTTTGAGATTTTTTTTTATGGTGAAAAGAACGGAGCGCAACGGACCCAAAAGTAAGCGGGGCCGCCACTTTTCTGCTCAGAATTTTGTTCGACTTTGATAAAAACACTGAATTTCCCCTAACCAGCCAAAAATCCCACCTAAAATCCGGTTTTTGGTGACGTCGGCAATATTTTCGAAACGGCTCAGAACTAAAACATTCCTTCGATCGTGGAATTTCCGGGGGGTGTGCCTACCCGAAAACAATTTCGGATTTCAGCCACTCGAAAATCCGTCCATGTTGGGTGCCATAGGGAAGTGCAACTTTTTGGCTGAAAATTCCTTAGGGAAATCGCCCATAGTAGTTATATACCGTTTCCGCGGCGAAAACGGGCTGAAAACTGATGACAACGCACCACCACGTCCCGCTAGGTATGGGTAGCGACCCGGGAATATCGGTCAGTTTTCACAGAAATTAGTGGAAGATAAAAAATCTGTCCCCCAGCCAGGGGTCCCTGTGGTTACTATAATGTATAGTGGAAACCCAGGCTTTTACCACTACAGGGCAGATGCACAATTTTGCGCTTGGAATTTTTTGAGATTTTTTTTTATGGTGAAAAGAACGGAGCGCAACGGACCCAAAAGTAAGCGGGGCCGCCACTTTTCTGCTCAGAATTTTGTTCGACTTTGATAAAAACACTGAATTTCCCCTAACCAGCCAAAAATCCCACCTAAAATCCGGTTTTTGGTGACGTCGGCAATATTTTCGAAAAGGCTCAGAACTAAAACATTCCTTCGATCGTGGAATTTCCGGGGGGTGTGCCTACCCGAAAACAATTTCGGATTTCAGCCACTCGAAAATCCGTCCATGTTGGGTGCCATAGGGAAGTGCAACTTTTTGGCTGAAAATTCCTTAGGGAAATCGCCCATAGTAGTTTTATACCGTTTCCGCGGCGAAAACGGGCTGAAAACTGATGACAACGCACCACCACGTCCCGCTAGGTATGGGTAGCGACCCGGGAATATCGGTCAGTTTTCACAGAAATTAGTGGAAGATAAAAAATCTGTCCCCCAGCCAGGGGTCCCTGTGGTTACTATAATGTATAGTGGAAACCCAGGCTTTTACCACTACAGGGCAGATGCACAATTTTGCGCTTGGAATTTTTTGAGATTTTTTTTTATGGTGAAAAGAACGGAGCGCAACGGACCCAAAAGTAAGCGGGGCCGCCACTTTTCTGCTCAGAATTTTGTTCGACTTTGATAAAAACACTGAATTTCCCCTAACCAGCCAAAAATCCCACCTAAAATCCGGTTTTTGGTGACGTCGGCAATATTTTCGAAACGGCTCAGAACTAAAACATTCCTTCGATCGTGGAATTTCCGGGGGGTGTGCCTACCCGAAAACAATTTCGGATTTCAGCCACTCGAAAATCCGTCCATGTTGGGTGCCATAGGGAAGTGCAACTTTTTGGCTGAAAATTCCTTAGGGAAATCGCCCATAGTAGTTTTATACCGTTTCCGCGGCGAAAACGGGCTGAAAACTGATGACAACGCACCACCACGTCCCGCTAGGTATGGGTAGCGACCCGGGAATATCGGTCAGTTTTCACAGAAATTAGTGGAAGATAAAAAATCTGTCCCCCAGCCAGGGGTCCCTGTGGTTACTATAATGTATAGTGGAAACCCAGGCTTTTACCACTACAGGGCAGATGCACAATTTTGCGCTTGGAATTTTTTGAGATTTTTTTTTATGGTGAAAAGAACGGAGCGCAACGGACCCAAAAGTAAGCGGGGCCGCCACTTTTCTGCTCAGAATTTTGTTCGACTTTGATAAAAACACTGAATTTCCCCTAACCAGCCAAAAATCCCACCTAAAATCCGGTTTTTGGTGACGTCGGCAATATTTTCGAAACGGCTCAGAACTAAAACATTCCTTCGATCGTGGAATTTCCGGGGGGTGTGCCTACCCGAAAACAATTTCGGATTTCAGCCACTCGAAAATCCGTCCATGTTGGGTGCCATAGGGAAGTGCAACTTTTTGGCTGAAAATTCCTTAGGGAAATCGCCCATAGTAGTTTTATACCGTTTCCGCGGCGAAAACGGGCTGAAAACTGATGACAACGCACCACCACGTCCCGCTAGGTATGGGTAGCGACCCGGGAATATCGGTCAGTTTTCACAGAAATTAGTGGAAGATAAAAAATCTGTCCCCCAGCCAGGGGTCCCTGTGGTTACTATAATGTATAGTGGAAACCCAGGCTTTTACCACTACAGGGCAGATGCACAATTTTGCGCTTGGAATTTTTTGAGATTTTTTTTTATGGTGAAAAGAACGGAGCGCAACGGACCCAAAAGTAAGCGGGGCCGCCACTTTTCTGCTCAGAATTTTGTTCGACTTTGATAAAAACACTGAATTTCCCCTAACCAGCCAAAAATCCCACCTAAAATCCGGTTTTTGGTGACGTCGGCAATATTTTCGAAACGGCTCAGAACTAAAACATTCCTTCGATCGTGGAATTTCCGGGGGGTGTGCCTACCCGAAAACAATTTCGGATTTCAGCCACTCGAAAATCCGTCCATGTTGGGTGCCATAGGGAAGTGCAACTTTTTGGCTGAAAATTCCTTAGGGAAATCGCCCATAGTAGTTATATACCGTTTCCGCGGCGAAAACGGGCTGAAAACTGATGACAACGCACCACCACGTCCCGCTAGGTATGGGTAGCGACCCGGGAATATCGGTCAGTTTTCACAGAAATTAGTGGAAGATAAAAAATCTGTCCCCCAGCCAGGGGTCCCTGTGGTTACTATAATGTATAGTGGAAACCCAGGCTTTTACCACTACAGGGCAGATGCACAATTTTGCGCTTGGAATTTTTTGAGATTTTTTTTTATGGTGAAAAGAACGGAGCGCAACGGACCCAAAAGTAAGCGGGGCCGCCACTTTTCTGCTCAGAATTTTGTTCGACTTTGATAAAAACACTGAATTTCCCCTAACCAGCCAAAAATCCCACCTAAAATCCGGTTTTTGGTGACGTCGGCAATATTTTCGAAACGGCTCAGAACTAAAACATTCCTTCGATCGTGGAATTTCCGGGGGGTGTGCCTACCCGAAAACAATTTCGGATTTCAGCCACTCGAAAATCCGTCCATGTTGGGTGCCATAGGGAAGTGCAACTTTTTGGCTGAAAATTCCTTAGGGAAATCGCCCATAGTAGTTTTATACCGTTTCCGCGGCGAAAACGGGCTGAAAACTGATGACAACGCACCACCACGTCCCGCTAGGTATGGGTAGCGACCCGGGAATATCGGTCAGTTTTCACAGAAATTAGTGGAAGATAAAAAATCTGTCCCCCAGCCAGGGGTCCCTGTGGTTACTATAATGTATAGTGGAAACCCAGGCTTTTACCACTACAGGGCAGATGCACAATTTTGCGCTTGGAATTTTTTGAGATTTTTTTTTATGGTGAAAAGAACGGAGCGCAACGGACCCAAAAGTAAGCGGGGCCGCCACTTTTCTGCTCAGAATTTTGTTCGACTTTGATAAAAACACTGAATTTCCCCTAACCAGCCAAAAATCCCACCTAAAATCCGGTTTTTGGTGACGTCGGCAATATTTTCGAAACGGCTCAGAACTAAAACATTCCTTCGATCGTGGAATTTCCGGGGGGTGTGCCTACCCGAAAACAATTTCGGATTTCAGCCACTCGAAAATCCGTCCATGTTGGGTGCCATAGGGAAGTGCAACTTTTTGGCTGAAAATTCCTTAGGGAAATCGCCCATAGTAGTTTTATACCGTTTCCGCGGCGAAAACGGGCTGAAAACTGATGACAACGCACCACCACGTCCCGCTAGGTATGGGTAGCGACCCGGGAATATCGGTCAGTTTTCACAGAAATTAGTGGAAGATAAAAAATCTGTCCCCCAGCCAGGGGTCCCTGTGGTTACTATAATGTATAGTGGAAACCCAGGCTTTTACCACTACAGGGCAGATGCACAATTTTGCGCTTGGAATGTTTTGAGATTTTTTTTTATGGTGAAAAGAACGGAGCGCAACGGACCCAAAAGTAAGCGGGGCCGCCACTTTTCTGCTCAGAATTTTGTTCGACTTTGATAAAAACACTGAATTTCCCCTAACCAGCCAAAAATCCCACCTAAAATCCGGTTTTTGGTGACGTCGGCAATATTTTCGAAACGGCTCAGAACTAAAACATTCCTTCGATCGTGGAATTTCCGGGGGGTGTGCCTACCCGAAAACAATTTCGGATTTCAGCCACTCGAAAATCCGTCCATGTTGGGTGCCATAGGGAAGTGCAACTTTTTGGCTGAAAATTCCTTAGGGAAATCGCCCATAGTAGTTTTATACCGTTTCCGCGGCGAAAACGGGCTGAAAACTGATGACAACGCACCACCACGTCCCGCTAGGTATGGGTAGCGACCCGGGAATATCGGTCAGTTTTCACAGAAATTAGTGGAAGATAAAAAATCTGTCCCCCAGCCAGGGGTCCCTGTGGTTACTATAATGTATAGTGGAAACCCAGGCTTTTACCACTACAGGGCAGATGCACAATTTTGCGCTTGGAATTTTTTGAGATTTTTTTTTATGGTGAAAAGAACGGAGCGCAACGGACCCAAAAGTAAGCGGGGCCGCCACTTTTCTGCTCAGAATTTTGTTCGACTTTGATAAAAACACTGAATTTCCCCTAACCAGCCAAAAATCCCACCTAAAATCCGGTTTTTGGTGACGTCGGCAATATTTTCGAAACGGCTCAGAACTAAAACATTCCTTCGATCGTGGAATTTCCGGGGGGTGTGCCTACCCGAAAACAATTTCGGATTTCAGCCACTCGAAAATCCGTCCATGTTGGGTGCCATAGGGAAGTGCAACTTTTTGGCTGAAAATTCCTTAGGGAAATCGCCCATAGTAGTTTTATACCGTTTCCGCGGCGAAAACGGGCTGAAAACTGATGACAACGCACCACCACGTCCCGCTAGGTATGGGTAGCGACCCGGGAATATCGGTCAGTTTTCACAGAAATTAGTGGAAGATAAAAAATCTGTCCCCCAGCCAGGGGTCCCTGTGGTTACTATAATGTATAGTGGAAACCCAGGCTTTTACCACTACAGGGCAGATGCACAATTTTGCGCTTGGAATTTTTTGAGATTTTTTTTTATGGTGAAAAGAACGGAGCGCAACGGACCCAAAAGTAAGCGGGGCCGCCACTTTTCTGCTCAGAATTTTGTTCGACTTTGATAAAAACACTGAATTTCCCCTAACCAGCCAAAAATCCCACCTAAAATCCGGTTTTTGGTGACGTCGGCAATATTTTCGAAACGGCTCAGAACTAAAACATTCCTTCGATCGTGGAATTTCCGGGGGGTGTGCCTACCCGAAAACAATTTCGGATTTCAGCCACTCGAAAATCCGTCCATGTTGGGTGCCATAGGGAAGTGCAACTTTTTGGCTGAAAATTCCTTAGGGAAATCGCCCATAGTAGTTTTATACCGTTTCCGCGGCGAAAACGGGCTGAAAACTGATGACAACGCACCACCACGTCCCGCTAGGTATGGGTAGCGACCCGGGAATATCGGTCAGTTTTCACAGAAATTAGTGGAAGATAAAAAATCTGTCCCCCAGCCAGGGGTCCCTGTGGTTACTATAATGTATAGTGGAAACCCAGGCTTTTACCACTACAGGGCAGATGCACAATTTTGCGCTTGGAATTTTTTGAGATTTGTTTTTATGGTGAAAAGAACGGAGCGCAACGGACCCAAAAGTAAGCGGGGCCGCCACTTTGAGATGCGTAAGACAATGTTACACTGTTTCACTGTTTTCTGACTGTTTCGAGGCCCTGAGGGATTGTCGCTGATGTTTCCGCAGTGGGTCAACATGGCCGTGACACCCAACAGTAGTACATGTGTAACAGCGACCCGCGTCGCGAAGAACTGCGCAGTGGTGCCAGGTAGTGTTCCTGGCAGGCCGTGCCCGCAACCCCTAGGAGATCTGATGGAGTCACAGTGGCCCTAAATTCTGAACCCACACAAGCACCTTGCCATACAACATGCAGTCAGTGGTCTGTGCACTCGACTCCATGCAACAAGCCTGTCATGGGCTTGGCAGGTTCTGCCCTTTGTGGTTTGCACCCCACATGATCAGATCAAGAACAACAGGAGTTGCCACCTCACAGGCGTGATTGTGACGACTGACACCTGCCGAGACTGAGGCAGCACAAGGAGGGCAGCACTCAGGCAGCCGACTGGGCCACGACCGAGTCCCGCCTCTGTTGTCTGGTGGTACTAGCGACCGCCCAACCCAACCATCCATGCCACCAAGATCAGAGGCTCCCCTCGAAGATCGAACAACGTTGCCACGGGCGTGATAGCGATGACTGACAGGTCTGCAGAAGCTGCAGCACCACGAGGATCCCGTCTGCAGGGCGCGTTGTGCAGCCCCACCGCGAGACTGAAGCAGCTGCACCACGTGCCCACTACCGTTGTCTGGCAGCACTCAGCGGCAGCGGCAGGAGTCGTGCATGCATCGGGGGAGTGCAACCTGCAAATGTTGAAGCTCTTCAGGATTGCAATTCTGGATGTGTCGATTCGTGGGGTGGGCTTGATCGGTGGTGTGTGCTGCAGAAGAGTGCACACAGCCTGCCATCAATTACCCGTTTGGAACATGACTACATACACATCCACAGGAGCGGCTTTCTCCTCCATTCTGCAGGTTCTGCGGTTTGCGGGTTTCCCGCTGCACGGAGACTGAGGGCAGCTGCACCACGTGCAGTTGCGACTCCGGGCAGCTCCGTTGTCTGGCGCCACTCCGTGGCAGCAACGAGCATGAGCCACACTGGTCACAGCCGGCACTGGCATTGGATGGAGGGCGGGTGTGTCAGGTCACGGTCCGTGCAGGTGTTGTGGAGAGTGCAACTTATGACTGCACAGAGGGCCCGTCGGCAGTCGTCCGAATATCAAACCTGTTCACGAAGTGGGAATTCACGGTGTGTTTGCAGGCGGGCGAGACGCTTCACCCTTCCTGCACGCTTCCATGTGCAGTCTGCAACGGCGCACTATTCCGTTCAAGTAGACCCCGCGGATTTTTTTTTTTTTTTTTGGGGGCGGGGGGCCTCAAATCCCTCTCTCTCATGCGCTCTCTGGGCACAATGGCCTGTGTCTCATCCCATCCACCACCAAACCTCCCAGGCACAACGAGACAAGGTCTTGACACACATCCTCACTTCCCCAGACCCCGACCGCCCTCTTCCATCCCATGACCCAGTCCGAAGGCAAATAAGCGTGAAAGGTAATGCAGAAGGACAAGAATAGCAGTGACGGTGGATCCAGGGAGCCAAATTTCCTGGATTACTGGTGCCATGGTGCTCATGGGGGCCAAAACCAGGGCGATCTCCTGTAGGGATGGCACTTTGACGAGGCTCCCTGGGTCCGCCTATCGGGGGCGCCAAAACGGGCAACGACGGGGGTAAAAAGGGATGAGGCGGGAGGGCACCTGGAGGGGGGACCCGTGACCTGGCAGAGAAGGTAACGAAACGCGGGGCAGAGGGGCATGCAGTGACGGCGGTGGGTCCTGTGAGTTGGGATGCCTATTCCCTGGTGCTGTGGTGCTCACAGGGCCGGGGACAGGGGGTCTCGTTGAGGGACAACACTGAACTGACTCGTCGGGCCGACCGTGCCTGCCGCGAGGGGGAGTTGGGGGGGGATCCCCCGCGGATCAACAGATGCAGAATTTCAGCCCTCAAATTTTGTAGGTCCATTCGGGGTCCTCCTGTCAGAACTGCACAAACAGGATCATGAGATACACAGCGACAGCAGGACTGTCTACATTCGGCGAGTTCGACTCAGCCGTCTGACGCTTCCCAGTGCCACAAACAGACAACACGCAGACACGCTTGCTCATTTCTCGTGCGGGTTTGCGGGTTTGCGGGTTTGCGGGTTTGCGAGTTTGCGGGTTTGCGGGTTTGCGGGTTTGCGGGTTTGCGGGTTTGCGGGTTTGCGGGTTTGCGGGTTTGCGGGTTTGCGGGTTTGCGGGTTTGCGGGTTTGCGGGTTTGCGGGTTTGCGGGTTTGCGGGTTTGCGGGTTTGCGGGTTTGCGGGTTTGCGGGTTTGCGGGTTTGCGGGTTTGCGGGTTTGCGGGTTTGCGGGTTTGCGGGTTTGCGGGTTTGCGGGTTTGCGGGTTTGCGGGTTTGCGGGTTTGCGGGTTTGCGGGTTTGCGGGTTTGCGGGTTTGCGGGTTTGCGGGTTTGCGGGTTTGCGGGTTTGCGGGTTTGCGGGTTTGCGGGTTTGCGGGTTTGCGGGTTTGCGGGTTTGCGGGTTTGCGGGTTTGCGGGTTTGCGGGTTTGCGGGTTTGCGGGTTTGCGGGTTTGCGGGTTTACGGGTTTGCAGCTCAGGAGTTTCGGGAATCTGAATGCCCACAGCCAAGGATTTTCAGGAATCTGAATGCCCACAGCCAAGGATTTTCAGGAAGCTGAATGCCCACAGCTCAGGAGTTTCAGGAATCTGAATGCCCACAGCCAAGGATTTTCAGGAAGCTGAATGCCCACAGCTCAGGAGTTTCAGGAATCTGAATGCCCACAGCCAAGGATTTTCAGGAATCTGAATGCCCACAGCTCAGGAGTTTCGGGAATCTGAATGCCCACAGCCAAGGATTTTCAGGAATCTGAATGCCCACAGCCAAGGATTTTCAGGAAGCTGAATGCCCACAGCTCAGGAGTTTCAGGAATCTGAATGCCCACAGCCAAGGATTTTCAGGAAGCTGAATGCCCACAGCTCAGGAGTTTCAGGAATCTGAATGCCCACAGCCAAGGATTTTCAGGAATCTGAATGCCCACAGCTCAGGAGTTTCGGGAATCTGAATGCCCACAGCCAGTAATTTTTAGGAATCTGAATGCCCACAGCTCAGGAGTTTCAGGAATCTGAATGCCCACAGCCAGTAATTTTTAGGAATCTGAATGCCCACAGCTCAGGAGTTTCAGGAATCTGAATGCCCACAGCCAAGGATTTTCAGGAATCTGAATGCCCACAACTCAGGAGTTTCGGGAATCTGAATGCCCACAGCCAGTAATTTTTAGGAATCTGAATGCCCACAGCTCAGGAGTTTCAGGAATCTGAATGCCCACAGCTCAGGAGTTTCAGGAATCTGAATGCCCACAGCTCAGGAGTTTCAGGAATCTGAATGCCCACAGCCAAGGATTTTCAGGCATCTGAATGCCCACAGCTCAGGAGTTTCAGGAATCTGAATGCCCACAGCCAGTAATTTTTAGGAATCTGAATGCCCACAGCTCAGGAGTTTCAGGAATCTGAATGCCCACAGCCAAGGATTTTCAGGCATCTGAATGCCCACAGCTCAGGAGTTTCGGGAATCTGAATGCCCACAGCCAGTAATTTTTAGGAATCTGAATGCCCACAGCTCAGGAGTTTCAGGAATCTGAATGCCCACAGCCAAGGATTTTCAGGCATCTGAATGCCCACAGCTCAGGAGTTTCGGGAATCTGAATGCCCACAGCCAAGGATTTTCAGGAATCTGAATGCCCACAGCCAAGGATTTTCAGGAAGCTGAATGCCCACAGCTCAGGAGTTTCAGGAATCTGAATGCCCACAGCCAAGGATTTTCAGGAATCTGAATGCCCACAGCTCAGGAGTTTCGGGAATCTGAATGCCCACAGCCAAGGATTTTCAGGAATCTGAATGCCCACAGCCAAGGATTTTCAGGAAGCTGAATGCCCACAGCTCAGGAGTTTCAGGAATCTGAATGCCCACAGCCAAGGATTTTCAGGAAGCTGAATGCCCACAGCTCAGGAGTTTCAGGAATCTGAATGCCCACAGCCAAGGATTTTCAGGAATCTGAATGCCCACAGCTCAGGAGTTTCGGGAATCTGAATGCCCACAGCTCAGGAGTTTCAGGAATCTGAATGCCCACAGCTCAGGAGTTTCAGGAATCTGAATGCCCACAGCCAAGGATTTTCAGGAATCTGAATGCCCACAGCTCAGGAGTTTCGGGAATCTGAATGCCCACAGCCAAGGATTTTCAGGAATCTGAATGCCCACAGCTCAGGAGTTTCGGGAATCTGAATGCCCACAGCCAGTAATTTTTAGGAATCTGAATGCCCACAGCTCAGGAGTTTCAGGAATCTGAATGCCCACAGCCAAGGATTTTCAGGAAGCTGAATGCCCACAGCTCAGGAGTTTCAGGAATCTGAATGCCCACAGCCAAGGATTTTCAGGAATCTGAATGCCCACAGCTCAGGAGTTTCGGGAATCTGAATGCCCACAGCCAGTAATTTTTAGGAATCTGAATGCCCACAGCTCAGGAGTTTCAGGAATCTGAATGCCCACAGCTCAGGAGTTTCAGGAATCTGAATGCCCACAGCTCAGGAGTTTCAGGAATCTGAATGCCCACAGCCAAGGATTTTCAGGCATCTGAATGCCCACAGCTCAGGAGTTTCAGGAATCTGAATGCCCACAGCCAGTAATTTTTAGGAATCTGAATGCCCACAGCTCAGGAGTTTCAGGAATCTGAATGCCCACAGCCAAGGATTTTCAGGCATCTGAATGCCCACAGCTCAGGAGTTTCGGGAATCTGAATGCCCACAGCCAGTAATTTTTAGGAATCTGAATGCCCACAGCTCAGGAGTTTCAGGAATCTGAATGCCCACAGCCAAGGATTTTCAGGCATCTGAATGCCCACAGCTCAGGAGTTTCGGGAATCTGAATGCCCACAGCCAAGGATTTTCAGGAATCTGAATGCCCACAGCCAAGGATTTTCAGGAAGCTGAATGCCCACAGCTCAGGAGTTTCAGGAATCTGAATGCCCACAGCCAAGGATTTTCAGGAATCTGAATGCCCACAGCTCAGGAGTTTCGGGAATCTGAATGCCCACAGCCAAGGATTTTCAGGAATCTGAATGCCCACAGCCAAGGATTTTCAGGAAGCTGAATGCCCACAGCTCAGGAGTTTCAGGAATCTGAATGCCCACAGCCAAGGATTTGCAGGAAGCTGAATGCCCACAGCTCAGGAGTTTCAGGAATCTGAATGCCCACAGCCAAGGATTTTCAGGAATCTGAATGCCCACAGCTCAGGAGTTTCGGGAATCTGAATGCCCACAGCTCAGGAGTTTCAGGAATCTGAATGCCCACAGCTCAGGAGTTTCAGGAATCTGAATGCCCACAGCCAAGGATTTTCAGGAATCTGAATGCCCACAGCTCAGGAGTTTCGGGAATCTGAATGCCCACAGCCAAGGATTTTCAGGAATCTGAATGCCCACAGCTCAGGAGTTTCGGGAATCTGAATGCCCACAGCCAGTAATTTTTAGGAATCTGAATGCCCACAGCTCAGGAGTTTCAGGAATCTGAATGCCCACAGCCAAGGATTTTCAGGAAGCTGAATGCCCACAGCTCAGGAGTTTCAGGAATCTGAATGCCCACAGCTCAGGAGTTTCGGGAATCTGAATGCCCACAGCCAGTAATTTTTAGGAATCTGAATGCCCACAGCTCAGGAGTTTCAGGAATCTGAATGCCCACAGCCAGTAATTTTTAGGAATCTGAATGCCCACAGCTCAGGAGTTTCAGGAATCTGAATGCCCACAGCCAAGGATTTTCAGGAAGCTGAATGCCCACAGCTCAGGAGTTTCAGGAATCTGAATGCCCACAGCCAAGGATTTTCAGGAATCTAAATGCCCACAGCTCAGGAGTTACGGGAATCTGAATGCCCACAGCCAGTAATTTTTAGGAATCTGAATGCCCACAGCTCAGGAGTTTCAGGAATCTGAATGCCCACAGCTCAGGAGTTTCAGGAATCTGAATGCCCACAGCTCAGGAGTTTCAGGAATCTGAATGCCCACAGCTCAGGAGTTTCAGGAATCTGAATGCCCACAGCTCAGGAGTTTCAGGAATCTGAATGCCCACAGCTCAGGAGTTTCAGGAATCTGAATGCCCACAGCCAAGGATTTTCAGGAATCTGAATGCCCACAGCTCAGGAGTTTCGGGAATCTGAATGCCCACAGCCAGTAATTTTTAGGAATCTGAATGCCCACAGCTCAGGAGTTTCAGGAATCTGAATGCCCACAGCCAGTAATTTTTAGGAATCTGAATGCCCACAGCTCAGGAGTTTCAGGAATCTGAATGCCCACAGCCAAGGATTTTCAGGAAGCTGAATGCCCACAGCTCAGGAGTTTCAGGAATCTGAATGCCCACAGCCAAGGATTTTCAGGAATCTGAATGCCCACAGCTCAGGAGTTTCGGGAATCTGAATGCCCACAGCCAGTAATTTTTAGGAATCTGAATGCCCACAGCTCAGGAGTTTCAGGAATCTGAATGCCCACAGCTCAGGAGTTTCAGGAATCTGAATGCCCACAGCTCAGGAGTTTCAGGAATCTGAATGCCCACAGCTCAGGAGTTTCAGGAATCTGAATGCCCACAGCTCAGGAGTTTCAGGAATCTGAATGCCCACAGCTCAGGAGTTTCAGGAATCTGAATGCCCACAGCTCAGGAGTTTCAGGAATCTGAATGCCCACAGCCAAGGATTTTCAGTAAGCTGAATGCCCACAGCTCAGGAGTTTCAGGAATCTGAATGCCCACAGCCAAGGATTTTCAGGAATCTGAATGCCCACAGCTCAGGAGTTTCGGGAATCTGAATGCCCACAGCCAGTAATTTTTAGGAATCTGAATGCCCACAGCTCAGGAGTTTCAGGAATCTGAATGCCCACAGCTCAGGAGTTTCAGGAATCTGAATGCCCACAGCCAGTAATTTTTAGGAATCTGAATGCCCACAGCTCAGGAGTTTCAGGAATCTGAATGCCCACAGCCAAGGATTTTCAGGAAGCTGAATGCCCACAGCTCAGGAGTTTCAGGAATCTGAATGCCCACAGCCAAGGATTTTCAGGAATCTGAATGCCCACAGCTCAGGAGTTTCGGGAATCTGAATGCCCACAGCCAGTAATTTTTAGGAATCTGAATGCCCACAGCTCAGGAGTTTCAGGAATCTGAATGCCCACAGCTCAGGAGTTTCAGGAATCTGAATGCCCACAGCTCAGGAGTTTCAGGAATCTGAATGCCCACAGCTCAGGAGTTTCAGGAATCTGAATGCCCACAGCTCAGGAGTTTCAGGAATCTGAATGCCCACAGCCAAGGATTTTCAGGAAGCTGAATGCCCACAGCTCAGGAGTTTCAGGAATCTGAATGCCCACAGCCAAGGATTTTCAGGAATCTGAATGCCCACAGCTCAGGAGTTTCGGGAATCTGAATGCCCACAGCCAGTAATTTTTAGGAATCTGAATGCCCACAGCTCAGGAGTTTCAGGAATCTGAATGCCCACAGCTCAGGAGTTTCAGGAATCTGAATGCCCACAGCTCAGGAGTTTCAGGAATCTGAATGCCCACAGCTCAGGAGTTTCAGGAATCTGAATGCCCACAGCTCAGGAGTTTCAGGAATCTGAATGCCCACAGCCAGTAATTTTTAGGAATCTGAATGCCCACAGCTCAGGAGTTTCAGGAATCTGAATGCCCACAGCTCAGGAGTTTCAGGAATCTGAATGCCCACAGCCAAGGATTTTCAGGAAGCTGAATGCCCACAGCTCAGGAGTTTCAGGAATCTGAATGCCCACAGCCAAGGATTTTCAGGAATCTGAATGCCCACAGCTCAGGAGTTTCGGGAATCTGAATGCCCACAGCCAGTAATTTTTAGGAATCTGAATGCCCACAGCTCAGGAGTTTCAGGAATCTGAATGCCCACAGCTCAGGAGTTTCAGGAATCTGAATGCCCACAGCCAGTAATTTTTAGGAATCTGAATGCCCACAGCTCAGGAGTTTCAGGAATCTGAATGCCCACAGCCAAGGATTTTCAGGAATCTGAATGCCCACAGCTCAGGAGTTTCGGGAATCTGAATGCCCACAGCCAAGGATTTTCAGGAATCTGAATGCCCACAGCTCAGGAGTTTCGGGAATCTGAATGCCCACAGCCAGTAATTTTTAGGAATCTGAATGCCCACAGCGCAGGAGTTTCAGGAATCTGAATGCCCACAGCTCAGGAGTTTCAGGAATCTGAATGCCCACAGCTCAGGAGTTTCAGGAATCTGAATGCCCACAGCTTAGGAGTTTCAGGAATCTGAATGCCCACAGCTCAGGAGTTTCAGGAATCTGAATGCCCACAGCCAAGGATTTTCAGGAAGCTGAATGCCCACAGCTCAGGAGTTTCAGGAATCTGAATGCCCACAGCCAAGGATTTTCAGGAATCTGAATGCCCACAGCTCAGGAGTTTCGGGAATCTGAATGCCCACAGCCAGTAATTTTTAGGAATCTGAATGCCCACAGCTCAGGAGTTTCAGGAATCTGAATGCCCACAGCTCAGGAGTTTCAGGAATCTGAATGCCCACAGCCAGTAATTTTTAGGAATCTGAATGCCCACAGCTCAGGAGTTTCAGGAATCTGAATGCCCACAGCCAAGGATTTTCAGGAAGCTGAATGCCCACAGCTCAGGAGTTTCAGGAATCTGAATGCCCACAGCCAAGGATTTTCAGGAATCTGAATGCCCACAGCTCAGGAGTTTCGGGAATCTGAATGCCCACAGCCAGTAATTTTTAGGAATCTGAATGCCCACAGCTCAGGAGTTTCAGGAATCTGAATGCCCACAGCTCAGGAGTTTCAGGAATCTGAATGCCCACAGCTCAGGAGTTTCAGGAATCTGAATGCCCACAGCTTAGGAGTTTCAGGAATCTGAATGCCCACAGCTCAGGAGTTTCAGGAATCTGAATGCCCACAGCCAAGGATTTTCAGGAAGCTGAATGCCCACAGCTCAGGAGTTTCAGGAATCTGAATGCCCACAGCCAAGGATTTTCAGGAATCTGAATGCCCACAGCTCAGGAGTTTCGGGAATCTGAATGCCCACAGCCAGTAATTTTTAGGAATCTGAATGCCCACAGCTCAGGAGTTTCAGGAATCTGAATGCCCACAGCTCAGGAGTTTCAGGAATCTGAATGCCCACAGCTCAGGAGTTTCAGGAATCTGAATGCCCACAGCTCAGGAGTTTCAGGAATCTGAATGCCCACAGCCAAGGATTTTCAGGAAGCTGAATGCCCACAGCTCAGGAGTTTCAGGAATCTGAATGCCCACAGCCAAGGATTTTCAGGAATCTGAATGCCCACAGCTCAGGAGTTTCGGGAATCTGAATGCCCACAGCCAGTAATTTTTAGGAATCTGAATGCCCACAGCTCAGGAGTTTCAGGAATCTGAATGCCCACAGCCAAGGATTTTCAGGAATCTGAATGCCCACAGCTCAGGAGTTTCGGGAATCTGAATGCCCACAGCCAGTAATTTTTAGGAATCTGAATGCCCACAGCTCAGGAGTTTCAGGAATCTGAATGCCCACAGCTCAGGAGTTTCAGGAATCTGAATGCCCACAGCTCAGGAGTTTCAGGAATCTGAATGCCCACAGCTCAGGAGTTTCAGGAATCTGAATGCCCACAGCTCAGGAGTTTCAGGAATCTGAATGCCCACAGCCAAGGATTTTCAGGAAGCTGAATGCCCACAGCTCAGGAGTTTCAGGAATCTGAATGCCCACAGCCAAGGATTTTCAGGAATCTGAATGCCCACAGCTCAGGAGTTTCGGGAATCTGAATGCCCACAGCCAGTAATTTTTAGGAATCTGAATGCCCACAGCTCAGGAGTTTCAGGAATCTGAATGCCCACAGCCAAGGATTTTCAGGAATCTGAATGCCCACAGCTCAGGAGTTTCGGGAATCTGAATGCCCACAGCCAGTAATTTTTAGGAATCTGAATGCCCACAGCTCAGGAGTTTCAGGAATCTGAATGCCCACAGCTCAGGAGTTTCAGGAATCTGAATGCCCACAGCCAGTAATTTTTAGGAATCTGAATGCCCAGAGCTCAGGAGTTTCAGGAATCTGAATGCCCACAGCCAAGGATTTTCAGGAAGCTGAATGCCCACAGCTCAGGAGTTTCAGGAATCTGAATGCCCACAGCCAAGGATTTTCAGGAATCTGAATGCCCACAGCTCAGGAGTTTCGGGAATCTGAATGCCCACAGCCAGTAATTTCTAGGAATCTGAATGCCCACAGCTCAGGAGTTTCAGGAATCTGAATGCCCACAGCTCAGGAGTTTCAGGAATCTGAATGCCCACAGCTCAGGAGTTTCAGGAATCTGAATGCCCACAGCTCAGGAGTTTCAGGAATCTGAATGCCCACAGCCAAGGATTTTCAGGAAGCTGAATGCCCACAGCTCAGGAGTTTCAGGAATCTGAATGCCCACAGCCAAGGATTTTCAGGAATCTGAATGCCCACAGCTCAGGAGTTTCGGGAATCTGAATGCCCACAGCCAGTAATTTTTAGGAATCTGAATGCCCACAGCTCAGGAGTTTCAGGAATCTGAATGCCCACAGCTCAGGAGTTTCAGGAATCTGAATGCCCACAGCCAAGGATTTTCAGGAATCTGAATGCCCACAGCTCAGGAGTTTCGGGAATCTGAATGCCCACAGCCAGTAATTTTTAGGAATCTGAATGCCCACAGCTCAGGAGTTTCAGGAATCTGAATGCCCACAGCCAAGGATTTTCAGGAATCTGAATGCCCACAGCCAAGGATTTTCAGGAAGCTGAATGCCCACAGCTCAGGAGTTTCAGGAATCTGAATGCCCACAGCCAAGGATTTTCAGGAATCTGAATGCCCACAGCTCAGGAGTTTCGGGAATCTGAATGCCCACAGCCAGTAATTTTTAGGAATCTGAATGCCCACAGCTCAGGAGTTTCAGGAATCTGAATGCCCACAGCCAAGGATTTTCAGGAATCTGAATGCCCACAGCCAAGGATTTTCAGGAAGCTGAATGCCCACAGCTCAGGAGTTTCAGGAATCTGAATGCCCACAGCCAAGGATTTTCAGGAATCTGAATGCCCACAGCTCAGGAGTTTCGGGAATCTGAATGCCCACAGCCAGTAATTTTTAGGAATCTGAATGCCCACAGCTCAGGAGTTTCAGGAATCTGAATGCCCACAGCTCAGGAGTTTCAGGAATCTGAATGCCCACAGCTCAGGAGTTTCAGGAATCTGAATGCCCACAGCCAAGGATTTTCAGGAAGCTGAATGCCCACAGCTCAGGAGTTTCAGGAATCTGAATGCCCACAGCTCAGGAGTTTCAGGAATCTGAATGCCCACAGCTCAGGAGTTTCAGGAATCTGAATGCCCACAGCCAAGGATTTTCAGGAAGCTGAATGCCCACAGCTCAGGAGTTTCAGGAATCTGAATGCCCACAGCCAAGGATTTTCAGGAATCTGAATGCCCACAGCTCAGGAGTTTCGGGAATCTGAATGCCCACAGCCAGTAATTCTTAGGAATCTGAATGCCCACAGCTCAGGAGTTTCAGGAATCTGAATGCCCACAGCCAAGGATTTTCAGGAATCTGAATGCCCACAGCCAAGGATTTTCAGGAAGCTGAATGCCCACAGCTCAGGAGTTTCAGGAATCTGAATGCCCACAGCCAAGGATTTTCAGGAATCTGAATGCCCACAGCTCAGGAGTTTCGGGAATCTGAATGCCCACAGCCAGTAATTTTTAGGAATCTGAATGCCCACAGCTCAGGAGTTTCAGGAATCTGAATGCCCACAGCTCAGGAGTTTCAGGAATCTGAATGCCCACAGCCAGTAATTTTTAGGAATCTGAATGCCCACAGCTCAGGAGTTTCAGGAATCTGAATGCCCACAGCCAAGGATTTTCAGGAAGCTGAATGCCCACAGCTCAGGAGTTTCAGGAATCTGAATGCCCACAGCCAAGGATTTTCAGGAATCTGAATGCCCACAGCTCAGGAGTTTCGGGAATCTGAATGCCCACAGCCAGTAATTTTTAGGAATCTGAATGCCCACAGCTCAGGAGTTTCAGGAATCTGAATGCCCACAGCCAAGGATTTTCAGGAATCTGAATGCCCACAGCCAAGGATTTTCAGGAAGCTGAATGCCCACAGCTCAGGAGTTTCAGGAATCTGAATGCCCACAGCCAAGGATTTTCAGGAATCTGAATGCCCACAGCTCAGGAGTTTCAGGAATCTGAATGCCCACAGCTCAGGAGTTTCAGGAATCTGAATGCCCACAGCCAATGATTTTCAGGAAGCTGAATGCCCACAGCTCAGGAGTTTCAGGAATCTGAATGCCCACAGCCAAGGATTTTCAGGAATCTGAATGCCCACAGCTCAGGAGTTTCGGGAATCTGAATGCCCACAGCCAGTAATTTTTAGGAATCTGAATGCCCACAGCTCAGGAGTTTCAGGAATCTGAATGCCCACAGCCAAGGATTTTCAGGAATCTGAATGCCCACAGCCAAGGATTTTCAGGAAGCTGAATGCCCACAGCTCAGGAGTTTCAGGAATCTGAATGCCCACAGCCAAGGATTTTCAGGAATCTGAATGCCCACAGCTCAGGAGTTTCGGGAATCTGAATGCCCACAGCCAGTAATTTTTAGGAATCTGAATGCCCACAGCTCAGGAGTTTCAGGAATCTGAATGCCCACAGCTCAGGAGTTTCAGGAATCTGAATGCCCACAGCTCAGGAGTTTCAGGAATCTGAATGCCCACAGCCAAGGATTTTCAGGAAGCTGAATGCCCACAGCTCAGGAGTTTCAGGAATCTGAATGCCCACAGCCAAGGATTTTCAGGAATCTGAATGCCCACAGCTCAGGAGTTTCGGGAATCTGAATGCCCACAGCCAGTAATTTCTAGGAATCTGAATGCCCACAGCTCAGGAGTTTCAGGAATCTGAATGCCCACAGCCAAGGATTTTCAGGAATCTGAATGCCCACAGCTCAGGAGTTTCGGGAATCTGAATGCCCACAGCCAGTAATTTTTAGGAATCTGAATGCCCACAGCTCAGGAGTTTCAGGAATCTGAATGCCCACAGCCAAGGATTTTCAGGAATCTGAATGCCCACAGCCAAGGATTTTCAGGAAGCTGAATGCCCACAGCTCAGGAGTTTCAGGAATCTGAATGCCCACAGCCAAGGATTTTCAGGAATCTGAATGCCCACAGCTCAGGAGTTTCGGGAATCTGAATGCCCACAGCCAGTAATTTTTAGGAATCTGAATGCCCACAGCTCAGGAGTTTCAGGAATCTGAATGCCCACAGCCAAGGATTTTCAGGAATCTGAATGCCCACAGCTCAGGAGTTTCGGGAATCTGAATGCCCACAGCCAGTAATTTTTAGGAATCTGAATGCCCACAGCTCAGGAGTTTCAGGAATCTGAATGCCCACAGCTCAGGAGTTTCAGGAATCTGAATGCCCACAGCCAAGGATTTTCAGGAAGCTGAATGCCCACAGCTCAGGAGTTTCAGGAATCTGAATGCCCACAGCCAAGGATTTTCAGGAATCTGAATGCCCACAGCTCAGGAGTTTCGGGAATCTGAATGCCCACAGCCAGTAATTTTTAGGAATCTGAATGCCCACAGCTCAGGAGTTTCAGGAATCTGAATGCCCACAGCCAAGGATTTTCAGGAATCTGAATGCCCACAGCCAAGGATTTTCAGGAATCTGAATGCCCACAGCCAAGGATTTTCAGGAATCTGAATGCCCACAGCTCAGGAGTTTCGGGAATCTGAATGCCCACAGCCAGTAATTTTTAGGAATCTGAATGCCCACAGCTCAGGAGTTTCAGGAATCTGAATGCCCACAGCCAAGGATTTTCAGGAATCTGAATGCCCACAGCCAAGGATTTTCAGGAAGCTGAATGCCCACAGCTCAGGAGTTTCAGGAATCTGAATGCCCACAGCCAAGGATTTTCAGGAATCTGAATGCCCACAGCTCAGGAGTTTCGGGAATCTGAATGCCCACAGCCAGTAATTTTTAGGAATCTGAATGCCCACAGCTCAGGAGTTTCAGGAATCTGAATGCCCACAGCTCAGGAGTTTCAGGAATCTGAATGCCCACAGCTCAGGAGTTTCAGGAATCTGAATGCCCACAGCCAAGGATTTTCAGGAAGCTGAATGCCCACAGCTCAGGAGTTTCAGGAATCTGAATGCCCACAGCCAAGGATTTTCAGGAATCTGAATGCCCACAGCTCAGGAGTTTCGGGAATCTGAATGCCCACAGCCAGTAATTTCTAGGAATCTGAATGCCCACAGCTCAGGAGTTTCAGGAATCTGAATGCCCACAGCCAAGGATTTTCAGGAATCTGAATGCCCACAGCCAAGGATTTTCAGGAAGCTGAATGCCCACAGCTCAGGAGTTTCAGGAATCTGAATGCCCACAGCCAAGGATTTTCAGGAATCTGAATGCCCACAGCTCAGGAGTTTCGGGAATCTGAATGCCCACAGCCAGTAATTTTTAGGAATCTGAATGCCCACAGCTCAGGAGTTTCAGGAATCTGAATGCCCACAGCCAAGGATTTTCAGGAATCTGAATGCCCACAGCCAAGGATTTTCAGGAAGCTGAATGCCCACAGCTCAGGAGTTTCAGGAATCTGAATGCCCACAGCTCAGGAGTTTCGGGAATCTGAATGCCCACAGCCAGTAATTTTTAGGAATCTGAATGCCCACAGCTCAGGAGTTTCAGGAATCTGAATGCCCACAGCCAAGGATTTTCAGGAATCTGAATGCCCACAGCCAAGGATTTTCAGGAAGCTGAATGCCCACAGCTCAGGAGTTTCAGGAATCTGAATGCCCACAGCCAAGGATTTTCAGGAATCTGAATGCCCACAGCTCAGGAGTTTCGGGAATCTGAATGCCCACAGCCAGTAATTTCTAGGAATCTGAATGCCCACAGCTCAGGAGTTTCAGGAATCTGAATGCCCACAGCCAAGGATTTTCAGGAATCTGAATGCCCACAGCCAAGGATTTTCAGGAAGCTGAATGCCCACAGCTCAGGAGTTTCAGGAATCTGAATGCCCACAGCCAAGGATTTTCAGGAATCTGAATGCCCACAGCTCAGGAGTTTCGGGAATCTGAATGCCCACAGCCAGTAATTTTTAGGAATCTGAATGCCCACAGCTCAGGAGTTTCAGGAATCTGAATGCCCACAGCCAAGGATTTTCAGGAATCTGAATGCCCACAGCCAAGGATTTTCAGGAAGCTGAATGCCCACAGCTCAGGAGTTTCAGGAATCTGAATGCCCACAGCCAAGGATTTTCAGGAATCTGAATGCCCACAGCTCAGGAGTTTCGGGAATCTGAATGCCCACAGCCAGTAATTTTTAGGAATCTGAATGCCCACAGCTCAGGAGTTTCAGGAATCTGAATGCCCACAGCCAAGGATTTTCAGGAATCTGAATGCCCACAGCCAAGGATTTTCAGGAAGCTGAATGCCCACAGCTCAGGAGTTTCAGGAATCTGAATGCCCACAGCTCAGGAGTTTCGGGAATCTGAATGCCCACAGCCAGTAATTTTTAGGAATCTGAATGCCCACAGCTCAGGAGTTTCAGGAATCTGAATGCCCACAGCCAAGGATTTTCAGGAATCTGAATGCCCACAGCCAAGGATTTTCAGGAAGCTGAATGCCCACAGCTCAGGAGTTTCAGGAATCTGAATGCCCACAGCCAAGGATTTTCAGGAATCTGAATGCCCACAGCTCAGGAGTTTCGGGAATCTGAATGCCCACAGCCAGTAATTTCTAGGAATCTGAATGCCCACAGCTCAGGAGTTTCAGGAATCTGAATGCCCACAGCCAAGGATTTTCAGGAATCTGAATGCCCACAGCCAAGGATTTTCAGGAAGCTGAATGCCCACAGCTCAGGAGTTTCAGGAATCTGAATGCCCACAGCCAAGGATTTTCAGGAATCTGAATGCCCACAGCTCAGGAGTTTCGGGAATCTGAATGCCCACAGCCAGTAATTTTTAGGAATCTGAATGCCCACAGCTCAGGAGTTTCAGGAATCTGAATGCCCACAGCCAAGGATTTTCAGGAATCTGAATGCCCACAGCCAAGGATTTTCAGGAAGCTGAATGCCCACAGCTCAGGAGTTTCAGGAATCTGAATGCCCACAGCCAAGGATTTTCAGGAATCTGAATGCCCACAGCTCAGGAGTTTCGGGAATCTGAATGCCCACAGCCAGTAATTTCTAGGAATCTGAATGCCCACAGCTCAGGAGTTTCAGGAATCTGAATGCCCACAGCCAAGGATTTTCAGGAAGCTGAATGCCCACAGCTCAGGAGTTTCAGGAATCTGAATGCCCACAGCCAAGGATTTTCAGGAATCTGAATGCCCACAGCTCAGGAGTTTCGGGAATCTGAATGCCCACAGCCAGTAATTTTTAGGAATCTGAATGCCCACAGCTCAGGAGTTTCAGGAATCTGAATGCCCACAGCCAAGGATTTTCAGGAATCTGAATGCCCACAGCCAAGGATTTTCAGGAAGCTGAATGCCCACAGCTCAGGAGTTTCAGGAATCTGAATGCCCACAGCTCAGGAGTTTCGGGAATCTGAATGCCCACAGCCAGTAATTTTTAGGAATCTGAATGCCCACAGCTCAGGAGTTTCAGGAATCTGAATGCCCACAGCCAAGGATTTTCAGGAATCTGAATGCCCACAGCCAAGGATTTTCAGGAAGCTGAATGCCCACAGCTCAGGAGTTTCAGGAATCTGAATGCCCACAGCCAAGGATTTTCAGGAATCTGAATGCCCACAGCTCAGGAGTTTCGGGAATCTGAATGCCCACAGCCAGTAATTTCTAGGAATCTGAATGCCCACAGCTCAGGAGTTTCAGGAATCTGAATGCCCACAGCCAAGGATTTTCAGGAATCTGAATGCCCACAGCCAAGGATTTTCAGGAAGCTGAATGCCCACAGCTCAGGAGTTTCAGGAATCTGAATGCCCACAGCCAAGGATTTTCAGGAATCTGAATGCCCACAGCTCAGGAGTTTCGGGAATCTGAATGCCCACAGCCAGTAATTTTTAGGAATCTGAATGCCCACAGCTCAGGAGTTTCAGGAATCTGAATGCCCACAGCCAAGGATTTTCAGGAATCTGAATGCCCACAGCCAAGGATTTTCAGGAAGCTGAATGCCCACAGCTCAGGAGTTTCAGGAATCTGAATGCCCACAGCCAAGGATTTTCAGGAATCTGAATGCCCACAGCTCAGGAGTTTCGGGAATCTGAATGCCCACAGCCAGTAATTTCTAGGAATCTGAATGCCCACAGCTCAGGAGTTTCAGGAATCTGAATGCCCACAGCCAAGGATTTTCAGGAAGCTGAATGCCCACAGCTCAGGAGTTTCAGGAATCTGAATGCCCACAGCCAAGGATTTTCAGGAATCTGAATGCCCACAGCTCAGGAGTTTCGGGAATCTGAATGCCCACAGCCAGTAATTTTTAGGAATCTGAATGCCCACAGCTCAGGAGTTTCAGGAATCTGAATGCCCACAGCCAAGGATTTTCAGGAATCTGAATGCCCACAGCCAAGGATTTTCAGGAAGCTGAATGCCCACAGCTCAGGAGTTTCAGGAATCTGAATGCCCACAGCTCAGGAGTTTCGGGAATCTGAATGCCCACAGCCAGTAATTTTTAGGAATCTGAATGCCCACAGCTCAGGAGTTTCAGGAATCTGAATGCCCACAGCCAAGGATTTTCAGGAATCTGAATGCCCACAGCCAAGGATTTTCAGGAAGCTGAATGCCCACAGCTCAGGAGTTTCAGGAATCTGAATGCCCACAGCCAAGGATTTTCAGGAATCTGAATGCCCACAGCTCAGGAGTTTCGGGAATCTGAATGCCCACAGCCAGTAATTTCTAGGAATCTGAATGCCCACAGCTCAGGAGTTTCAGGAATCTGAATGCCCACAGCCAAGGATTTTCAGGAATCTGAATGCCCACAGCCAAGGATTTTCAGGAAGCTGAATGCCCACAGCTCAGGAGTTTCAGGAATCTGAATGCCCACAGCCAAGGATTTTCAGGAATCTGAATGCCCACAGCTCAGGAGTTTCGGGAATCTGAATGCCCACAGCCAGTAATTTTTAGGAATCTGAATGCCCACAGCTCAGGAGTTTCAGGAATCTGAATGCCCACAGCCAAGGATTTTCAGGAATCTGAATGCCCACAGCTCAGGAGTTTCGGGAATCTGAATGCCCACAGCCAGTAATTTTTAGGAATCTGAATGCCCACAGCTCAGGAGTTTCAGGAATCTGAATGCCCACAGCTCAGGAGTTTCAGGAATCTGAATGCCCACAGCCAAGGATTTTCAGGAAGCTGAATGCCCACAGCTCAGGAGTTTCAGGAATCTGAATGCCCACAGCCAAGGATTTTCAGGAATCTGAATGCCCACAGACAAGGATTTTCAGGATTGTACAAGTGTTCTGAACGGACACATTGTGAACGCGTTCCCAACTTTTCAAGCAACGTGTGGGGGTGAGGAAACCACGACTCTTTTCACCTCCACTTTCCTCTTCGCATTGCCTCGGCGCACCAAGGTGTGAGGGAATGGCAGCCTGAGGCACGAAGCGCGAGGTGGAACCTTGCTGAGGTACTGGCCGGCCGGCGTGAGATTGCCTCCGGAACTAAGACGCGGTACACAACGGAACGATTGCGAGTTTGAAACAAGTGATCAAGTAGTGACAAAGAACAAGGTTGTCGTCCACTTGTTGCTTCAAAACCACACACAGCGGTCGATAGTTTACTTTTTCTTCTTCCCCTTGAGATCGCCCTTCATCTTGTCGTTGTACGCCTTCATGGATGCCTTCGTCCGCGCGCGCATCTGTACATGGATGGGTGAAGTCGTGTATTTGCACTGCACATACCTCCCCGATGAGATCAAACGCCAGCGTCGCTGCCTGTGCTTCCTGCGCCAGGGCCCTATTGAGCAGGTTGGTCTGCTCCTTGTTCGAAGCATCGAATGACGAAACCCCCTTTTCTGTAGCGTGTTTTTTGAGGCTGCTCAGCAACTCGATGCGGGTGCTGTAGTAGCTCTGCAGCTTCTGCGTCATGTCGCGCGGGGAGTTGTCCATGCGCGGGTACAACGTGTACACCTCCCTGAGGATCTGGTTCAGGAGCGGATCGAGGAAGTACATCGCCACCTTTTTCGCTTCGTCGCTCGCCAAGTTGTACTGCACCTCTTCAACAGGGAACTGCCCCTTGGACCGCCGCTCCCTGAGCGCCTTCGCCTGGGCCACCTCCTCCTCCGTGGGCTTCTCCCGCTGAAGCTCCTTCTGGACGTCGTAGCTGTTGTCCCTGCTCACGAAGATGTTGTTATCCCGCAGCCTGTTGTCGCTCTCCTTCACGGTCTGTGCAAGGGATGGATGCAGGTGCCCCCGATGAGGAACACGCGAAGCTTGCTTGGGAAGACCGCTGACATACCGTCGGCTTGATCCCCTCAGCGGTGACGTCGTTCAGGAGGTGCCACATTTCAGCAAAAGTGGCAATGTCGGGGCGGAAGTGCGTGAACACGTCAAGTGCCGGGATGGGGACCTGCGTTGTGGTGGTTGGGCTGTAGTGTGCTTGGCTCCTGAACATACCTCCCCGTGCGGCTGCTCAAACCCACTTGCAGACTGCACGTTCTTGACCAACCGGAGCAGCCGCGGACGCTCCTTCTCCTCCAGGAGCAGGTCGGGGTTGCGCGGCTGGCCCAGCATCTCAAAGAAGGGCTCTGCCATGGCCATGTTGTCACCGATGCTCTTCATCAGGGGGATCGCGTTCCGACCCTCATCCTTCTTGGTCAGCCAGAAGAGGAGGTAGAAGGGGGCCGAGAACAGCACCAGGAGAAGGGCGGTCATCGAGTATGCCGCATACTCCGGTTTTGTCAAAAAGAAAGGCAGGCCAATGCCCTGCTTGTACGTGGTGCCGTCGTTCGTTGCCTCGAGGTCATCCGGGTTCTCGAGGTACTTGTAGGCCTTCTTCACCTGGTCGTACAGGACCTTGGCCTCTTCGGTCTTGTTGACGTCAGGGTGGTACTTCCTCGAGAGAAGGCGGTACGCCTTCTTGATGACGGACTTGTCTGCGTCAGGTGCCACACCAAGAGTGCCGTGCGGGTCAAAGCTCAGCTTCTGCTGCGCCACGATGACGAAGAGGACAAAGCACAGAATCCACATGATCCACCGCCACCTCGCGAAAATGCGCTTGAAGAGGGGCAGAATGAACTTGTTCCGGTACGCCACGTTGTTCTGCAGCACCTCGCGACCCAAGCTAATTGTGTTGGGCTGCGACGTGAGCGAGAGGCACTGCTGCAGCCAGCCGACCGTAGTCTGGAACTCGTGCATGTAGGCACGGTAGAAGAAGCAGAACTCGACCAGAAGCAGCGAACAGACGCTCGCAACCACCGCGAAAAGCATCACCATGAAGGTGTCATCGTCACCCTCGACGAACCCTGCCATCTCGCCCCCTGTGGACTGTCAAGAGGACAGTGTCTATCCTGTGGTGGCGGTGCAGTGGTGCAGTGGTGCAGTGGGAGAGTGATTATTCAGATGAGCACAACGAGAATCAGAGGAGGTCAAACTGGAATGGGATGGGACGCCTGCTTGTGGCTTGTTATTCTACAACCTCGAGAAATCCTTCGTTACATGGCTGAAGACGGCGCCAAAAATCATAGCAATCGCCGTACACGACAAGGTGAGGATGTTGAACGGCATCGAGAAGTCTGGCGATGGGAGAGTCACCCCAGCTGGCGCGCTGGCAACTGCCTCACGGCTCCACCCGGTGGCATCGAGGGTGCGAACCACAGCAGGCGGGAGCAGGTAGAGGCGGTTCGCATCAGGCGGGTACTCAGAGAGGCACAGGATCTTCTTGTCGTATTGCACCCGCAGAAGAAAACGCGCGCCTTGTGTAGGGAGGGTGGCGTTGATGTGCAGCGCCAGTGTGGTGTACACCTTCTCTGCAGTGAAAGCTACTGGCATCCACTGAGTGCTGCCAGCCCACTGCAGACGGAGAGTCGAGACGTGGGCCTCCAGAAACGAAAGAGGCAACGGGACAATCACCTGCACAGCAGTGGCTCCTGCACTCGGAACCACCTCAACGTACAATGTGCCCACGTCGTCTCCGAGCTCCACGGCGTACTCCTTCACGGATGTGGCACTGCCACGGGCGACCACGGGTTGCCAGTCCGGGGCGGGAGTTTGCCAAGCGACAGGGCTGCCTGCCGGGAGTAACAGGATTTTCTGCCCAGCGGGGCCTTCGGTGACGTCACCCTCGGCCACATCCAGATCCTGTGCGAGATCGTGGAAGCCCGGCAACAGCACGACAGTTGTGCGCACCGGGTCCTGGCACAGGTCGCAAGCGCCCCCGTCCGGGAGCTCCAGCATGAAGGACCCTGCAGATCCAGTCGGAGTCACCGACTCTGCAACAACACGCAGTGTGTGTGTCCCGTCGTCCCGCGAGGTGTAGTGGAGGTGCAGGGCGTGGTAGCGCGTTGCAAAGAACTTCGGAGGGTCGAGCAGTTTCGACAGGCCGGCAGCACCCCTGTGTGGCAGGAGGCCCAGCAGAGGGGTCAGGTTTTCGGTGCACAGAGACTCCTCTGCGGGCATGAAGCCCCAGTAGTCCCAGCCAGACTGGTTGACGAGCAAGCTTGCGCGTGCGTACTCCGGCTCGGCCTCGGGGGCAAAGAAGCCCAGCGAGGCACTTGCAAAGGCGGCGAGAGTCTCCGAGAGTGCCACCCATGAAGTCTCTTTGCTGCGGCTCGCAAAAGATGCGCGCAGCTGTGTCGCGGGCGGTGCCGGCCACTCTTGGGCACCCCACGCCTCTTGCCACACACCACGGACAAAGCTGAGCTCCAGACGATCCAGCTTCACAAACTGCGCGAGCTGCGACAGCTTTTTGGGGAAGAAGTCATGCACATCCGCCGACTTGCTTGAGGTCACCGTCATCTGCACGGCGACATGCACGAGACCGCGCCCCACAGGAGTCACTTGCAGCTCCTCTGCATAGTGATCACCGAGGCAAGAGGTCTGTGGTGTCAGCAGCGCGGCCACCGTGATGGCGACCCATGCCTTCACCATTTTACCTGCTGGGGGGTGGCATGGCGTAGTCGGAGAAACGGCACACAAAGGCATCAGGACGCAGAGGTTGGGTGGGGCGGGAGACGGGGGGGGAACAGCCCGACTTCATTGTATCTGCACACGCGAACATGCCCGCCTCCTCACATGCGTCTTCGTTTGCCCCCACCCACACACCAAGACGACCATTCCTTTCAAACGTTCTGAAGACTTCTTTTTTGCTGTCGAGACCAGCACACCACCCGAGACACTGCCGTTGGCACACAAACGAGACTGAAAAAGGGCATGCCTTGTCGCAGACACCCCGACAAGTCGGGATCAGCTGTGTGTGGCACCCACCCCGGTAATTTGTATTTTTTTCGAGACAACGGCTTCCTCCTAACACCCTTGAGGCGGGCAGGAGAGGCTGGCTCAGAATCAACGAGGGAGAAAAAAACGGGGGAAAAAAAAAAGGCGTCACTGCGCTCGTTCTGCACTTTGTGCTTTCTGTTTCTATCCCTTGCGGTGACGCTTCCACATAAGACACCCCCACCCACCCACCCCTTTGCTTGCTCCCCCCCACACCCCCACACCCTCCCCGAACCCTGGCACCCGATGCCACGTTGCCCGGTATCCGTCGTCTGAGTGCAGCAAAAGGCTATATAAAGATAAAAAGCGTTGCGCAAAGATCCTGCCTTTTCCTGCAGTTCTCTCGTCTTCCCACCAGGGATATTGAGATTGGGGCGAATGCCCTCCAGAGATGAGGCCAACATTTCCCAAAAGCCGAGCGCCTCGCGGTGAATCGCCCACGCGGTAGGAGGCAGGGCACAGGCACAAGAGTCAGGGAGAGGGGACGGGGGGAGAAAGACAAAAGGCGAAAACCAGCATCTCAGTCTGGAAGAAAACACGGGGGGGTTGGAACGAAAATAGAACAGATTCTTCTCTGCTCTCTCTTTCTCTCTTTTTTAAGCACACTCGTGTGTGAGCGGAAAGCGCCCCACCACAGCTGCAACCAAACGTGCTCTATACACTAACCCCACCCTTCATCAGGCTCAGGGTGTGATCAGTTCAGGGTTTTGTGTGTAGAAGCGTCAACGCATTTCTGTACTTCATTGTAAGCAGGCGAGAGAATCAAGAGGGGGGCAAGAGTGACAGAAGCGGACAGAGTACGCCGAGCTGCGTGGTCGTTCTGAAGAGAGAGGGACAGTAACTACGGGCTGAGGGAGTACGCCGAGCTGCGTGTATTTTGAGGTCAGAGAGGGACAGTAACTACGCCGAGCTGCGTGTATCGTACAGAGAGGGACAGTAATTACGCCGAGCTGCGTGTATCTTGAGGTCAGAGAGGGACAGTAACTACGCCGAGCTGCGTGTATTTTACAGAGAGGGACAGTAACTACGCCGAGCTGCGTGTATCTTACAGAGAGGGATAGTAATTACGCCGAGCTGCGTGTATCTTGAGGTCAGAGAGGGACAGTAACTACGCCGAGCTGCGTGTATCTTACAGAGAGGGACAGTAACTACGCCGTGCTGCGTGTATCTTACAGAGAGGAACAGTAACTACGCCGAGCTGCGTAACAGAGAAGATGGCCACTCTGGATTGGGACACCCTGAAGGTTCCCGACCCCGCCCACCCCGACAACGAGCCAGCAGAGCGTCGCCCCGAGTGCATATTCGAAACCTGCAATACAACGCACACAGCCAGGACCGCATTCAGCTGCCACGACTGCGGTGGGACCACGGTCAGGACGTGCATGAGAGAGCACATCCCGGCGCACATCGTCCCCGAATGGCTCGAGGGCGCAGGGGACAGGGGCTGGGTGTGCCCCGAGTGCGCATGGGTCCGGCAGGCGGTCGACGAGGAGACCGCGGCGGACCTGGCAGCAGGGGCGGGCGAGCTAGGCGAGGACGGGGAGTACAGCGAGGCGGACAGCCAGAGTGGCACGGGCCTCCAGCACAGGGACGCACACCACCCCGCCGACTCGAACACCGATCTCCGCGTGGCGAACTCGCTGGAGTACCTGCTGAAGTTGACAGGCCGGCTGGAGAAGGAGCAGAAGGAGCTGAAGAAGACCGTGGAGACGCAGGCGAAGCAGATGGCCACTCTGCAGAAGGCGCTGCAGCGGACGGAGGCCGAGCTGCCCGCTGACTTCTCCGCCCACATCGTGTCGACCTGGGGATCGTCGATCGCCACTGCCCCCGGACGCAGGTTGGTGAAAGCTGAGGTATCCCGGGTTTTCCGACAGGCGGAGCTCAGCGATGCCCCGAGTTCACCGGACTGGCAACACCAGCTCATCCAGGCCTTCGACTCTCTGTTTCAGACAATGGGGCTGATCCGCGACGACGACGATCCGGACCGTTTTACCGAGGCCCTTCACAAGACAATCGTCGCTATGAACTCACACTTTCTCCTGAAGGGGCGAGCGGGCGCCCGCCTCTACCTGGCAAAGGCGAAGATTATGGACCCAGCGAAGTACGATGCGGTGGCACACGGGCGCCTACTCCGGGAGGGGCGGGCCACGCAGGACGACACGCAGGAGAGGCGGGCCGCGTTTCAAGAGCGGTTCCTGCAGGAGCGTAACACGCAGGACCGCCCCGCGCCCTACTCGGGAAAGGGCCACCACAAAGGACGGGGGGGGAAAGGCAAGCGACAGTGACTTCCCGACACCAGCAGGGGACGCCCGCGGGCCACGACCCTCCCCCCCGCCGCGGTGGTGTATGTGAAGGCAGTACCATCTGCCCCCCCGTCAACAAGAGGACGCCCCCGCAAGACCGAGACGAGCGTGACCCCGGAGGAAGCAACCACCATTCGCCAGGAACTACAGCACACCCTGTCCCAAGCCCTCGCACCCACATACTGGGGGGCCCTCCGCCGCACATACGACAGATACTCGCAGTTCCGGGAAGGGTGGATGAAAGCGGAGAGGCGGACACTGCCACACGACGAAGGGGCGGTGCTGTGGGTCACGAAGCAACGGAAGGACGGGCTATCAGTGCAGTCCGCCCTCCAGTACCTCAACAACCTTGCAGCAGCACTCAGACGCTTCGCAGCGTTCCCCCTCGACGGAAGACAAATTGTGGCGGACTACAGGCGGGCGCTGAAACGGGGAGGAGCACTACGACCACAGAAGCAAGCAGAACCAGCAACAGCCCACAACATCCGGGAGGCGCTAGCGAAGGAGCCACGTCCCATCGTGAAACTGCTGCTCGGCATCATGTGGGGGGGTGCGGCAAGGGCTTCGGACGCACTGCGTTTGGATGTGAAGGACGTCACAGCGGAAAAGCGCAGCGAGCCGATATACGTGCGCTGGACCCAGTCGAAGGCGGACCCTTTCCACATGGGTCACATCACAGGAATCTCCCTGCCGAAGGACCTACACCGTATCCTCCGACACCGCCTCCGCAGGGCGCGCAGTGCAGGAGAGACGAGACTGTTCCCGGCGGACGTCACCTACCGGACCGTGGTAAAAGCCGTCAAGCGGGCACGGAGGGGGCTCACGGCACACTCTCTGCGGAGGGGGGCACTCACACAGCTTGCGCGGAAGAACGTTCCACTGGAGGAGGTGCGCCTCCTCTCGAGACACGCGACGGTCGACGGTGTGATGCGTTACGTATCAGCGGCGGAAAACGCACACGCGCGCGAGACAGCACAGGTGTCGGCGAAGATCGAGTGGTGAAGAAACAACGACAGCAAGGGGGGACGACGCGCACACAGCCAAAACCCCTGACAGCAACCCACTTCCCGGGGACCACGAGGCTGTTCGCAGCGCGCCGCTACTACGAAGATGCCACATCCGACGAAGCCACGTCCGACCCACCACCCAGTGATGAGGAAGCGTGGAGCGAGGTGGATAGCGCAGAGTCGTACGGTCCGGGTGTCGAGGACCTCTACGGGGAGGACTTGGGTGTGTGCACGGGGGGGAAGGTGATACGGCCAGCCAACGCGAAGACGGAGCTGCCGGAGGAAGAGGACTACATCGCGGAGATCTGCACCTCACGCCTCAATCTCAAGGAACTGCGACGGTTGGACAGCGAGGGTGAACTGACGGGGGTCTTGGACCTCATCGCCAAGCCAGCCGCTTTCGCTGACGCACTGCTTCCCGAGGCCCGCCAAGAACTGCGAAAAACGGGGAGGAAGGTATCACGCCACATGTTGCACCACCTGGACACCTTGGTTGAGTATGGCGTCCTGACGGAGGCGGATGCACACCCGTACCTCACGCTGCCAGCGTTCACCGTGTCCAAGAAGTCTGGGGGCCAACGTTTCATCGTCGACGCAAGGCGGCTAAACGCACTGATGACACGCCCACCGGACATGCGTTTGCAGGACATCACGGAGGTGACACAGCGAGTGGCCGCGGCGAGCTGGGTGGTGATGGCAGATGCACGCAGCTGGTTCTACCAGTTCCCCGTACACAAGGAGATCCAACGCTACTTCGAAGTGCGCCTAGGCGGGGAGAGAAAGACATTCGTGAAGACCTTCCTGACTGTCATGTGCATGGGGTGGTCACATTCCCCAGCAATCGCGAACCGCAGCGCACGCGTGCTGCTCCCGCCAGAACACGGAATAGTCTGGATTGACAACTTCATCGCTGTCGGAGACTCCCTACCAGAGGCACAGGCGAGGTACGCCGACTTCATCAGCCGCTGCGAGAAGGTGGGGGCCGCCCTGAACTTCGACGACACACAACACGGCGTGCCGCTGCAGGACTTCACAGTGTTCGGGATCCACTTCGACCTGACGCGACACCGTTTCCACATGGACACAGCCTGGGTGCAAAAAGTCCTCGGACGGGAAGAGTACAAGGAAGTCGTCAACGGCCACACGACACCACGCAGGGCGTTCAGAGTATTCGGGTCTTTCGTCTGGCAGTCGTATGTGATGCGGACGCCGATGTGTTACATGCCAGCCGTGTTGTCCTTCGTGCGGCGCATCGCGAAGCAGACTCACTCGAACAACGCCCGATGGGACTCCAGGGTCGCAGTACCTCCGTCAGTGCAGGCGGAGACAGTGGCGCGGGCACGCCTCATCGAGGACAACGAGTGGTATACGCCGCAGAACCCGCCACCGACCATTGAGCTCTGGACAGACGCGTCATCCACGGCGTGGGCGGCGGTGCTCGTGTTACCGGGAGGGGAGTCAGTGTCCCAAGGTGCGTTCGAAGGGAGCGACGCGGACACGAACATCTTCCTGAAGGAAGCGTATGCAGTGTGGCAGGGGGTGCGCATGATGCAGCGTGTGAGGGAGGCAAGCGTGACCTGCCACATAGACAACCTCGGCCTGGTGTTCGCGCTCCGGAAGGGCCACTGCGCCAACTACCGAGGCAACCTTCTGCTGCAGGAGATATACACAACAGCGCGCCGCCAGCAGATACGACTGATTCCACACTGGGTTGCGACCCACGACCAACGCGCAGACGCGTACACGCGAGGGACGCAGGCCACACACCCCGTGGAGTTGCCACCAGTGTCGATGCCACCCACACTTTTACCAGCGCGCCCGCCTCGTTGAGAACGAGACGGACACGTCCCTCCGGATGAGGGTCCTGGTGTAGAAGCGTCAACGCAACAAACAAAGGAAATTCATCAGAGCGGTTGTAGCTGTGAAGTGATAGGGCGCTTTCTCTCTCTCTCTCGACATCAGTCAAGGGGGATGGGGGGGTAAAAATGCAGAAAAGTGGCCGTTCCACGGGGATGTATCCTTGTCCCGCAGGGCGGGTGGGGGAAGGGGTTGGGGGACACTTTTCCTCAAGCGAGAACATCTCGCTCTTTGCTACACGGCGGGGGGGAAGGGATGTGGGGTGGGGAGCTTCTCCCCAATACTTGCTTTTGGCTGACGTTTTCTTTGGACTGGGAGAGGCCTTTTTGCTCAAAAGAGTTGTTGTCAAAACTGTCGTGCGTCATGGTATTATTTGGCTCCCAAAGGCCCCTCCCCTTTTACCACGTTTCTGAAGACCCCCTCACCCCTCCCCCCGCACCAACTCCGCGGGCTGCATCTGAGCGCGAGATAGAAAATGCAGTGCCCTCCAAGAAGACCTCATCACTCGCGGCCCACTCGGTCCTTGTTGACGGGAGGAGCGAGCAGTTCCTATATCCAACACAAAACTGCTCGGGTGGAAAAGAAATGAATGGGAAACAGGGGGGGAAGCCTCCAAGAAGAGGGGGGACATGCTTCCTTCTTCGGAAACTGAAGAAAACTGTCGCATGTGAGGCGCCCGGAGTTCTGGCCGTTTAGGATTAATTCGGCCGAAAGCGCTGAGTCCGTCAAGGTTTTGGGGAAGAAAGGAGAGGAAAAGGAGGGGGGGGAAATGAAGACACGGGCCAGGGCTGGCAACCGTGGAGGAGAGAGTGCTGGAATCAAAAACAGGAGGGGGGAGGGGCAAGAAGAAAAATCAGTCTATGCAACACGTTGGGATGAGAGACGCCGCCCCTCCAATCAGGGAGGAGGGAAAGTTCACTGAGCGTGCTGCCGGAAGGATTCAGATCAAAGGCTTACTTGCTGGCCATCTTCCCCAGCACGTACTTCAGGATGCCGCCAGCGCGGTAGTAGGCGATCTCCGCAGGCGTGTCGAAACGCAGCACCGCCGTGAAGTTCTTGCCAGACGACACCGTCACGGGGATGTCCATGCCCTGCTTCAGGTCCCCAGAGAAGTCGAACGTGAACTTCTCGTCACCCTTCAGGCCCAGGGACTCGGCAGACTCCCCGTCCTTGAAGCACAGCGGCACGATGCCCATGCCCACCAGGTTGGAGCGGTGGATGCGCTCGTACGTCTCGGCGATCACGACCTTGATCCCCAGCAGGTTGGGGCCCTTTGCCGCCCAGTCGCGCGACGAGCCGGAGCCGTACTCCTTGCCGGCCAGCACCACCAGCGGCACGTTGTCGGCGATGTACTTCGCAGACGCGTCGAAGACGGACATCTGCTCACCCGAGGGGATGTGCACGGTCACGGGGCCCGTGTTGCCCGTGGGCTGCACCAGCTTGTTCGACAGGCGGGTGTTGGCGAAGGTACCACGCGCCATAATCAGGTCGTTACCGCGGCGGGAGCCGTACGAGTTGAAGTCGGACTGCTTCACGCCCTGCTCAGCCAGGAACTTCGCCGCAGCAGACGTCTTCGCAATCGTCCCGGCCGGCGAGATGTGGTCCGTCGTGACAGAGTCGCCGAGGTACAGGAGGGCATGGGCGTCAGCCACCTTCCCGTCGGAACCACCCATCGTCTTGAAGAACGGGGGCTCGTGGATGTAGGTCGACTTCTCGTCCCACGGGTACGTGACAGGGTCAGACGGGGCGTCCAGGTCGCTCCAGCGCTTCGACCCCTCCTTCAGCTTGGCGTAAACTCCCTTGAAGGTGGCGGACGTGACAAACTGGTCGCGCAGCTTGCCAACCTCCTCCGTCGACGGCCAGATGTCCTTGAAGAACACGTCCTTGCCCTCAGAGTCCTTGCCGATGGCATCCTTCAGCAGGTTGATGTTCATCGTCCCCGCCAGGGCGTACGCCACAACGAGGGGCGGGCTCGCCAGGTAGTTCCCGGCAGTGTCGGGGTGCACACGGGCCTCGAAGTTGCGGTTGCCGGACAGCACAGACGTCATCACGATGCCGTTGTCCTTGAAGGCAGGGCCGACACCGTCGTACAGCTCACCGCTGTTCCCGATGCACGTCATGCACCCGTAGCCCGCGGTGGAGAAGCCCTGCTTGGCCAGCTCCTCCAGCAGGCCGCTGTCCTGCAGGTACTCACGCACCACCTGCGAACCGGGGGACAGGGAGGTCTTGATGTAGGGGCGGATCTTGAGGCCAAGGGCGTTGGCCTTCTTCGCCACGAGACCCGCAGCGATGAGCACATCCGGGTTGGAGGTGTTCGTGCACGACGTGATGGCGGCGATCACCACACCACCGTGCGTGATGTCGTAGTCCTTGCCGTCGAAGGACAGCTTGGCGGTGGCAGAGCGCTTGTCCTCAGGGACGCCGAACCCCTTGAAGCCAGCCGGGGAGGTCATGCACTGCGCGAAGTCGGACTGCAGGCTGTCGCACTCCACACGGTCGTGGGGGCGCTTCGGGCCAGACACGCACGGCACCACAGAGCCGATGTCCAGCTCCAGGCGCTCGTTCTCCGGGTACTCCACAGTGGTCTCCTTCGTGGGGTCGTTCATCAGCCCCTGCCTCTTGCAGTACTCGGCAACACGCTCGACGTGCTCGTCCGAGCGGCCCGTGGTACGCAGGTACGTGAGCGTCTGCTCGTCCACCGGGAAGAAACCGCACGTGGCACCGTACTCGGGGGCCATGTTGGCGATCGTGGCACGGTCGGCAATCGAGAGGTTGGCGAGGGCCGGCCCGTAGAACTCGACGAACTTGCCCACCACACCGTGCTTGCGGAGGTTCGCGACGATCGTCAGCACCAGGTCCGTGGCAGTGACGCCCTCTGCGAGCTTGCCAGTCAGCTTGTAGCCCACAACGGTAGGCAGCACCATCGACGACGGCTGCCCGAGCATCCCCGCCTCAGCCTCGATACCACCCACACCCCAGCCCAGCACACCGAGCCCGTTGATCATAGTCGTGTGCGAGTCCGTCCCGACAACGGAGTCCGAGTACAGCAGGCTGTCGTCGTTGAACACGACGCGGGCCAGGTACTCCAGGTTGACCTGGTGGACGATACCGTTGCCCGGGGGCACCACCGTCAGGCCCTTGAAGGCCTGGGACCCCCACTTGAGGAACATGAAGCGCTCGTGGTTGCGCTCGAACTCCTTCTCCTCGTTCTTCTCCAGTGCGTCGGCAGTGCGGGTGTGGTCCACCTGAATGGAGTGGTCAATCACGAGGTCGACGGGCACAAGCGGGTTCACCTTGAGCGGGTCACCGCCCTGGGTCTTCATGGAGTCACGCATCGCCGCCAGGTCGACCACCGCGGGCACGCCCGTGAAGTCCTGCATCAGCACACGCGCAGGGCAGAACGGGATCTCGACCTTCTTCTGCTGGTTCTTCCAGTCCAGCACCTTCTCAATGTCCGCCTCCATCACCTTGAAGTTGTCACAGTTGCGGATGCAGGTCTCCAGCACCACACGGATGGTGTACGGGAGCTTCTGGATGCGCTCATCGTTCAGCTTGCTCAGGTCGTAGAACTTGCGGTCCGTGCCCCCCACGGGCACGGTGGTCAGAAGCTTGTCAAACGGGTTTGCAGACATGGTTGAGTGTCAGAGAGTTGCCTGAAGGAGGGGGTGTGTTCGGAACAAAGAAGTGGCCACAATCACGGAACCCCTGTGCTTCGAAGCTTGACACTTGGTCAACTGACCCAACAAAGTGAGGGGGAGGGGGGCCTGACTCTTGTTCTCGTCTAAATGAGACTTGTAACAATCCCCATCTGGGAGTGTTCTTCCCCGTCGGTTACAACTTAGGCCTTGTCATGAAAGGTCTTTCCCGTATCAAGAGCATCGTTGTATGAAATCGTTTGTTGGATCCACGTTGCCTCGGAAAGGCACTGAATGAATCACAGAAGGAAGCCGCCTGAGCGTGTTCGCACGCGATGCCTTTCGAATCCAGAGTATTGGTTCTGATAGATCGCTGGAACTGTTGCAAAGCTAGGGACAGATCGCTGCGGCACGCCGCAGCTGGTTTACTCCTTTTTCTCGAGAGCAGGCATGTCATCGTCGTCATCGTCATCGTCGTCTTCTGCGGGCACCTCGTCATCGTCCTTCCCCATGGTGTCGAGCATCGCCTGGATCTTCTCCGGGTCGCCGCCACCGCCGAGGTTCACGCCACCGAGACCCTCCATGCCTCCCAGGCCCTCCATCCCACCCAGACCCATGCCGGGCATGCCCTCCCCGAAGCCCCCGAGGCCCTGTGTGTCCTCGGCATCCTCGTCCACCCAGCGGGGCCAGTCGACCTTGACGTTGTTCTGCTTCTTCTTGACCAGGCCATCCCAGTAGGGGCCCTGCTCCTTCTTCTGCAGCTTCATCTCGATCTGCCTCGGCATCGCACGGTACGTGCTCTCCTCAGGCACGACGTCCCCTTTGAGATCCAGTTTGGTGTGGTACTTCCCGCCGTCCGCATTGCACGTCACCTCGACGGATGTCTCGTGCACCTTGACATCAACGTCTTTCGCATCCTGCACCTGCACAGTCACGAGCACCACTTCCTTCCGCTCCGCCCACAGCACGGGGGGAAGCTTCGCCGTCATTGTCGCGACAATGGATGAGGACCTGCAGGGAGAGAGGTGGTGTCGGGCATTGCATGTCTCGGCAACAACAGTGGGGCGGTGTACAGCTGAAGGGGAGGTCTCTCTGCTCGTGACTACGTTTGTCGCCCTGCGGCAGCGTGAGGAGCAGTGCCGGTGGATCCGTTGTAGGCCAGTGGGGCTCGAGGCTCCCTGGAACTCGTTTGAATGTTTGGTTCCACAGAAGCCTTGGGACAGAGGGGCATCGGGGCTAGGCGCGCAACCCTTTGCAGGCAGCGCACTGCCGCTGCTGGTAGCACTCCTTGTGGTAGATCCGGTTGCACTTCCGGCAGATCTGCACCTTGCTGAGCTCGAAGGCAAAGAGCGGTTCTGCCGAGGCAGTAGGGCCGAGCGTGCAGCCTTCGCACACCTGTGGTGGGTGGGTGGGTGACAGAATAGTGTGGAATGGCGGCGGCAAGTCAACAGGACACAGTGCAACATACCCGTCCAGTGACGCTACAGTGCTGGGGGCAGCTCCGTTTCACGTGCCGCACGAGCAGTTCTTTGGTGGTATTCAGGCCACGGAGCACAGGGCAGGCAACAACAGGCGCCGCATTCAGAGGCTGCGACTTGTGGAAGCTCAGGAGGTCATTCATGGAGTACAGCTCCGTCTCCTCCATGTGGTAGGCTTTTGTGTCCCCGAGCAGCTTCGGGTTCTCCTTCATCTGATGGGTGAAGTTCGGGCACTTCTTCACTATCTCAGACAGGATGCCAAGCTGCAGGCGTGTCTCGCGTGCCGAGGCAAGCACAGCCACCTGGTCGAAGAGGTGTGGGTTCCTGGCGCTGACACACACGACAGGCTTGTCTGAGAGGTTGCTGAGATAGATAAACGCGTCCCGGCACACCGGCCTTGGAATCACATCCCAATTCTGCACGACACGGGCAGGGATAGGGATCTCTGCCGACTTGTCGTGACACCCTGCACAGTAGTACCCACCTGTGTACCAGCAGAAGCGCACCAAGTCGTACCGATACTGGAAGTACGCAGGGCTGTAGGACTTCTTCAGGTCCCTCATACACCCTTGGCACTTTTTGTGCTGCTGTTCGATACGCTGCTCCTTCTCTGCATAGTCGGCATGCTTCTCATGCACTTCGAGGATGAGCTTCATCCTGTGCCGTGCAGAGCTCTGGTCGCTGCTGGCCCACGGCGTGTCCTCCGCTTCGGCAGCCTTCGGGGGCTCGCTCGCAGGGGCCCGCTCGCTGGCACTCTGCGGGGCAGAGAATGCCTCCGACGGCAGCGCTGACAGCAGGATCGAGGGGTCGAAGGCGGGGCCCGGCTGGACCGTGGGGATCTCCTCGTCGAAGTCATCCACCGCTGCCCCGCACACCTCCGACACCTCCCCCAAGGGCTCCAGCCTGTACTGCAGGCGCTCCCCGTCCTCACGGCTCTCATGCAGGACAAGGTTGACGCCGTCCTTCGCCGTCCCACCCGCAGGGTGCACGCACTTCCCGCTGATCACCTCTGTCAGGTAGCCAGACGCGTCCAGCGCCCACGACGCGCGCTTGCCTCCGACAGCATTCTCAGCCACAAGCTGCAGGCTCGCATCCCAGCCCAGGAACCCCCCAGGCACCAGGACACGCCCCGTCTCGGTATGGACGATGTACGTCGCAGGCCCCTTCGATGTCGCCACCTCTTTGAAGCGGAATGCGGCTGGGATCATGAGGCGCGACAGGACGAGCTTGTCGTCTGAGATGGTCACCCGCAGCATCGTCTGGGTGTGGCAGATGGAGAAGCGCCCGCCCTCTTCGGGCAGCAGGTTGCCCGTGCTGCGCTCCTCGGGCTCCTTCACTTCGGCAAGCTGGGGTGCTGCCGTGAGGGAGGTGAAGGCCGCCTTGGTGATCTCCTTCGCTGTGGCCATCTCCTTCGCCGCTGCTGCCTCCAGCGCCTCGGCACGCGCGATGGCAGCGACCGCATAGTCCTGCACCGAGCGCAGGTGCATGGCGTAGGCATCAAGCGCCTCTGCCGACACTTCCCCTCGCGTGAGGATCGCCTGCTTATTTCGAAGCGCGCAGCGGACCTCGTGGTAGCACTCCACAGGCGACGCAGAAGGTGTGAGCTCCGGCCCAGCCTCAGACTGTGTCCCCTCAGGGGACGTTGCTTCGTCAGGCAGAGACCCCCCAGGGCTGCTGTGCTGCGGCTCTTCGTCGGCCTGATCGGTCAGCGCGCTCTGCATCGTCACCGAGCTGATGCGCAGCTCAGGGGCGGGGGCGCTGCCGGTGGGATCCGGCAGCGATGGCGTCGAGAGGCCGCCGTCGCTGCTGCCACGCAGGGCAGAAGGGTCGAAGGAGCGCGACAGGGCGGCAGAGGGGGAGGCGCGTGAGGGTTTCTCGTGGCGCGGCGTGCGGCTCCCGGTGCGGCGCTTTGAGGTGCGCCTGTCCTTGGGGCGTGTGTTCGTCACCTCGAGGGGCCCGACGCACGGCCTTGCGGTCTGGTTGAGCTCAGGGAGCGTCTCGTCCTCCGGGTGGGAGATGTTCTGCCGGAAGGTGAAGAAGCTCTGCCCGTGCGGCACGTTGTTGCGCCGCAGGTCCAGGTCTGGCCCCCCGATGGGCATCAGGATCCGCAGCACGTCCTGCGAACGATCGCGCGACGCCATGATGGCCCAGTCCTCGTAGAAGGCGCCCGAGACCTGTGGGCCCATCTCCAGCAGCAGGGCGACAGATGCCGACAGCGTCGCCTGATTAAGGCTGTAGCGGATCCACCTGCGGCCCAGCTCTCTGTTGCGGGAGTCGCGCACAGGCTGGGACTTGATCTGTGCAACGCCCTGCACCGCCCACTCCTGCTCCGAGTTCTCAAGGTGGCGGACCCAGTCCCACACAGCCACCTGGTCACGCCGCCCGTAGCTCAGCACCGCCTCGACAGCGTCGACAAGGCGCTGGCCTCTGTCGATCCCGACCACAAAGCTGCCATCGACAAAGTCAGCACCTTCAGCGGCCTGCTGCTGCACTGCTTGCACCGATTCCTTCAGGTTTGAGAGTAACGTCGCAGCAGTCTGCTGCCGTACGCTTGTCGACGGGTCATCATGCAGGAGCATCGTTGGCCCTCTGCAGTGGGGGGTGGCATGGGCAAGGGCACAGGTACGGGAGGACAGAGCAGTGAGCAGACAGCGGATCCCTTAGAACTATCACGAACTGGGTGCTCGGAGGGGGGCAGGGAATGTACCTCGGTCGAAAATCGTTGAATATCACATCGTGCCTTCCTTCGCGACATCACACAGGTTCATAAACCCATTGCGTGAGTGCAGACACGTATCCATAACAACAGGTTCGTGGGTGCATGACGGGGCAGGCTAGTTGTACCGCACCGCAGCATATGGCTCGTAGACAATATTGAGCTGGTTTGTTCCCCTCTGCAGACGCACGTAGCCAGCCTCACCCCACTTCGGGCCCCACGTGTTCTTCACCTTCCAGTACGGGGTGCCGTCGCTGTCGGTGCCAAATCCGACGAGTGTCATCGCGTGGTCCGGAAGGTTGTTTGGAAAGCCAGAACCCCCTTCGCAGCGAGACAGGGCGGGGTCGACCGGCGACACGTCGAGCACCCCGCCTGTGTAGTGCTGCAGTGACGGCATGGTCTTGACCATGACACCCACAGGGCCATGCTTGGCAACGTACACCATCAGTTGGTCCTCATCTGCGTATGTGCACCCATCATCGGCAGGGTTTGTTCTATGGGGCGTTTCCGGTGTGCGGTTACACACAGAGAACGGACTGCCAGTGCCACTCCTATCGGGGTGCTGCACAACAACCAACGAATAGTTGTCTATCGGCACGGCGTTGGGGTAAGTCGACGTGGCGCGCATGGTGCACTCCTCCTGCTTCGCCATGTAAGGCGGGTACGATATTTCGGGGATGAGCTTCCCGCCCCAGCTCTTCAAGACCTGCACCAGGGCCAGCACAGGGTCTCCCCCTGCACAGGGGTTGCCCCCGATTGTGCCGATCTTGCAGTCGAGCAGCGCTTGTTCCGAACACGACACAGCGTGCGATGCGTTATGGACTCCCTGCTGCCCTTCCACACACGCCGTGACACCAAACGACCAACACGACCCGCATGACAGCTGATTCTTGACACGAGTGACGGCAACAACACCGTTGGCCAGCCCACCACCGGTTTGCCAGTCGCAGCCGGCAGCTGTATTTTTGACATCCTGCACAACGCTGTCATTATAGACTGGCGCGAAGTGCGACACGTAGGACAAACCATTATCGATATAGCGTGCCCCATCTCTCCTGACCTGCACACCCCCACCGAACCTCTGCACAAACTCCTCCGCACTGTACCCACTGAAGAGCGTCGGCCCGAAGTCTGCTGTGTCAGACCGTTCCAACAGCCTGCCAGCCTCCAGTATGTTGTTGAGGAAGTTCCGCTTCACATGGTCCGCATGCTCCACAGGGGTCACAGCCGGCTCCCGTGGGTAGCGGTGCTGGTGCCGCAGCCACCAAGCCTCCCAGAGCTCGTCGTGTGGGCTCTGCAGCCCCGCCACACACAACACGAGGGGAAGCACCGCACATAGGCACCCCTGCCCGTACATTGTGTACTTCCTTCGGCCTGTGTGGACCGATTATGTGTGGTGAAGGCAAAGCAAACGAGCAACTGAGATTCTTCACGTCGTGACAACAACATGATCACTGAGCCTTCGTGTTTTGGGGTTCCTCCGCAAGCTGACCCGAGCACTGCTGAGGCGCAGAAGCACGCGGCACGCCTGCCCTGGTCCACTCTGTGGGTGGCCGGGTTCTCTTGCGTGTGCCTGCAGCTACACTCACACTTGCATCGGATACAGCAGCACACGAATCGCACGAAGCCCAGACATTGTAAGCAGTTGCCCCACTGCCCCGGCGCTCAGATGCTGGTCTGGCCAACGGATTCAGTGTCAGTTGAAAGGCCATCCTCCGTCGGGAGGGGGTTCACCATCACGCCTTGCTCATGTAGTGCAGGAACAATGCCTCTCTGACTATTGAGGCCGTGCATTCGAAGCCCACGCACTTCTTCTGTGGAATCGTTGTGCACTGTGTGATTCCTTGACCCCCTTCCTCGTCTCATCGTACGGAGGACGCTTGAATGTCCCGAGCATAACCTTGCGCGACCGGTTCTGGGTGAGTCGGCGATCAGGGGCGTGGCGGAGGCCAGGTGGTGCGAGAGCGTCGTGCAGAGCAGACTACCGACGAGGGTTTGCAGGAGATGGTATGCCGGCAGAGGGAAAGCTCTGAGCGGGATCTGCGGGCGCCGAAGTGGCGAGAGATGGCAGAGGTGGAGCACGCCGGAGACTTCACCGTGAGTGCAAGGGCGTGGACGAGGGCAGGATGAGACGGGTGCCGGCCGGAGCCCTTCTGGCGGCTGAGGGCGAGCGGTACTGCGTGAGGCACCGGAGAGGTAGATGCGCAGCATGTGGAGTGAGTGACGCCGACCGGGCAGTTGCAGGACGCTGCAGCACTGCATGCTGCATGCAGCATCACCGGGTCGAGGGAGGTCCGACGTACTGGGTGCACTGCCAGGCGCATCGCCGGACGAGGTGCGCCGGCGTGCGCCCTCAAGGGTACACATGTGGAGAGGTGCTGCACCTTGGACCATGGGGCGACGGCGATGGCCACTTGGCTGTCAGGGGCAGGCGGGAAGAAGCAGGGACGGGGTAATCCCGAAGTAGGTGTGGAGGTGGGGCGTCTGTCGTGCGAGGCGCGGGAGTGCATCCTTTAATCGACACCACACATGTCTGGGCTTCGTGCAATTCGTGTGCTGCTGCAACCGAGGCAAGGGTGTAAACCTGACATGTTTGACTGAAGGCAAAGGCAAAGGCAGAGGCAAGAGAACCCTGCCACCCACAGAGTGTAAGGGCAAGCGTGCCGCGTGCTTCTGCAATCACTGACAAGGCGGGTTGGGTGGGGGTGGGTCGGGGTGGGGCATCGTCTGACAGCAAACACACAGGATGCGAACCAGGGCAGAACACGGCACTCGGGAGCAGGTGACGACGGAAATTCCTTACGGCACTTGGCCTGGCAGACACGAAAGATGCGATAAAAGCAATTTTCAGCCAGACAGGCACACACGCCGGGAGTAGCTGTCCGCACCTGGGGGAGGAGTGCAAGGACAAACACTGCAAGAACCTGACTCGACACAACACAACCTGGGCTGATCCGGCCGGGAAAACACAAAAAATCTCACGGTCTCAACCCGATTCGCAAAAAATCGCAAAAAGTCGTATTGCAATTTGGGTTAGCGTGCTGGCATCGCAGCCTGGCCCCGAAGGACCATACCGTGAGGAACCGGGCCCGCTATCCTACTCTTGCTCTACGTGACACCACACGGTTTCGCTCTCCTCCTCGTTGCGCTGTAAAGGAGGGGGGACACACACACACCGGAGATTGCGCAAAAAGTCGCAAAAACTCACTGCGATTTTTTGCGATTTTTTTTTGTTCGGCTTTCCAACTTCCACTGATTTTTGCCCTGAGTTTGGCGAAGTTGCGCGGTGGGAGACCCAAAGGGAAACCTGGGACTGGTTCAGAGACTGGTCATGGGAGAAGGTGACTGGGTGGCAGCCAGCCCACAGCACACCCACACACCACCCACCCAGCGGGACCCCCCTCACGGTTTTCCCAAAACCCCGTTCATTTGAATACCGTATTATAGGCGGCGTATACGTAAATATTATGGAACGGGCCCATTTTTGCCCGGTCCGTTCCATAATATTTACGTTCCAAAATATTTACGTACCTACCCCCCCCCTTGAAATTATCCGCCCCCCCAAACCCCTTGTAATTGTCCGCCTCGGGGCCTCCTCGGGGGGCGGACAATTACAAGGGTTATACTGGGTACTAAGGCCTGCAGTGCGAGTGGTTGGCCTGCGTGACAAGGGTCTCTTGATCACCCCTCGCTACTCCCCTATCACCCCCTGGGGGGTGGTAGGGGTGAGTAGCGAGAACCCTGGCCACCCAGAGCGCACAAACACTATGGAATGTGCCTCTGTTGTGTTGTATGCACGCTGCAGCCAGTGGTACAGGCTAATCCCTTGTAATTGTCCGCCTGACCTTGTAATTGTCCGTTTCGGCCAAAAATGCCAAAATAGGGCGGACAATTACAAGGGGGTGGGTAGGTATACGGTATTTGGAATCTGTGTGGATTGTGGTGGGGTCATTTTGACCATGGGATGCCTGACCACCACTTACTCAGGGCCCAAATCCAGGCCCTGACTACCACCCCACAAAAAAAATTCACCTCGCATGGTGTGATCACATAGGGGTTCTGTGCCAGTTCTGTGCCGGTTCTGTGCCAGGTCTGTGCCAGTTCTGGGGGCCCTTCAGGAATCCTTCGAGAAATGTACCCTGGGGAAATGGTAGCTAACTTGGCCCCAACATGGGGCTGATCTTCGCAATCCTGAGGGCCTGGGGCCTCTTCAGCACCAAGTATGTGGGTTTGGCGTGTGTCGGGGACTGGGAGAGTTCACTTCTTGTGACAGGGTCAGTCGGGCAGCCAACACCCACCCAGACCCAGTGGGACCCCCAGACGGTTTTTTCACAAACCCGTTCATTTGAATATTCGGAATCTGTGCGGATCGTAGTGGGGTCACTTTATTGGCGTAGGTGCCACACATCACCCCTGAAATGTGGGTCTGATTCTAATGCGTGGGTGGACCAACACTGCCTCTGAGGTGACACCACATGCCCTGGAAGGGCTCGAGTGGACTGTGCTGGGCTCTCGGCCGGTGGTGCACTGTGCAGTAGTCGGCACAGCCACGACCTAAAACCTCAAAGGCAGTGAGTCTGAGGAACCACACGTACACAGAATCGACATGGAACCCGAGATTTTCAATCACCCCAACATCGGGTTTGCATTCATAGGAGGTCACCTTAAGACACGGGGGGACATCCGGGGACAAACCGGTAAAATCGGGGAAAATGACCAAAAAAAAGAGTGTGGGGAGTTGGGTCCAGTTTAGCAAAGTGGCTCATTTTTTCAAATTCCAGAATTTTTGGGGACGCTTCCTGTACCCGGCCTCGCGGGTGGGGTGTTAGGGAATCCACCCCGTGGTCACCCACTGCCCCGCGACACGGGGACGGGGTTAGGGGACCGGCACAGCCCAGTACGGCGATGTACGACTTGGTGCTGCTGATAGGGACTCGAAACGACAGCAGTGCACGGTCAGCAACGCACGGACACAGGTCGTTGGTGCCAGGCACGGTCTACTTTTGAAGCCGTACCCCAGAGACTCGGTCGCTCGACAGCAAGCGAAGGCACCGCCCGGGCGCGCGGGGGGAGGACATGGCAGACGGCCTCAGGAGTGCCGGTCCGGGCGTCCCACTGGACCTCCCTGCGCCAGCCACGCCATCCTCAGGTCTGCACCAGATCAACCGGGAAGTCGCGCAGCTCCAGCACGTGCCACCCACCGCCAGCTAGATGCTGCGAGAAGTGAGCACACCCCTTGTCCACACCCAGGTGCAGGAAGCGTGACACAAAGTTGAGGAGCACACTGCACTGCAACGCTCCACCATCCACCACGACGCGGCATGCGATGGTGGCACCTGTGAGCGGCACACCTCCGCTTCGCCAAGGTGAAGTCGACCGCGAGGAGACTGACGGCGGCACGCTGGGTACCACGGGGTGCCCACGTGTCGACTCCGGTCAGTATGTGGAGCCGCCGCCATTGGTCGTTCGTCTGCAGCAGTAATCCCGCGAAACATCCCGTTGGTGGCCGACGGCCACCAACGGGAGGTTTCGCGGTGGCGCTGAAGGGACACATTGCTCCGCGTTGCCACGGCTTCTGCGCCCTACGCCCTCACTCAATGACTCACTGACGGGTGCCCCCCCCAGGCACGCACGTTCGCAACCCTCACGCAGCCCTCTCCAAACCTGGAAGTCAGGGCGTCGAGACGGCTTCGGTACCGACCAAGCAGGAAAGAGGTCGACGAGGTGTCGGAGGGAGGAGGCGAGCACAAAAGGGCGTCGGCTACCGCACGCCCTTTGGCCGCAGCCGACGACCGACCGAACCGGCCCCCGGCCCAGGCCTGTCGCTAACTTTTCGATTTTGGAGATTTGGTGGGTTGACGCTCCTGTTTTGGGGGGGGATCAGGGGGGAAAACACTAGGGGTCAATTTTTCTCGCGCGCGCTTCGCGCGCGCTCGTGTTGTTGCCAAATTTTCCGATCGGTGGACCACTAGGTGGGCACGGTGTGAGGCGCTGGGTTCCTTCCGTGGTTCCTCTCCCGCTCGCGCCGTCGGGTGCCGGAGGAAACCAAAAAATGGCTTTCGGGACCATGATTTCGACGCTGCCCCCTGATATGTCACGGCCGTCAAAGCGCAAGGACTTGGTTACTAGACGGGCACGCGAGATGGGGGGTCTGGGGGGCAGAGCCCCCCAGCCGCCGGAGGCCACGGTAGTGAGCATCTGTTCATTGTGGGCGTACAGATTCTGTGTGAGTTGGCTGCGTCCTCCTGAGGCTACTGGAGTGGTTGGATTCCCTGACCCGGTGGGAATCGAATGACTTGAGTACGAGACATACGCCACAGGGGGGTCTGGGGGGCGGAGCCCCCAGCCGCCGGAGGCCACGGTAGTGAGCATCTGTTCCTGCAAAACCATACTCTCTTCGACGTCGACCCAGTGAAAGTGGGTTGACGCTTGGTCGACGCTTGGTGAGCGTCGACCCAGTGTAACCGGGCCAACGCTAGGTTAGCGTCGACCCAGTGTAATAAATGGGTTGACGCTTGGTCCAGGCTTGAATGGCAACCCAGTTCCACGAGGTCGACGCTCCAAGCCTCGACCAAGCGTCCACCCAGTCCACTGGGTCGACGCTTTTTTATGGGGGGGGAAACCCAAAATCACTGGGTCGACGGTCGACGCTTAGCGACATGCCTGCCCCCGGCCGGGAGGGAGGTGGGGGGGGGGGGGGGCAAGGATGGCACCCCTGGATTATATTCATGGATTAAACTCGTGGATTAAATGGATTAAATGGATTTTATTCGCCTGGATTTTACTACCGTATACGTAAATATTATGGAACGTAAATATTATGGAACGGGCCCATTTTTGGCCGGTCCGTTCCATAATATTTACGTTCCAAAATATTTACAGGGCCAGTTGGGGACTCGGTGGTGAGGACGGCTTGCGTCAGGAATCGCGCGAAAAGTGCACGAGTAGGTCCCGTCAGGGACTCTGTACGCCGTCCGATCACCTGGTCCAAGTCCCCGAGTCGCAGAAAGCCCTGTAAATATTATGGAACGAAAAAAATCTGGAACGCCAACCCACCAGCGTTCCATAATATTTACGTTCCAAAATATTTACGTATACGGTATTTAATCCACGCCTTTGGGAGTTTGTGCTGCGGGGTGCCAGCGAGGGCATTTTGGGTGCATTTCCAGCTAGGCTCGCTGACTAATGACGAAGGTTGCCGTAATACCGAAGCGCAAATGCCCCTTGACGTGCTTCGATTGACGTGTTGGCATTGCATGTGTTCAACATCTTCATCCCCGGTACAGTCAGGTCCGACCACAGGAGGAACTGTGGTCCCGTGTGTGGATCCGCCTGAGCACTGGTGGCTGACATTCAGTCGCCTTGTGCCGGAGTCCACCCTCGCAGGGGTGGGGTGCAGCCCGGGCCGCTGTCCAGCAGGAACAGCCGCACAGGAGCGTATCTTCAGCTGTGTGGGCTGGCAGTCTGAGAAGAGGCACAACAGGCTCCAGCCAGAGAAGGTCCATAAGTTGGCCACGATCCACCGGCACCGACCTGGTGGTAGGGCCTGGAAGCACCTGCAGTGGGATTAAATGCTGGATTAAATCCTGGATTAAATGGATTAAATGGACTAAATGGATTATATTCCAGGGTTGTTGGATTATTCCCATCCTTGGGGGGGGGGGCGGGGGGCGTGGGGGGCGGAGCCCCCCACATGGGGGGTCCGGGGGGCGAAGCCCCCCGGAAAAATTTTTGAGCTATTTTGGCCAAGTCCCTGCCCGTATGGGCAGAAAAATGGAAATTCGATGACGCGTTTTAGGCCTCAAAACGGGCTCAAAACTCAGAAATTCCTTTGAAATCGGGCTCAAATATTGGGGTAATCAGGCTGGGGGAAAAAACAACAAATCACAACGAATCACACCCGATCACAACAAATCGTCAGCTGATTGAGGGTGTGATATGAGGGTTCTATCCAACAAGGATATCAAGGCGGCACTTTCAAAGTCCTGCCAAGGACAGCGCCACGTGGGTGTGTGCTTCTGATATATGTTATGTCATCATGTGAACCCTCCCCAGCGTGTGCCAACATCCCTGACACGCTCACGAAAAGCATGACACGGAGAAAACAGGTGCCGAAACAACCTGCCGAGCACACGGGTGGTGCCACGTTGATCCACGCAGCGATCTCCCATGACAGGAAGCCTTGTCGCCACGGCAGAGTCGCCGCAGACTGTGGGAGAGGTGTCGCCAGTCACCTTGAGGTTGCAGTGTGTCATCAGGCTAAGACCCGTGCCCTCTTCACCTCCCCTGTTAGGTTGCTCCCATATCGTTGCCTGCTTTGGGGCCTGAAGGACATAGGGGTCCAGCAGGCACTTGAGCATCGCAAGGCATGAGTGGCTGTTTCAAACTCCTGGTGCAAGCACCCGTCATGGTCTGGGGAAGCCCTCCCAGGTAGTTTAACGTCTTGCCCAGGACAACAAATCACAACGCCAAATGTTGTGATTTGTTGTGATTTGTTGCGATTTGTTGTGGCCAGTTGTGATTTGTTGCGACCAGTTGTGACGACTTGTGACCCTTTTGTGATGAGTTGTGATGAGTTGTGATGAGGTGTGATCTGTTGTGATCTGTTGTTGGAGAACCTCAACCCCCCGTGTCCCCTGGTTCACCGATTTCAGCGTCAAGCCTTCGGCCTGACGAGGATAGTATCATGCCCCCATCAGAACTTGCTTCCCCCCTTCCTCTCTCGCCTGCACCTTCCCTTGTTGTGGATGACTCGCCGGGCTTTCAGCCCGTCGACACTCGGCTTAGTCCCCCATCAGACACTGTGTCACCCCCACCACCCTCTCCATGTCAGGAGCCCCTAGTGCCTTTAGACACTGCAACCCCCTCTCTTCCCGACTGGCAGGCAGAAACGCCGTCTCACCAGGGGGGCGACACGCTCTCCCACGAGTGCACGTCGCCGAGCCCTTACGTGGGGCGTCGACTTCCTTTCTCCCCTTCCTCCCCTTCTGAGTCCTCGGTTCCCCGCGCGCAGAAACGTGTAGCGCACATGCGGGAGGCAGACGAATCTGCCCTGGAGCGATGCTCGTTTCATAACAACAGAGCAGGTTTTCCTTCCTCCCGCACGATCATCAGCACAGCTAGATCAGGCGTGCCTTCCCCTTTCCCACGGGCCTCACAGGCCTTGCGCTTCTTGGAGCGCAAGACACGTGCTGTCCGTCCTTCTCGTTCTCGTTTCCTCCAGAAGCAGGTGTTGCGTGCGGTTCCGAAGCGCACCCGCTGCATCCCCTCTCCCACCATCTTTCGTTCGGCGGCTATTCCGCGCTCTTTTCAACGCGTCGTCGCGAAGATTGCGCCTCAGTATCAGCAGGCGCAATCTCCGGCTTCCAGTGTGTGTGTGTCCCCCCTCCTTTACAGCGCAACGAGGAGGAGAGCGAAACCGTGTGGTGTCACGTAGAGCAAGAGTAGGATAGCGGGCCCGGTTCCTCACGGTATGGTCCTTCGGGGCCAGGCTGCGATGCCAGCACGCTAACCCAAATTGCAATACGATCTGTTGTGATCTGTTGTGATCGCGATCCAAAATTTCAAAAATTTAAAATTTTGGATCGCGATCACAACAGATCACAACAGATCGTAATGATTGACAACGTGTCGCCGGATGCTACAATCCTGAAGCAAAATCAGAGCAAGCTCGTCAGATGCAGACGCCACGTGGTGGTCTCCCGGTGCTTGCTGTGTTTCGGCGCTAACACACTACAACCTCCCCTGGTGCGCCTCATCAGGTGTGAGCCAGGATCAATGGAACCTAAGATAGCTAGTCTTAGGCCAGCAAGACTTTCTTCCCGTCGCGCGCGTGTGTTTCTTGTGTGGAGCTCACAGCCTGAGCACAAGCTCATGTACTGCGCCCCTTGTCATGCATCCAGAAGAGAGAAAGAGAATGTTACCCCGTCTGATACCCCTCCGACCACCCCGGGTCACATCTCCAGGCCCTGAGACAAAGGAATAGGCTGCCACTACGATGAACCCACGAGAGGTCCTGTAGCATATCGTAGTTAGCAGGCGGGCAGAGACGTGCGTGACCTGGCGGCAGCAAAGGCTCCAGAACTGTTTGCTTGTGGCGATCAAGTCGGACTCATGGAGCCTAGCATGAACACCGGTATCCCAGAACAAATCAAGAGAAAGAGAGTCGTCACAACTGGTCACAACAAATCACACCACGTCACACCTAGTCGCAAAAAATCACAACAAATCACAACATTTGCCTTGTGATTTGTTGTGATCTGTTGTGATCGGGTGTCCTGGGCAAGACGTTAAACTACCTGGGAGGGCTTCCCCAGACCATGACGGGTGCTTGCACCAGGAGTTTGAAACAGCCACTCATGCCTTGCGATGCTCAAGTGCCTGCTGGACCCCTATGTCCTTCAGGCCCCAAAGCAGGCAACGATATGGGAGCAACCTAACGGGGGAGGTGAAGAGGGCACGGGTCTTAGCCTGATGACACACTGCAACCTCAAGGTGACTGGCGACACCTCTCCCACAGTCTGCGGCGACTCTGCCGTGGCGACAAGGCTTCCTGTCATGGGAGATCGCTGCGTGGATCAACGTGGCACCACCCGTGTGCTCGGCAGGTTGTTTCGGCACCTGTTTTCTCCGTGTCATGCTTTTCGTGAGCGTGTCAGGGATGTTGGCACACGCTGGGGAGGGTTCACATGATGACATAACATATATCAGAAGCACACACCCACGTGGCGCTGTCCTTGGCAGGACTTTGAAAGTGCCGCCTTGATATCCTTGTTGGATAGAACCCTCATATCACACCCTCAATCAGCTGACGATCGGGTGTGATTTGTTGTGATTTGTTGTTTTTTTCCCCAGCCTGATTACCCCAAATATGCAAAATAGGCCCACCCCGGAAAAATTTTTGAAAAGGGTCCCCCTATGGACGGTCACCAGAAAACCGCCAAAAAAGTTTTGACAAGACCCACCTGATTTGGCCAAAAACGGGTTCCGCCGAACGCCGCCACACCAACGCCCAACTCCGCCAAACTCGGGCCAAAATTAGCTCCAAAAGTGGCGGATACTACCTTTTCCGCCCTTGGGGGGCGGGGGGGGGGGGGGTATGGTACTGGGGGTTTCTCAAAATTTCGGCTACCTACCACCCCCGTGTATATGTCACCCCCCCCAGGTGCAAAAATCGAGAGGGGGGTGACATGAACACACCTTTTAGGGGGTGACATATACACGGGGGGTGGTAGGTTAGTGTATGTCACCCCCCGCCAGGGCCGCTTGGGGGTGACATAAACACACCCCTTTTGGGGGGTGACATATACACGGGGGGTGGTAGGTATTTGGGGTCCAAGTGAGTTTAGCAGGGTTTTCACGTGTCACGAATGTGACACGCATGTCGGGAATAGTCGCGGGTTGTGGAACTTGTCGCTGTGGAAGAGGGAGTATGGTTTTGAGGCCCCCCGCCCCCCAGGTTCCCTGCCCACCTGGATGACTCAAGCGCCTCACACCGGGCAGGGGGTCTGAGTTCTGCGGAACTGGCTTCAAGGGACGCCCCCTCGTAATGACTGGGTGGATGGAGCCAAGTAATACCAGGTGGTCGGACACCGGAACTCTCGGCATTTATTAGTCGCGGGAACTGTGTCCGTGTGGTAGGTGACCCCTTCCGATTCCACTGATTCCACTCTTGAACATGTAGTGTTGAAAGATACTTGGGGGGTCTTTGCTGGTCGACAAACTTCGACAAACTTCTTCAGTTTTCAGCCAATTCAACAGGAAATGCACCAAAATGCACTGACGATCACCCCGTAGCGAAGACCCCCTTGGTGTTCTGATGTTTTACAGGGTACTTGACAAAGGAAAGAGGGTGGTCACTGGTCAGTCTTGTGATCCACCCTGAATCCTTCCTGTGAGCAGCAGATCCACAACACCTCGACTTCTTTCAGCGGCTGTATTGATATTGCCTGACACAGCAAACATGATTCAAGGAGGAACAAGCCTCGTACACCAGCGGCCCAAAAGGTGGATTCCATGTATGGTTTTAGGATTTCCCTTACTACTGATGGTGTAGAAACTACAAAGCCTGACCTGATGACGCCGCCATGAACCTGGGAGACACGCCGCGTGAGAAGGGACCTCGGTGCGGGGTGGCGTGAAGATCCTGCCTGAGTGCCCTCGTCGGGACCCGCGGTAAACCGTGGCGTTCCCCCCGAGGCAAGTCCAGGACGAAGGTTGCAGATAACCGCTGCACCTCTTCGTCCGAAAGGAGCTCACAGGATAGGGGAACTGCCCACACCCCACTCACGACAGTGTATCCGAAAGGTGCACTGCGCGTGTGGTGGCGGTGTCGGGTCCAGACCCACCTCGTTCCCCCATGCCCGTCAGTTGTTGCCCCTGCAGGGGTGGCTGCTGTCTGGCATGGGGGGCGCCCTCCCTGCCTTGCAAGGGAAAATGTAGAACGGCATGCTGCCCGTTTCTTCATTTTTTCACCTTGCCTGGCAGGGGGGGGCCCACCCTCACGGGGGGAAAAAGAGGAACGGCATGCTGCCCGTTCACTCTTTTTTCCTCCCATCGTGGGTGGGCGGCCAACTACCCGGGGTATCCGGCCGGGTACCCGGCTGGGTATCCGGCCCGGGTACCCGGGTATCCGCCGGGTACCCCCCGGGTACCCGGGCCGGTAACCGGGACCTCCCGGGTACCCGGAAAGGTGGAGACCGCGTCGTGCACCCACCCACCCACCCCACGGTTCCATACAGTCACCCATGTCCATGCTCATTCTACACAGTCACCCAGGTCGTCTCGTCATCCTGCACGCTGTGTGGGGGCAGACAGGTCCTTCCACACCAAGTTTGGTCCGGCGTGACGTTTGCAAACCCTCCCGGGTGACCAGAAGACGACCCCCCCCCAGGGGGGTTCCATAGGGGGTTTCCATTTTAAACGGTCCCCCACCGCCCAACTCCGCCCAACTCCGCCAAACTCAGGGCAAAATCAGGTGGAAGACACAAAAAAACCGGTGCCACCTACCGGTTTTACCGGTCCGCCTGTCCCGCGTGTCCCATGTCCGGTTACCGGTAAAAAAACCGGTTTTGTGACAAAGGCCCAGCGGTAAACTAGCGGTAAAAACGGTAAAAACGGTAAATTCGGTATTTTGGGGTGACCTCCATAATCATTTGGGTTCGTTCATAAACACCCCCCCCCAGATTGGGCCTTTTAGCCATTTTTGGGCGAAAATTGGGGAAAATCGCATTCACCACCCTCGCAACCACCCTCGAGGTGGGAAAACAGGTTCGGGGGCACTTGGGAGGCCTTTTTCCGGCCATTTTTGTGCAAAAGACCCACAATCATGAGGGGAATGTATCATTTTTCCACGCTCCATTAGGCCGTCTCTGCGACTCTCCTGCCTTCTGGTATTTACCCGGACCAGAGCACATGTCATCCACGAGGGAACCAGGGACTCCTTTGATAGGGGCTTCGTTCGTTGCGCCTCCATTGACGTCGATACAGTTGCCAGAGTTGCGCCAGAGTGTCAGACCCCTAACAAAAGTCAGAATGAACCATCAGAGTGGAGCAAATCCTGCAGTTCCTCCCCGACGTGTGGTGGTCCTACTGGCTGCGGCAGATGTTTTCACTCCGTCTGGGGGCTGCCCTCCCGAGTGCAGTAGCCACCAGTCGGATGGCCTTGTGTGACACATGTAATTGGTCGTCGAGCTGTGCAGATGATACCCGTCTTTCACCACACTCGTCCGCCACCGTCTGGTTATACCAGACAGTGTCCTTCCAAAGCTGCAATGAGCGCAGGTAGATGCCTGATTTGCGGGACCCTCATCTGTGCATCCGAATCAGCACACCGTCGAACACTGGTTCGTATCGATGTTGTCCTCTGTGAATCGTAGTGGGTCGACCGCCGGGGCTCACCCTTGCCTCGAGAACACCCTGTACCTACGGGCATGTTACACTCTTCTGACTATCCGTCATCCCGGAACCCGTGGACGATGTGGCGTTTGCTCTCCAGGTCGAAGTCCTGTCATCTGCTGAATGATGCTCGGTGCCAGCATACCGAGACACTGACTACGACCACTCCGCGAGCAATCTGATCCCTCATCTGTTTCGTCGAACGAAGACTTACGCCGATTTCGGCAGCTCTTTTGTGATCCGGTACCAGGCTCGCGAGAAGGTATTTTTCCCCATTTCTCATGCCAATGAGAGAGCAAAATGGACTCCTGGGTCCCCCGTGGCCCCCCCGGACCCCCCGAAGTGCAGGTGGGGGGCAGACGAGGGTGGTGAATGCGATTATTCCCAATTTTTGGCCAAAAATGGCTAAAAGGCCCAATCTGGGGGGGGGGGGGTGTTTATGAACGAAGCCATTTGAATAATTGGACTCCGTGCAAATCGTAGTGGGGTCACTTTTGCAGTGTAGGTGCCACACACCACCCCTGGAATGTTGGCTTGCTTCAGGTGTGGGGAAGTGAATCGCTCCGGATTGGGCCCGACAGACAGCCGTTATGGACTGCACCTTAGGTACCTGCCACCCACTGACGTGACCCAGTAGTACCTCACCCTCTGGTTTTCCAACCCCTGTTCAGTTGAATGTTAGGAATCTGTGCGTATTGTGATAGGGTCATTTGGCCATGGGGTGCCGATTCACACCCATAACTGGCCTTTCGTCACTGGGGCTCACCACAAGGTTTGTTTGTGGTCTCTCGACCCACTACAGGGCCACTACAAACCTGCACGGACATTTCCTGAAGGATTGTGGACCGGTGTTCTGTGCCAGTTCTGTGCCAGGTCTGTGCCAGTTCTGGGGGGTTCCATGATCACACCATCGCAAAGAAAATCTCGCGATCTCAATCCGATACGCAAAAATTCGCAGCGATTTTTCGCGATTTTTTGGTGGCCCGGCGCCGCTTCTTTGCGATTTTCTGTAAAATCCCCAAGGCCGGATCAGCCCACAACCAAAGGTTTCTCTCAACAAGAACAAAGATGTGTGGGAAGGCGACCTCACGGCACACAAAAAAGATCAAAACAACCTGAAAGCGAATCGATACAACCAGAAACGGTCTGTCAGTTGGGGGAATTGGGTTTGTTTGTGTTTGTGTTTGTGTTGCTCTCCCAAAACATACTGCTCATGCAGTACCTCCCACCGACATTTTTCCGCTGTGACAAGCTTGCTTGTGAAAATAGGTGAGCCTTGCGGGGTACCCCCGTCGAATCCCCCATTGGTGGACGGACCTGGTGGGGGTCCTCCAGGAGGCTGGGGGGGACCATTGGCAGTCGCGAGTGGACCAGTAGCGAAGGCCCGTTGGAGGTGCATAAGAACTCTGAAAGACAGGTGGGGGTTTGGCTTCTTGGAAAAATATGACTCATGGGATGCAACCCCCTCTGCCACCCTCTGCTGTGCCAGAGCAGAGTGTGGGTTCAGGGTTGCAGGGTTGGGACTCCCCTAGTCTTCTTTCGACATCGGGGGGGGGGGGGGTCTGGGAGCAGCAGAAGGAGAAAAGGGCAAAGAGAGTAAACAGCAAAGTTCGGAACAGAGTGGGCGTCACGTGACTCGTTCACACGATGGCCAGGTCACTGCGGATAAGCTGAGACCTGACCAACGTGCAGGCTGTGTGTCCGAGATCGAGTGAGACGAACAGGCTGTCCTGTGTCAGAAGAAAGATGTGCGGGGGAAGAAAAAGGGCTTGTTCTGCCTGACCGAAATAAAACCCAAACTTGGACACGGGTGGGGTAGTCCGATTGCATCACTCCTCATGCGTGGAATGATTGGGACAAGGGCGTCCTCAACACTACCGAAAAACCAAATGAGCACTCTTACACGCTGTTTCTTGACCACTTTGTTTTGACTTCAACACTCTCATGTTTCCGAGCCGTGACCAGGAATTTGAAATATGGGGGGCCCTCGCTACCAAGTGTGACTGAGTGAGAAAAAGTGAGAAGTCAGCCATGTTTGGCTGAAAACTGACGACTCGTGACTCAGAGTGACTCGTAGCGAGGACCCCCATAGGCGGGGTTTTGGTTTCGTGGGGAAATATGACTCACGGGATGCAACCCCTCTACCACCCTCTGCTGTGCCAGAGCAGAGTGTGGATTCAGGGTTGGGACTTCTTTCGACATCATGTTATCGCACGGGGGTCTGGGAGCAGCAGAAGGAGAAAAAGGCAAACAGGGTGAACAGCAAAGTTACGACACGAGGGCAAGCACTGCACGTAGGCACCCCTGCCCGTGCATCCTTCGGCCTGTGCGGACCGAATGTGTGTGTGAAGGTAAAGCAAACGTCAGCAACTGAGAAAGATTCTTCACGGCGTGACAACAACATGATCACTGAGCCTTAGTGTTCCAGCCTTAGTGTTGTGAGGGGGTTCCTCCGCAAGTGACCCGAGCACTGCTGAGGCGCAGAAGCACGCGGCACGCCTGCCCTGGTACACTCTGTGGGTGGCCGGGTTCTCTTGCGTGTGCCTGCAGCTACATATCATACTTGCATCGGCACACGAATCGCACGAAGCCCAGACATTGAAAGCAGTTCGCATGGAGGATGCATCGGCTGCGACGGCCCACCCAATGACAAACTGACAAGGCGGGTTGGGGTGGGGTGTAGGGTGGATGGGTGGGTCGGGGTGGGGCATCGTCTGACAGCAAACACACAGGATGCGAACCAGGGCAGAACACGGCACTCGGGAGCAGGTGACGACGGAGATTCCTTACGGCACTTGGCCTGGCAGACACGAAAGATGCGATAAAAGCAATTTTCAGCCAGACAGGCACACACGCCGGGAGTAGCTGTCCGCACCTGGGGGAGGAGTGCAAGGACAAACACTGCAAGAACCTGACTCGACACAACACAACCAAAGGTTTCTCTCAACAAGAACAAAGATGTGTGGGAAGGCGACCTCACGGCACACAGAAAGGATCAAAACAACCTGAAAGCGAATCGATACAACCAGAAACGGTCTGTCAGTTGGGGGAATTGGGTTTGTTTGTGCTTGTATTTGTGTTTGCTCTGCAGTACCTCCCACCGACTTTTTTCGCTGTGACAAGCAAGCTTGTTTGGGGAAAATAGGTAAGCCTCGCGGGGTACCCTCGTCGGATCCCCCATTGGTGGACGGACCTGGTGGGGGTCCTCCAGGAGGCTGGGGGGGACCATTGGCAGTCGCGAGTGGACCAGTAGCGAAGGCCCGTTGGAGGTGCATAAGAACTCTGAAAGACAGGTGGGGGTTTGGCTTCTTGGAAAAATATGACTCATGGGATGCAACCCCCTCTGCCACCCTCTGCTGTGCCAGAGCAGAGTGTGGGTTCAGGGTTGCAGGGTTGGGACTCCCCTAGTCTTCTTTCGACATCGGGGGGGGGGGGGGGGTAGGGGGGGTCACTGCTAAGGAAAAGTGGTAGACAAACAGCAATTTTTCCGACACCCCCATTCCGACCCCCGGAGAGCCTATTTTTGGGTAGCTGTTGGCCGATATGTAGTGGAAAACAGGTTTTAGGCCCATTTCGGTGATTTTTGACACCCGGGAAGGCATTTTTCGCCCATTTTTTGTTTTCCTACCAGAACTTGTACCTCGGGGTAGTAGCGTGGCTTCGTCATTTTTTGACTACAACCACTGGGAAGAGGCATTGTATCAAGTTCCGCATACATATCGTCCAGGAGGTTCTCCTGGAGTTCAAGTATGGTGAATTCATCCTGGTGGAGCTCTCCTCGGCGCGATCCATCAATTTCAGCACCCCGTTTCCTTCCCAGGAAGCTGCGGACCTCGCCCTGTTTGTGGGCCAAGTATCTCCCGGAACGCCTGGGCAGTTGTCTGGGGACGCGGTCGCTTCGCAAATGCGCGCACATCCTCTGCCGAGGGTACAGGGGGATTTCCCCACCTCAATATTCACTATTCCGCTTGCGGTGACCTGTGCGAGTGCAGTCACCGTTGAGGCTGTACACTGAAAGCGGCTGATCAGCTGTACTGTCATTGACGAGAGGAGACCCTCCAGCCAGTCGTGCACCACACCTGTTTGAATTCGATCCACACCGACCTCGGCTCACGTCAGCACTAGGGTGCGAGCGCTGCAGTGGAGTATATGTTCGTACAGGGGCAACCGTGCCACCTGTGCTGCACCTTCACCACGGTGTGCTTCCGGGACAACAACCGGTAGGTACCTTCTTGTGCGATATCTGCGACCTGCAGCACCGCTATCTCACAGCAGGGCTTGCACCGCTGTTCCGATAGACTCCACAGGAACCTCTCGGCAGCTTTGAAGGGTGGAACAGAGCTTTTCTTGGCCCATTGCATGTTGATCACGATGAGACCTTGCCCACCGGGGGTGGGCTCGGTACAAGTTGTGGTATGGAAAATTAGGATGGGGTCTGAGAGGGTAACAAGGCCACAGATCATGTTGTAGTGGGGGTATTTCCGGGTTCCGACACATTCTGGACCGGTTTTTCATATTTTTTTGGCCCAAAAATGACCTCCGAGGGAAAGTGGAATTTTGGGGTTTGTCCCCCCCAGTGACCCCCCCCTAGGGCTAAGTTGGCGTGATACGTGATACGTATCGCGTATCAGATACGTATCACGTATCACGATTCGCGTCTCGCGTATCACTGCATGGGGTCAGTGTTTTCGGTCCCCATACCCAGGAACCAGCAGATCGCCTTTCAGGAGGTCTGGGAGGCGGAGCCCCCCAGCCGCCGGAGGCCACGGTAGTGAACATGTTCCCGGGCTGACATATCGTCCATGACATGCCAATCACCTGACCAAATTCGGTGGGTCATTGGGTCAATAGTTCGGAATGGCCCTGCTCCCTGGGCCCCAGTGGGGCCCAGGGGGCGGGGGCAGATCAGAAATAGGATTCTGGTAGGGCAGGCTGGTCAGGCCTGCCCGACCAAGGTTTCGGACTGAAATTAAATAGGTGGGGCAGCTGCCCTACCTGCCTGACCAGGCACGAGATCACTGAACACCTTCTCCGGATATGTGTCTAGAAAGGGGCCTGCCGTATCAGCGCCGTTGCCGTATCGGATACGTATCACGTATCGCCCCCGCCAAAAATGTGCTCTGAAACGCGTATCATGCCAACTTAGCCCTAGGGGGGGGGGGTCTGGGAGCAGCAGAAGGAGAAAAGGGCAAAGAGAGTAAACAGCAAAGTTCGGAACAGAGTGGGCGTCACGTGACTCGTTCACACGGTTCCCCTTTATTACGGTCCACAACATTTCCTTTTACGGTACGAACAATACATAACACTACACGGTGGGATCTTGTAAATTTTACATGTAAAAATTCTGATTTTTACATGTACCGTAAACAGAATAAATCTGGACCGTAAAAAAGGTCCAATCCACCTCCAGACCCCCCCCCGAGGTCCAGAATTTGTCCGGTCCAGACCAGTTTGGGGGACTTGGCGATACATGGCGATTTCTCAGGATGGGGGGGGGGGGTAGGGGTGGTCTTAAGCTGTTAACCTGGCCAATTTTTCACCATCGGCGTCTGGGGGCCAAAAACGTCACCAAACCTGAAACTATGACCCCTGGGACCCCAGAAACACAATTCCGCCCGGTTTTGGGCACTTTTGAGCACTTCTGAACAGTTTAGTCGTGTTCCGGAAAAATGTACCACAAAGCTGTACCTCAGCCCCCCCTGGGCAGAAGGCAGAATCGCAAACCATCATGTCTCGCAGTGATCCAGTGAGCGGTGTTGCCAACCGTGCTGCCCGACGATACGTGGGGTCAAAAGTGCAACATGACAACACCTTGTTTGCGGTGTGACATGCGAGACAGTAGAAAAGTATCACCGGAAACAAGGGGTCATAGGTACTAGAGGAGGAGCATGTTTCCAGCCCCTTCAGACCTTCGGACGCATCGGTTGCATCTACTCGAGCGGGAGAATCGCTGATCGGACTGGCATAGTGCATCAACCGTAGGCATATCGAGCAACAGAGGAGCACTGTGCCACTTGCGAAATCACTTGTGTCAGAAGCTGTGTGCCCATGTTCTTGGGCCAGTGACAGTGATAGTGGCAGTGAGCCATCCGATGACCGTGAAGAAGGGGGCATGGACTGGTATCAGACATCAGCAGTGCACCGAAGACGGCCCCCTTAGGGTTGTATGAAAGGCTGAAGACTACAATGTCGAAGTTCAAGCCGTACAACAAGGACGAGGGGCGCAACTCGGCTGTCCAGGCAGCTACGCACAAACGGGCAGAGTCCCCCACACTTCTTCCATAGCCCACATCCAAAGCACACTCGGTGCCTTTGATTTCCAGGCACAGTTCGATCCGTGTGTTGTGTTCACACAGATCCCATGGTTGGCATATCCAGTGGTTGCGGCAATCCCGCCTGCGCACCTGGGTATACTCCGTTGTTCAACGTACCGCGTAGTCTGACGGCTGCACGGCTCCCTCCCCCCGCAGCAGCGTCTTTTGTGTTCAGTGCATCGAGTGGGAAGCCACCACAATGCCCTCCCCACCCTCCCGTTTTGTTTCCCACTAATACACGTTGAGGCCTTCGCTCTGGGGTGGCTAGGCGGCAGCCTGCCCTCTGGCGATTATGTCAATGTGGCACCACCTGCACCAACCTGTGGCCGTATAGTTGTACCATCTTCGGCCAAAGAAAATTGTCATGAGAGCACGGCCTTCTGTGTCTCTTGCCGCTGAAGGTGTGTTGTATTGAGGATGCAGTGCACCTGTCCGGGAGCTGTGTGGGAGCGTGTGAATGAGGGAGGTATCAATGAAAAAATGACAAGTGCCAGTTCTAACGGCAAACCACTCTGGACCGGAAAAAAGGTCCAATCGGTTTGGACCCCCGGGGTCCAGAATTTTTACGGTCCAGCATTATTACGTCCAGGACTTCTTACGGTCCAGATTCTGTTTACGGTATTATACATGTATAATACTTGCATGTCAACTATTATACATGTATAATACATGTACCGTATACGTAAATATTTTGGAACGTAAATATTATGGAACGTAATTATTATGGAACGCTGGTGGGTTGGCGTTCCAGATTTTTTTCGTTCCATAATATTTACAGGGCTTTCTGCGACTCGGGGACTTGGACCAGGTGATCGGACGGCATACAGAGTCCCTGACGGGACCTACTCGTGCACTTTTCGCGCGATTCCTGAGGCAAGCCATCCTCACCACCGAGTCCCCAACTGGCCCTGTAAATATTATGGAACGTAAATATTATGGAACGGACCGGGCAAAAATGGGCCCGTTCCATAATATTTACGTTCCATAATATTTACGTATACGGTATATGCCTGAAATATACATGTAAAATACATGTATATCAAGTAAAAATACATGTATAATAGTTGCATGTCAACTATTATACATGTATTTTTACTTGATATACATGTATTTTACATGTATATTTCAGGCATTTACATGTATTTTACATGTATAATACTTGTCATGCAAGTATTATACATGTAAAATACTTGCATGACAAGTAAAATACTTGCATGCAAGTAAAATACATGTATTTTACTTGCATGCAAGTATTTTACTTGTCATGCAAGTATTATACATGTATTTTACTTGTCGTGCAAGTATTTTACATGTATAATACTTGCATGACAAGTATTATACCTACCACCCCCCGTGTATATGTCACCCCCCAAAAGGGGTGTGTTTATGTCACCCCCAGGCGGCCCTGGCGGGGGGTGACATACACTAACCTACCACCCCCCGTGTTTATGTCACCCCCTAAAAGGTGTGTTTATGTCACCCCCCTCCCGATTTTTGCACCTGGGGGGGGGGGGGTGACATATACACGGGGGGTGGTAGGTACATGTAAAATACATGTAAATGCATGAAATATACCGTATACGTAAATATTATGGAACGTAAATATTATGGAACGGGCCCATTTTTGCCCGGTCCGTTCCATAATATTTACGTTCCAAAATATTTACAGGGCCAGTTGGGGACTCGGTGGTGAGGATGGTTTGCCTCAGGAATCGCACGAAAAGTGCACGAGTAGGTCCCGTCAGGGACTCTGTATGCCGTCCGATCACCTGGTCCAAGTCCCCGAGTCGCAGAAAGCCCTGTAAATATTATGGAACGAAAAAAATCTGGAACGCCAACCCACCAGCGTTCCATAATATTTACGTTCCATAATAATTACGTTCCAAAATATTTACGTATACGGTATATGTAAAATACATGTATATCAAGTAAAAACATGGTATGACAAAGGTCTTAATAAGAAAAGGATCTTTTCACTTCTTTCTTAAGACGTCTTAATGCAGGTGCTGCATTAAATTTCTTAAATTAATGACCCCCATTATTTTTAAGAAATGCAGGATTTCTTAAGATTTCTTAATGAAATGATGGACATTATTTCCATATCTCCCAGCATTAAAAATGTCCATCATTCTGAAAAAGATCTTTTAAGATCTTTTTCAGAATGATGGACATTAAAATGCTAGGCATTAAGAAACACGTCTTAAGAAATCAGTAAGAAATCTTTAAGAAATAGCCCTTTCGGCATTACATTAAGACGTCTTAAGAAATTTCGAGGTATCTTAACATTTCTTGCAAGATCTTTGTCATACCATGTAAAAATACATGTATAATAGTTGACATGCAACTATTATACATGTATTTTTGCTTGATATACATGTATTTTACATGTATATTTCAGGCATATACCATGGTTTGACAGAATTCTGCCAGAATTTCACAGATTCTGGCAGATTCTGGGGATTTCAGATTTTTCAGAATTTTCAAAATCTGAGAAAATCTGTCCAGATTCTGGACAGATTTTTCCAGAATTTTCAGAATTCTGGAAATTCTGAGAAATCTGGAAAAATCTGAGAATTCTGGAAAAAATCTGGCCAGATTCTGGACAGATTTTTCCAGATTTTTCCAGATTTCTCAGAATTCTGGAAAATCTGAGAAATCTGGAAAATTCTGAGAAATTCTGTCAGAAATCTGGAAAATCTGTGGGGGGGACCTTTTCGAATTTTTTTTTTGGGGTGGGCCTATTTTGGACATTTGGACCCATTTTCAAAGGAATTTTTGAATTTTGAGCCCATTTTGAGCCCTAAAATGGCTCATCGAAATATTTCTGCAAAAATCCGGGCCAGAATGCCAAAATCTGAAAAATCTGAGAAAATCTGGAAAATTCTGAGAATTCTGTCGGAATTCTGGAAAATCTGAGAAATCTGGAAAATTCTGAGAAATTCTGTGGGGGGACCTTTTCGAAATTTTTTTTTGGGGTGGGCCTATTTTGGACATTTGGGTCCGTTTTCAAAGGAATTTATGAATTTTGAGCCCATTCGTTGCCCTAAAATGGGACCGCGAATATCTAGCTCCTGCTGAGGACCTGGGTACATGGCCAAATCAGCCAGAAATCTCAGGTTTTCGTATTGCAATTTGGGTTCGCGTGCTGGTATCGCAGCCTGGCCCCGAGGGTCCATACCGTGAGTAACCGGGCCCGCTATCCTACACTCGTTTTTTCCTAGGTTTTCGTCAGCTGATTGAGGGTGTGATATGAGGGTTCTATCCAACAAGGATATCAAGGCGGCACTTCAAAGTCCTGCCAAGGATAGCGCCACGTGGGTGTGTGCTTCTGATGTATGTTATGTCATCATGTGAAACCCTCCCCAGCGTGTGCCAACAATCCCTGACACGCTCACGAAAAGCATGACACGGAGAAAGCAGGTGCCGAAACAACCTGCCGAGCACACGGGTGGTGCCACGTTGATCCACGCAGCGATCTCCCGTGACAGGAAGCCTTGTCGCCACGGCAGAGTGCCGCAGACTGTGGGAGAGGTGTCGCCAGTCCTTGAGGTTGCAGTGTAAACCCGTGCCTTGTTCACCCTGTTGTTCACCCCTGTGAGGTTGATCCCATATCGTTGCCTGCTTTGGGGCCTGAAGGACATAGGGGTCCAACCGGCACTTGAGCATCGCAAGGCCTGAGCGGCTGTGTGGCAGGTTTTCATTGAAGGGCCAAACCCCCCCTTTTCTGGGTGAAAAGTGTTGTGCGTCGTTCAGTATCTTGCGCGAATTGCTTTCGACACCACCATCAAACCACCGCAAAAGAACAACCCATCTTCTGGAGTGTGATCTCTGGTGGCGGGGTGGGATGGGTGAGTGGGGTGTGACGGTGCAACGACAGTCGAACTTCTTCGAACACAGAACACCCCACCAACCTGCCGGGCGTGTGAAGTGTTCGCAAGGATCCGCACGGTGAAAAGTTTCCTGAGTTGGCTACGCCGAACTTACAAAATGGCAAGGTGTGAGTGTCGCTTGTTACGACCCACTGGCTGGACGAGTTCTCTTTTTGGGACAAGACCACACACAACAAGAAGGTTGTCACAGGGGGTCTTCGCTGGTCGTTATTCTTCGTCAATCTTCGTCAGTTTTCACTATTTCAACAGCAAATACACCAAGATGCACTGACGACCATCCGGTAGCGAAGACCCCCACAGTGAAAAAGATAGTTGGCAGCGCTTTGGGTGACAAACACAATCTACCTTGCCTTGTTGTTATGACTGTGCGCACATTCACACCAACCTTCATCAGCCAAACCACGTGAGGTTTGTTCATCCGGGTTTGGCGCACACACAACGACTTGTCTTTGAAACGTCCAATGCAACACTCACAGCATCGAGGCCAAGTGTTTCTCGTAGTATTTTTCGGTTTTGCTCTGAGTGAGCGGATATAACTGGTGAAAATGGGTACAGTGGCTGAATCTGGAGGTTGGGTGCGGGTTGTGTGTTCCGCATCATCCCTACAAATCAAACCAAGCCGATTGACACCGAACATTTTGTCTGACCTGCACCCATTGTTTCCTGCCTGCCTGCCTGTGTTGTGCTGCACCTGTGCCTCCCTGTTCTGTATTTTGTACCCTCAGCGGGTTCACGATACAGGGCAGTCCACTCCCCCAAAAATCACGGTCTTGACGCCCATTCCATCCACTTTCAGTGGATGTGTTTGGTATTTCCGAATGGAATTTTCCAGCGTCAAGATTACAAGAACAGGGTCAGTCACTTCTACCGTAGCTGCGATGCCGGTAGTTGTGCAGAAATGATTTTTTCGACGGACGCGACGCCTCCCCAGCTTGCCTGTGTCTGTGTTGCCATAGCCATGTGACAGATATTCACATAACGAATGTACTGTCACACCGCAAGGGGCTTTGGACAACGTTAAGCAACAGTACACTTGCAGGTTTGGGTCAAAAATTCCAATTTCCGCTGGTCACGGGCCCCTTTCAAAACATTGACCACCTTTCGAGAATTTAGTTCTGCACCATGGATTCGAGGGACTGCGATGATTCGGAACCGAGGATGAAGACTACTGGGAAGGAACTGTGTGCTCTCTTGAAGCACTGGAATCGGCGAACTTGGACGGAACCTAAGCGCGACAGGTGAAGGGGCATCCCGAACAAAGGCATACAAAGTGGCTCTGGAGATATTGTTGCATCTGCGACACCCTGTCTTACATCCCGCCTGGGCTCTGATCTTCACCTATAGCAATGACTAAATCCCTATCATGGGTACATGAAGCTTTTGTAGGTACATTTAAACTTGCGAACCTCTCAACGACCTGTTAATCGCCTTGTACCGAAATCTGACCCTGGGCTTCGGCCCTCACGGCATTCAGCGGGTGACCCGATGCCGGTGTGGATGGAGAAGTGCACAGTTCTGAAACAGTGTGTCGACGAATCCGAGGAATCCAATCAGAGTAGTCCCGAGATGAAGTGGTGCAAGAACTCAAAAACTGTTTGCCTTTGGTCAAGGCCCCCTTTCCAAAAATTTGACCCGCGCAGTGGTGGCCAGTCCTGAGAACCAACAGTAGCATAAGCCTACGACTGGTCCAGGACGAGGCCGACCCTGTACATAGCCTGTGTATGACTACCCTGTCATACCAGGCTGCTGCTAGTTGGCCACAAGCCCCACTGGCAGAATTCTCAGAATTCTCCCAGAATTCTCAGAATTCCCCAGAATCTGACAGAATTCTGCAGAATTCTGTCAGAATTCTCAGAATCTGCAGAATTCTACAGAATTTCTCAGATTCTGCAGAATTTAAAAATCTGGAAATTCTGGGCATTTTTCTGTCAGAATTCTGCGAAACCATGATATACATGTATTATAATGTATAATAGTTGACATGCAAGTACTATACATGTATAATACATGTAAAAATCGGTATTTTTACATGTAAAATTTACAAGATCCCACCGTGTAGCAACCCTCGGGGGGGGGGGGGGGGGGTAGGGGGTCCGACTCCTGTTTAAAAAATGTCCGAAAAAATACTTTTTGGCATATTCGGGCATCTACCCCGCACCTCGGGATGGAAAACACCCCAAAAATGTGTTCCCACACACATGTGGCCCCAAAACTGACCGAAAACACACCCCAGCGTCCGAAAAATGCGGAAAAAATGGTGAAAAAGTGGGTTTTGGCCATTGTGGCCAAAATGGCCATTTTTGGGGAAAACCCCCAAAATAACCCAAAAAATCGCCATCTTACACCCACCTATAGCACCATTCGGGCCCAAAAATGATTTTTGGGCCAATTCTAACCTGTTTTGGACACTTTTGCCACTTTTTTGGTGTATTTTTTGGTATTTTTCTGTCCAAAAACAAGGTCGGACGTAAGTCGGACGCACTTCGCACAACGTTCTGGGCCCACAGTTTGGTCAAATAATGGGTGAAAACCCCCGAAAAAGTACCCTGGGAGGTCCAATGGTACCAAACTTCCACCACAACTGCACCGCAATGCTCGTAAATTTCGCAGAAACCCATTTCAAAATCACACAGTTTTTCAAAAGGAGAGCTGCCCATATCGCCGAAAAACTGCGTGATTTTGAAATGGGTTTCTGCGAAGTTTACGAGCATTGTGGTGCAGTTGTGATGGAAGTTTGGTACCATTGGACCTCCCAGGGTGCTTTTTCGGGGGTTTTCACCCATTATTTGACCAAGCTGTGGGCCCAGAACGTTGTGCGAAGTGCGTCCGACCTACGTCCGACTTACGTCCGACCTTGTTCTTGGACAGAAAAATATCAAAAAATACACCAAAAAAGTGGCAAAAGTGTCCAAAACAGGTTAGAATTGGCCCAAAAATCATTTTGGGCCCCAGTTGTGCTATATGTGGGTCCAGGATGTCGACATTTTCAATTTTTTGGCGTGATTTTCCTGAAAAATGGCCATTATGCCTGGAAGGGCGAAATCGGTGAAAACCCCGATTTCTTCGCATTTCTCGGGTTGTGGGGTGAGTTTTGTGACGGAAGTTCGGTACTGTTGTACCTCCCGGAGTGCTTTTTCGGCGGTTTTCACCAATATTTGGCCAAATATGGGCCTGGAACCTGGTCGAAAGTGCGTCCAACAAGGGTCCAACGTTGGTCCAACGACGTTTTTGAGCAGAAAAATCGCAAAAAATCACCAAAAATGTGGTAAAAGTGCCCGGAATAGGTTGGAAATGGCCCAAAAACCATTTTTGGGCCCTAGGTATGCTATAGGTGGGTCCAGGACGTCGATTTTTTGGCCCTACCGCCCGAAAAATGGTCATTTTGCCTGAAATGGCGAAATAGGGGGGAACCCCACTTTTTCACCCATTTTTCCGCACTTTTCGGGCTGTAGGGCGAGTTTTCGGTCAGTTTTGGGGTCACAGGTGTGTGGGAACACATTTTTGAGGTGGTTCTCACCCGGGGGTGCCGGGTAGATGCCCAAATATGCCGAAAAATATTTTTTCGGACACAGGGTTCCGTTAGAACAAACAGGGAGTCGGACCCCCTAGGGGGGGGGGGGTTCAGGATGAGGTCATGGGGAATCACTCCGCGAGTCAAGTCACTCTTCGAGTCAAGCAAGCGCCCCTGCGGGGAATAGAATATCGGACGAGACCACCTGGGTAGCATTTGCTAGATCCTCGACTTCGTCCACGAAGTAGCTGTAATCCCGTGGTTCGTATGCAACCATCAGCAGTGTCCTCAGGAGGGCGTACCACTTGTCAAGTGTATACTCGGTAGGCTTGTCAAGTCCAGGCTTGTTGAGGAACTCCAGCACAGGCTCTCCCTTTTGCCTCATCGGGACGAGGGGTTTGCAATCGTCGTCTCTCGGACGCACAGCAAAGGTGAAAAAGTCTTCCCGATCGGTTACAGTAAAGTTCTGGAGAATCTTGGAGCGCAGAGCCCGAACCTCGTCACTCTTGACCGGATTCCCGTCCTTGTTCCTACCGTGCCATTTGGACATCTTCTTCAGTTTCTTCAGGGCGGCCTCATCAGTTTTCTCCTCTCCAGCCAAGACCACGTTAGTCACCACCTCTTCACAAGGCTTCCGTTTGCTGATCAGGTCGAAGTAGCGCAGGATCTTCGCGGGATTGGACACTCCTCCACGAACTCCTGACACCGACAGGTAGACGCAGAGGTTCTCGTTGTTAGCGATGTGTTTCTGCGCTGCCTCACGCGCCCTGTACAACACCTGGTACGCAGCCGGTAATATATCGCCTTGCGCATTCTTCTCACGCTTGGCACGTGCCATACCTTTCATGAGATCCAGCAACGAGAAGTTGAAGTACAGCACATCGAGGCACTGATCTGTCACAGCCTTGTCACAGATGTCCGCGGAGACAGCTGCTCCCCCTGGGAGTGCTTGTTGATGGTAGCTGTGCATTCTGGGGCAGAGGTCAGGAACAATGAACTTGACCTCATCGATGTCAGAGAATTCCCAGCCACATTTAGTCTTCAGGGAGTGGATGATGCACCACACGATACGGCCCTTCCCGTCCAGCAGCATCACATTGTACGTGCCCTGCTCACGGCGCTTCTTCTTCACCTTGTCCAGATCCTCCGCGATGCGCTGTGCGCGTTCCACGTGATCCTCGTATCTTTTATCCTCCCAGTTGAGCTTGAGTTTCTTTGTATTCTTGTACCATTCTGAGACTGCGCACGAATTGCCGTAGTATGCCTTAAACGCCCGATCTTCTTCATCAGACATTTCCGGCACAACGTCCTTCTGGTCGCTCACTTCACCCTTCCGAGCCTTCTGAGCCGCCGCTACCGCATCAGCCGCCTCAGCCGCCTTCTTCATCAGAGACTCCCGAGCCTCCTGAACCCCCTCCGGTCCCCGGTCCGCCTGAAGCGCCCCAGCCGCCTCAGACGCCTCCGCCAGCTTAGCCCTCTTAATCTGGTCAGCCGCGTCAACCACGATCTTCTTCATCGCCGCAAACGCCTCCTCCGCCTCCTCCCAAAGCTTCTGAGCGTCCTCAGCCACCCGAACCGCACCAACTGCCTGATGCTGAGCCGTCAAAGCCGCCATATCCGCCACGGTCGTCTTCAACTCCTCAGCATTTTCGGCCTCTTCAACCGCCTTCGTCGCCGCAGCCTTCTCATTCTTACATGCCGCGTTACGCTCCGCAAGAGTATCAGTCACAACAGCCTTCCTCGCCCGAAGATCCCACTTCAGGTGAAACAGCTTCACGATGTCACTCACTCTCGATGTTGCTTGGCCTTCTGTTTCCTGACAGACAGCGTCTGCAGTTGGCCCGCCATCGAGGTGACTTCCTCCGCGATCCCCGACTTCATCACCCATTATTTATTGCGGAGTGACCGGGCACGATCCTGTGGAACAACACCCAGCGGGTCGTGTGCATGTGATGTGTTGAGGAACAGCAAACAGTGAGAGGGTTCTGCTCTACACCCTCGGCAGCAGAAGCAAAAGCAACAACTCATTTGGTCTGACGCCCGAAAAATGCCAAATCATAGCTAACATCCCCTCGCAATCCTGAGGGCTTGGGGCCTCTTCAGCACCAATATCTCTCTGTCTCTCTCTGTTCGAAGCAGTGCCTCTGCCAGAGATCGAGACTCGAACAACAGACCCAGAGGGCAGCAGGCTAGATTAGTATTGTCGTGTATGGCTTGCGCTGCGGCTACGGCTGCGGCTTGTGCGCTTCCCACTCTGGGAGCGTGTGCGGTAGTCAGGCGACGCGCAGCGGTGCCTCCGAGACAGGGAAGCGGTGTGCCCCTGCAGCCCGCCTGCATCGACGCTCTCAAGGAATCCTCCCAGGGAAGCAGGGTTGTTCCGCAGCCCCATGCGCAGCGCCGCCTTCACCAGCAGCGCCGCGTCGTAGCCGTGCTGCTGCCTGCGCCGCCTGCCCCTGTGCTTCCGCCCTTTGTCCCTCTCCCCGAACAGGGCGGAGTGCAGCAGCACCTCGTCCACCTCCGAGTCCGACCCGAGGCACTCCGCAACGAGCTCACGTGCATCCCCTGCCGCCGCCTCGGGGTGGTGCTCAGGGCTGCGTGCATGCGTGACGGAGGGCGGTGCCTCCGAGGCAGCACGCACCACATCCTCCACCGCAGCACCGTGGCGTGCCGCCTCGTCCTGCTGCTGCTGCTGCTGCTGCTGCTGCTCGGTGCCGACGGGCTGCGCCTCTTCATACACCCGATGTGCCATGTGGGGCGGGGACACCCTGCCGTGTGAGAAGGCAGGCGTGTCGTAGGGCACGGGGCGCATCTCCTCCAGCGCGCGTGACACCCTGTCCAGCTTCAGGCGGAACGGGTCCGAGTGCAGGGGCCCCAGGTCCAGCGGCACATAAGGCGCAGGCGTGCCAAGCCCTGCGCCGTGTGACTGCAGCTGCGACTGCGACCCGGAGGACAGCGTCGGGCGCACGTCGGGTGGCTGCGCGGCTCTGCTGGACTGCAGGTGGCTGGGGGGTCCCGGGGATCCCGTCAGCGGGACCGCCACCAGGTGTGAGCTGCCAGACGCAACAGAGGTGCACGGCGAAGGCTCTGCTGTGCGGCGCACACCCACACCCACACCTGCACCCGAATAGGCGGTGGCGGACACGCCGCCCCAGTCGCCCAGGCGGAAGCCGGTCCCCGCCCCCGACAGGCGTGCCCTGTCGAGCTCCTCCGTCTCCCGCCGGATGCCGGCCGCAGTCTCGCGCAGGATGTCCCCCTTCACGCGTGCCCCTGCACCGATCAGGTCGTAGCGGTCCATCCCCACCCCACACCGCCTGCAAGAGGGGGTGGGGTGATCGAGGGTTTCGAAAGGCTCCAAAACAAGCTCGGCACACACAATATACATTAGTTGTCCTCTGCAACAAAAGAAACGAAAGCGGTTCATACCAACAGCTAACAAAGGGAGGGGAGGGAGGGGGATCGTGGGGGCGAAGGCGGGGTGAGGGTGTGCACCGCCCGAGGTTCGCAGACTCGTTTTTGCTCCATTCCCCACCACCACCCCCACCCTCCCACTCCCAGGCCGCCGCCACGGCACCGGCCGCACGGCCCCACTCCTCCCACCCGCCCCCACGCCCCTCCCCCTGGCAGCTTGGCGCTCTGTGTGTTGGCAGCTGACCCTGCTGAGCTTCCTACCCATGTGATCGCACTCCTGTCCGCCGTCAGGTCGGTTTGCCGAACCCTCGCCTCTCTGGGCACCCCAGGGAGTGTGTGGGTGTGGCAGGGCGCAAAGCCGCAGAACTTGCCACAATGCAGGCCGCAGGCAGTTCTTCTTCCTTCTCGTCTGGCGAGAAGAACAGACACAACGCCCTCTCCATCACATCAGCAGCGGGAAGGGGCTGAGAGGGTTTCACACAAGGATTCACACTTTTGTTCCACCCGTCGGACTACACTGCATCATGAGAATCGCCAACAGCGAGAAGAGAGAGAGAGAGGGGCCGAACAACACAACACCACCCCCCCCCCACACACACACCCGGCCCCTCTGCAAGAGAAAGTCGTGCATGTGATGGGATGGAGGGGGGAGCAGCAGGGAATCACGGGGTGGGGGTTGGGTAGGGGGGGGGTGGGGTGGGGGGGAGGTGTGGGAGGGGGGGGTGCGCTCGTCAAAAAATCACTCAACAGTCACGAAAGAACTGAGGGTTAGGCTAGGTCGAACAGAAGAAGGGCCAGGAATATGTTTTTGTTTTGTTTGTTTGTTTGTTGCGCCGGGTTTGCCGCGGGGCGGATAATGAGAACCGCGCACACACACCCCCTCCCCCTCCCCCCCTCTCCACCCCACACCCAGCAGAGAATAGAATCACAACAACAGAGGGCTGCGACTGGGAAATAAAGCGAGACCCTCCCTCACGTGCCTGCGAAATACGTTGTTTTTCTTCAATTGTTGTTGACAGTTGTTGTTGTATATTTTACGTTGAGATCCGTCCCCGAATTTCGCAACCCCGAGACACGGGAGTCGTATTTCATCATCTGTTTCGAGTCTGAGACTCTGTTTGCTTGTTTTGTTTTTTTCGTGCGAGAGAATACATATAGCGAGCCGACACTGAGCTGGCACAACACCTCGGGAAACCCCCCCCCCCTTTTTTTCAACAAGTCCATCAATCAGACAGAACCATATCCCCTGCCCCTGCAGCACGAAACAACCACGAGAGAGGCTGGCGTCCGTCGTCACCGTGACTGATGAGCTCATATAGCACATACTGACGAACCCGGGGGAGACTGGCCAGCCCGCCAGAGCGAACTGCCAGCTGCTGCCCCTCTGCCGCCTTTAGACCCTCACTCTCGGAGGAGGGCAGAGGCACGCCTGAGCGAATCAAAAAGGTCTGCGTGTAAACACCACCACCACTCCACAGCACAGCCAGACACAGACACAGCCACACGGCTATTTCAGAACACAAGACAGTTGCTGTCGCGGGGCGAGGGGGGCGTAGGTGGGGGTGGTGTGGTGGGGGCTTGAGCCCTTCTGGGGTGGGCAGGGCAGGGGCACTCGAGTTGGTCTGGTTTTGACTTGACTTATTTTCTTTTGCTTGTTGGTTGCAACTCTTTGACTCTCCGGCGGGTGCAGCACACATTGACCCGGTGCGAACAACCGCGTGGACCACCCCCCCCCCCCCACCCCCACCCACCCTGCATCGGAGAACTTTCTGCCGAACTCTGCTTTGCGACGGAAGCATACAAGGCAACATTCACAGCATCGAGGCAAAATGCTTCTCATACCCTTTCTCTTCTGTGGACGGATTCAGCGGCCTTCGCCAGGGAATACCTGATTTGTGCCGAAGGGACACGCCATCCACCACCCAAATGCGCTGTGAACGACTCTGGGCTTTGTGAAGACACCCCCACTCCTCTCCACCCCACGCCCTCCCCAATGAAGGGGGCACACTGCCTGAGGGAGAGACGCCACCACACACCCCTTGTGTGTTGGTTTTTTGCCGGAAAACAACACAAGAAAAAAGCCCAAAATAAAGCCCCGCCAACATAAAGGCTCTTCTCTCTCCGAATGTGTGCATCTCGAAGGGGGGTAGGGGTAGGGGGGGGACGTGAGGGAAGGGGGGGGGAGGGAGGCTGGCAAGTGGGACTCCCCCTCCTCCCCCAACCCCCACTCCCCCCCCCCCCCTGGCCCTGCATCAGTGCAGCTCCAACGCAAAAAGACGGGTCAAGGAGAGCACTGCACCGCTGCGGGGCGGGGGAGACATTTTTTGCATTTTTTTCTGCATCATTTTGTTGGAACCGCAGGCAATGAATAAGAAGAAAAGGAATCGCCGTCGAATCTCACGGGGGGGATGGCGTGGCGGTGGCGGTGGCGGTGGTGGGGACATCCGGGTGTGAACAGACACTACAGCGAGAGAGAGCCCCTCACCCCTTCTTCTTCTCTCTATCTCTCCCATGCAAACTCACCCCACATGTCGGGGGGAGGGAGACGGGGCGGGGTAGACTAAATGCGAATGAATGCAAACGACTCTCTAGCACCCCGATTTTTGTGTGTAGCGCGTGTACAACGCACCGAGCAGGGCACCGCCCCGCCCCCCCCCCACGCCCTTAATGCGAATCCTTCTCCAGCAGGCAAATCACGGACACACACACACCCCAAAACGGAGCGGCGGCCCGGCTGGGTGTGGGGGTTTGCAGGGGACAGGGGAGGGGGGGAAAAAAAGGGGCGGGTGTGGGGTAGAGGGGGTGAGGGGCTTCAGTTCCATCGCATTGCCTGTTGCTCTCGCTGCGCCGCGCTGAACTGGGCGGGTCTTCCAATAGAGGCGGGGGGGGCGGCCGGGGGCATTCAAATAAAAAGGCGGGTTGAGTGGGGCAGCCCTCCTTCACACTCAGGCATGGGGTGCGGGTGTGGCGACGCCTGGCTAGGGTTGGCATCGCCGCTGTGGGGGTTGCAGGCACCCCAGGGTTGTGTGGCGTGTTTTTGTGCGTTTGGGGCAGCGCAGAGCAGCGCGCCGAGCACCGCTCCTCTCTCTTGCTGCGAGCCTCCGCCGTTCACTGCACACGCAGAGAGGCGTGTGGCGCGTGCAGAGGAGGGCGGAGGGAGGCCGGGCTCTCGGATGCCGTGCATGCGGCAGTGAGGCAAGCTCTCATGCACCCATTTCCGCAGCAAGGCCGGCAAGCAAGTCCTGTGGTGGGGGGTGGAGTTTGCAGCGTTGTGGCAAGACAAGCTAGAGGCGTGTGTGGGCAACTGCATTTTTTGAAAATTTGAAAAAATATTTTCAAAGTGGCATACCTCGTCCTCGTCCTCCTCCGCCTTCGCCTTCACCGCCTTGTCCTTGTTGGGGTCGGGGAGGGCTGCGGTGGACGGCATGTCGGGGATGAGGGACGCCTCGTACTCCTCGTCGACCTCGTCCTGCAGGCCGTCCAGCTCTGCGAGCAGGTCGTCCTCGTCCAGCTCGTTGCCCGCGAGGGGCTGTGCCAGCATGTCCGAGATGTCGCGCTGGTTGTCCAGCTGCTCCTGCAGGGCCTCTTGTGTGTTCTCTACCTCGTCCAGGCTGGGCATGGAGTGCTTCAGCTCAGCCTGCGCGTGCTGCTGCGCACGCACGACGTCGCGCAGCTGCTCCGCCTCCTGCGTCGTCATCAGCAGCTGCTCCATGTTCATCCGCTGCGCCTCGAGCTTTGTCCGCTGCTCCTCGTACATCTTCTTCTTCTTCAGGCACGACATGGCCTGCTTCTGGGCCTTCTTCTTCAGATGCTCCTTCGCCATGTTCTCCTGCTGCTCGATCTGCTTGTCCAGCACCTTGATGCGCTTGTCAAGCGTCTCGGTGGTGTTGCTGATGCTCTGTGAAGGGCAGGGGCGGGTGTGGGTTGGGAGTGTCACTGTGTCGCAAGTTTCGTGTGCAGTGCAAGCAACACGACAAGATCAGAGCCACATCAGCCCTGCTGGCACGCCAGAGGGAAACACGAAACACAGTCGGACTGGTCACGCCTCACGATACGGTACGGAGGAAACCGGGTGGCCCTCGCCCGGGCGCTGAGGACGGGGGACGTGACGGTGCACCTCTGAGAAGTGGTCCGTGGAGGGGGCACAGTGTTACACGCCGGGCCAGCAAGACGCGCTTACCGATGACCGCCGAGAAAGCTGAAGGCAGATGACACTCCCAGTAAAGAGTGCGGCACACGGCACACTACACTACACATACCTCTGCTGCGGAGGTGGTCGGAGCCGGTGCGGCACGCGGCTTGGGTGCAGTGGTGGAGCCCCCACCGCCAAGCAGTCTGCTGAAGAAGGCCATCGGGAGAGTTGGTGTGTTGGTGTCTGCTGCACGGGGGGCTGGTTTCAAACAGAAAGGAAAGGGTTGCCCAACGACGGGGTCGCACGACGGCAACGGTCGGCTCTTCACGCCCGCTCACAAACACAGAAGAGCTGCAGAGGGTGTTCACCCAGTGTGTCCTGTGGGGGTTCTGTGTGTGTCGGATGCAGCGGCACAGGTGAGGAGCAAGGCACAATGACGGCGGAAGAAAGAGCAGCGGGTGTGGGAAGAGGGTGGGGGTGTCGGTGTCGTCAGAATAACCAGGCAGCGGCGATAGGGCACCCCAGTGGGTGCACCACAATAGCAAAGAAGGGCGGGCATGCCCAGTGTGGACGTTCCTATCATCAAGAAGAACTTGTGCCTCGACCGCGAAGGTGGCAGTCGTTCACACAAGGCTGCATTGGCAGGCAGCAACAAAGCACGGCCACCCTGCTGTGGGGGGTCGACATGCGTTCGTTCGTAAGCCGCAGAGGGCACAGTGAGGTGAAAGAGAATGCAGGCTGTGCTGGGGCTCTTGTTTCGGGTTTGTATTCGGAGTGAAGTTCCACCGTGACCCACGCCGGGACATGGTGGGTGTCAAGTGGGACAAGGTATGGAGAAGGGACCTGAAGCTCGCCACACACATTGAAGTGGGGAAAGACAGGGAAGGGCATGGCAAGGGGTGGGAGAGGGGAAGGGGACCTGTGCAGAGGACAGGCTCATATCACATGCAGGGGATGTGGTCCCTACACAGTGAGTGTTCTGGTGGTGGTTCATTGAAGGGAACTTGATTCAGAGGTTCGGTTGCAGAAGGCCAAGAGAAGTCAAGTCAGGGGAAGAGCAAACACGTAGACATATAGTGGAAGAAGGGAAAGGCAAACAACAAGGGGACCTCATCATCAGACCTCCTCGTTGGCAAGAACTTCAAAATCAACATCAGGCGGTGCCACAGCAGACTGGCGTGAAACACGGACAGCAGCAGCAACAACCAGACCCAGCACGGAAACAGCAGCAAGGAGGGTCCACACTCCAGTGACAGCAGAGGGCTGCACACTCGACCCAGCAACACGGTCACTGAGGGCGTGGGCAGTACGGGCAGGGCGCACACTGGGGACCTCACCACCCTCGGCACCCTCACCACCCTCAGGCTTGCTGCCACGGTTGGGACGACGCTCACCCTCAGCACCCTCACCACCCTCAGGCTTGCTGCCGCGGTTGGGACGACGCTCACCCTCGGCACCCTCGGTCTGGTTGCCACGGCGGTGCTTGCGCATACGACGGTTGCCACGCTCGCGCTCGCCCTCCTCGGTACCCTCAGCACCCTCAGCACCCTCGGTCTGGTTGCCACGGCGGTTGCCACGCTCGCGCTCGCCCTCCTCGGTACCCTCAACACCCTCAGCACCCTCGGTCTGGTTGCCACGGCGGTGCTTGCGCATGCGGCGGTTGCCACGCTCGCGCTCGCCCTCCTCGGTACCCTCAGCACCCTCGGTCTGGTTGCCACGGCGGTGCTTGCGCATGCGGCGGTTGCCACGCTCGCGCTCGCCCTCCTCGGTACCCTCAGCACCCTCAGCACCCTCGGTCTGGTTGCCACGGCGGTTGCCACGCTCGCGCTCGCCCTCCTCGGTACGCTCAACACCCTCAGCACCCTCGGTCTCGTTGCCACGGCGGTGCTTCATCTCGCCACGGTTGGGGCGACGATCACCCTCAGCACCCTCGGTCTCGTTGCCAAGGCGGTGCTTGCCCTCTGCTCCGTGTTCACTCCCGAGGAACGTGACTGTCTCGTTGCAAGGCACAGAAGGCTGTGGGCTCGGGGCCCTCCCCTTTCTCCCAGACTCACCGCCATGTGCAGGCAAGGCTGCCAGCAGCAGCGCCGCACACAAGATGGTTGCTCTCGCCATGTTGCAGATCCTTGCAGGTCCTATTCGCTGCCGTATACCTGTTGGAGGTGGTGTGTGATGAAAGATTGATGTGACTTCAGCAGCCCACACACACCCGTTACAACATGACACTGTTCTCACACGCACACAAGATACCCTGCTGGGAGGGGCTGGGGGACTGCCACACTCTCTCTTCTGGCTGTCTGTACCGCACAGCCTCTACCCCTAAGCAAGGGAGCCTTCTACAACTCTAACATGAAAGAGCAGGTTCGCCCCGCTGACGCCACGGCTCGGCACCGTTGTTAGCCCCTGGTGTGTACATCCCTTGCGTGCACAGGGGTAGGCCTCGCGTCGCCTAGGCAGCCCTTGTTTCAGAAAACGGGCCATGAAGATGCCATAAACGGCGGGACACTGAAGCACTCTGCAGTAAACCTTGACCACACACAACATCTCCTGAGCCTGATGCGAGCTTTTTTGCCCAGGTGAGTTCTTGAAGCAGCAACACCTCAACCCCTCAACGTGTGCCAGTGCGGCACGCACTGCCAGGAAGGCTCGCGTGTCGCAGGCAGGTCCCGTGGCCAAGCGGGCTTCGAGATAGCCCGCACTGCACGCCTACAGGCCTTGCGTTGGGTCTGTGCAGGTGCCCAATGCACTGCCAATGCGCGACACCTCCGGAAAGCCACACCCAATCACCACTCTACCCCTCCCCTGTGCCGTGTGTATGTCCATCGTGTCCTACAGACTTTGTTCCCATAACTTGAGGCAAGAACCAAGCTTCTTTGCGGGATCGTGTCTCGGCAGTCGGCATAGATGAAGCCACAGGCCAGGTGGGTTGGAGGAAAAAACCCAGGAACCAACGGGGCTGAGGCCAGGGCGATGCGTGTGTGTGGGGAAGGGGAGGGTGTCATCTAGAGAAGACCGGAATGAGGGCGGGCTCGCGAGGGGGGGGAGGGCCTTTGTCGAGAGCAAAGGAAAAAAACTCCCCGGCCCCCCCCCCCCACGAAGCAAAGAGAACTGGTTTGCTCTCAAAAACAAAGATCTAAGTCCCGGCTGTTTGGTAGTTCTGGTTGCGGATGGGCTGGAGGGGCTTGCGGAAAGGGGCAACGCCCATGCCCAGCGAGCACAGCGACTGCGACTGTGACTGCTCGGCGTCGCGCGTTCTGTCCTGCTGTGCCCACTCGGGTGGGGATGTTGGTGCCGGGGATGTGGCGCTGTTGCTGCGGCCGGGGCTTTCCGTGTCATCCAGCGGCGAGTGTGTCGGCAACGCGTGCGGCGAGGCAGCAGACAGCGAGGGGTCGCGCCGCGACTGCGACCGGAGGCTGTCGATCTCGCGCCGCAGGTTGTTCAGCTCCTGGCCTTGGATCTCCGCGTCGCTGCGGGAGGTGATCAGCTCGCTGGTCAGCTGCATCCTCTCGGCAGACACGTGGTCTTCGTTCTGTTCCATCACATGCAGCTTTGCAGTCACGCGGTCCAGCTCCGCCTTGATGGTGTCGCGCACATCACGCATCTTCTGGATGTAGGTCTCCATCTCGCAGATGAGCGCCTCGTCCTCGCTGATGACCTTCTTCAGGTCCGACACCTCTGCGCGCAGCGCCTCCTCTGTCGCCTTGTCGGCTGCAGGCGGTGCGGCTTTCGCCTCCTGCTGCCTCAGCAGCTGTGCCTTCAGGTTGCTGACCTCGGTGCGCAGTGACGTGTTCTCTGCACGCAGCGTGTGCAGTTCGACCTGCTGCTGAGAGGCGAGGCGCTTCGGGTCGACAGCGCAGCGCGGCTGCTTTGACTTGTGCATGATCATGCGTGCGCGTTGTCCGAAGGCGAGTGAGGACACAGTCTCCGTGATATCCACCACAGCGGGCGAGAAGGTCACCAGGATGCACGCATGCCCGTGCTCCCCCAGGGAGTCCTGCAGCAGGCGTGTCAGCTTGGAGTCTCTGTAGGGGATGTGGTGGCGCCTGTTGGGGTCGTCAGAGGCGCTGCTCTCTGCCAGCGCGTGGATCACATTCCCCAGGCAGGCGAGGGAGCGGTTGATGGCCTGTGCCTCGGCACGCTGCAGCCCGTCTGCCTTGGTGCGTTTGATGCGCTCGCTCCCCGCAAGGTCGACAATGGTCAGGCGCCCCTGCAGCGTGGTGGCAGAGAGGCTGCCCCCCCCCAGCCTCTCGGTGCGGTCGACACGCAGGATGAACACAGCGTGGCTGCGGGAGGACTGCGCGTTCATGGTTGTGAGGCGCACCGTCCTGTGCTGCATCCCTCTGTCGTAGAGTGCCATCACCTCCTCGGCAGTCGCCACCGACAGCGAGGTGAGCCCCGTCACGACGCTGTTGTTGTACACCGTCACCCCGGATGCATTGGCGTTCAGCGACCCCACCGTGGTGGACAGGTCTGTGGCTGTCGCGTCTGCGTCGTCATGCATCCCCTTCAGCAGGTCCTGGATCTGGTCGTTGTACAGCTGCATGAACTGCATGGTCACGTCACATGTGTACTGCGCCCTCTCCTCGTGGATGCGGCGGAAGAGGTCCTGCACGCAGCGGAACATCAGCCCGTTTGTCGATGGGTCGCCCCCGTCCTCAGGTTTCGCGTAGTTGAATGCTGTGTAAGTCTTGCCGGTGCCTGTCTGCCCGTATGCCAGGAAGGTTCCATTCTTTCCCTGCAGGGCTGCGTCCACCACAGGCTTCCCCAAGTGTGCGTACACCTCCCCCTGGGTGGAGTCCTGGTCGAAGGTCCGTGTGAAGTCCATCGTCCGTTCCTCCACAAACCTGTCCCGCACATACACAGAGCGCTCGTCCTCCAGCAGGGCCAACGCACGCATGGAGTCGCCTGCCGTGTCCTCATGACTAAACGCCGGGCGCAGCCGTGCGAACACATCGATGCCCCCTGGTGACGCGCTGCTGTCGCACTGCTGCGAACTGCTTTGTGCCCGCCCCCGCGCCGAGTCGGACCGACTGCGCGTCCGCCCCGTCGGCGGCTGCCCGGGGCGCGTGCGACCCCGCTCTAGCGGTGCAGGGGCACCCCAGGAGCCACGGCTTCCAGCGCTGCTGCTTCTGTTGCGTGCCTGCGGCTGCCTGTTGGTTGGGGTGCGGCCCCTCGACACCGGGGGGCGCGGTGCCGGCGGGTTGCTCGCCGACCTGCTCCGCCGCCCTACATTCCCCGCTGAAGGCGAGCGGGTGCCGCTGCGTGACGCCGCGGTGCTGCGCTGGCGGCTCCGCCCGCGATCACCTGCCGGCGGCTCCCTCCACATGCGGTCGGCACGTCCCTGCAGGGCGTGTGGTGTGGTGTGGTGTGAGTGGTAGTGTACATCAGTGCTTCGTCCTCCGGTTGATGCGTTGACTGCCACGAAAAGGCGTCTACCCAGAAGCAACGGAGGGCGGAGGACCGGGGTTGGGGCGGGGCGGGGCGGGGCGGGGGGGGGTCTCGGGATCCGGATCCAGTGTCACATGTCTCCGCTGCGTGTCGTTGGGAGCATAAAAAGAGAGAGAGGGGGAAGGGGGGAGGAGCTTCCTCGAAAAGATCTGTTGATAATGTTGTGGGTCTTTCGCTGCGGTGCCGGAGCCTTGGTGCATGCTTTTTCTGGGCGCATTTTCTCTGATGGTTTCTCTCTGTTGTGAGAAAAGCGCCGAAACTTACTATTTTTCTTTGCCGGAAAAAGAAAAGTCTTGCCGCACAGCGAGGGACCTCTCCTCCAATATCACAAATAGTTACAGGACAAAGCCCCCCGCGCTGCATTTTTATTGGCGTGCTGGTCGAAAGAGGTGACCCGGCGCCCCACTGCATTCTTGTTATGTTATCGACAATTCAACCAGCCCTGACAGAGCGGGGATAAAAAAGACGTGTGAGGATTGGATACTGCCTGACTGATGCACGACTTCTGCAGCTGGTTGTGCCAGAAGACGGGGGTGTGCGCTGCAGCTCCGCTAAAACATATGGGCCGTCGGGATGCTCAAGGGACACACAGAAGATGCCAGTGTCCCCCCGATGTCCCTAAAACCCTTCGTACCGCTGTCTCAACCACCGAAGAACAGGCCGGCGTGTGAAAACGCCATTTTATACACCTATTGGTGCTATCACAGAAAGGACCGACAGACAGGATGTGGGCGTGCGTGGGGAGGGGGGCGGGGGGACGCACAGTTAAATGACGGCTTTGGCTGTTCGTTTCTAAAGCCCCCGTCCATTGCTTGCCGGGTTTCGTTCTGTGTGTGCTGCTTGTTGTTGCGGGTTAAAAAAACCCCACTCTCACCTCCCCCCCCACCCCACCCCACCTACACACACCACCACCACCACCACCACCACACCCCTCCTCTTCCCGCTTGGTATAGACAACGCAGGCCCCAAACCGAGGCAGCCTCTCCAGCCTCCGTCGGTCGGGCGGAAACCCGCCCCCCCCCAATCCAAACACCAGTGGTGCTGAGCTCCGGGCTGGGAGGGAGGGGAAGGGTTTCCCTACGCTGCTCTGTGTTGTGTACGTTAAAAAAACTAGTTACCGTGGCACGTGGGCCATCGAAAGAAGCGACGTTGCGACACTTTGCGTGTGTGTGTGGGGGATGGGGGAACGATACGGAGGAGGGCGGGGTGGGGGGAGGAGGGGGGGGGGCGTGTGTGTGTGTGGTTTGTTGCTGCGGAAACACATCGTCACCCATTGGGGGGGGGAGGGTGGGGGCTTTGAGGGTGGGGGAGAAGGAGGCGGGGGGGCCCCGTGTCGAGAAAGAGGGGATAACAAAACGGCAGAAGAAAATTGGTTGCTTAGTGGACCCCCTCCCCCCGAATTCGATAAAAGAGAATGTGTGAAAAAAGCGCAATCTGTTGTTACAAATAGCCCCCCCTCCTTGAAATAGAACGACCCTCTCCCTCCCCCCCCCAACCTCCTCTCTGTGGATTCATTACCCACGTGTGTGCCTCGTGTTGCATGGGTTGCAAAAAGAAGCTCCCCGATAGTGGCGGGGTGCCGTTGTTTAGGTGCCAATTCAAAGACCTGCCCTCAGCCCTACCCCTACCCCCCCGACCCGAGCGTGGTTCACAGCGTTGTCCGCATCAGCAGCCACTCTCACAGGAGGCCCTTACAGGAAGCCCAGCTTCTTCCCAACGGCGCCCAGCGGGCCGAGCGACGAGGAGTCGCCACCCACACGGGCGAAGAGCTTCTTCAGGACGGAGGTGAAGTCGGTGTTGGCCATGGTGGACCCGCCCTCCGTCTCCACCTTCTGCAGGCCCTCGGAGGTCGCCTCGAAGGAGTAAGGCAGGTCGAGGATGGTCCCCGAGTGGCAGCAGTCCATCACGGCCACCAGGCGCACGCCCTTGGGGAGCTTCGAGCAGAGGCGCGTGAACAGCTCGTCGTCACGGATGACACCGTTGCTCTGGTAGTCGTCGGGGATCAGGGTCTCGTCCTTCCCGTCAGCCTCGTCGCCGCCCCACTGGTCAGCCTTCTGCCCGCCGTGCCCGCTGTAGTGGAAGAACAGGGAGTCACCCGGCTTCGCCTTCCCCACGAAGGTGTCGATCGCCTCCTCGATGTCCTTCTTGTTGGGGTGCTGGTGGCTCGGGATGTCGCTGTGGTCCTCGTCGGTGATGAACACCATGTTGTCTTCGCTGAAGCCCTGCGTCTTGATGTAGCTCTTCATGCTCACCACGTCGTTGACGCACCCGCTGAGGCGGCCCTTCTCGTGGCTGACGTAGTTGATGCCGATCAGCAGCGCATGCTTGTCCCCCGACTGGTCCCCCGAGATGGTGAACTTCTCCTTCAGGTCGGTCTTGCGCGACGTGGAGAGCATAGGGCGCTGTGTGTAACCCTGCTCCTCCAGGAACTTCACCATGGAGGACAGCACCTGCGCCCAGCTGACCTCGCCAGGCTTGTAGCAGTGCTTCAGCAGGGCGTTGGTGCAGGCACCACCCGCACCGCCGGGGCCGGGGACACCGAAGGACATGACATCGCCCACATCGGCACTCGTCTGCTTGTCCTTGCAGCCGCTGAACATGTAGACATCTGCGGGGCACGCCTCTGCGGCAGTGCTCTCGTAGTCCTGCTCCTGGTTCTGCGCTGCAGGGGTCGGTGCTGCTGCTGCTGCAGGGGCACCTTCCGCAGCCTTCTGAGGGGCGGCACCACCCGACTTGGGGGGCGGTGCGGCCTTGGAGGAGCAGTCACCCATTGTGATGTGTAGGGGCCGGTGGCGAGTGTCTGGCGGGTGGTGGGCTTGGTGGCGGGCACAGCGGGCAGGGGGGAGGGTTTCGTCCCCGGCGAGTCGGAATGCAGCCCCGACACTCGACGAAGGGGGCCTAGCGCTGTGCAGATAAAGGCAAGGCACACAGGGTTGACCCTGTGGGGCGGCAACACGGGGAGGTGTCTGGGGTGGGTGGGAGGGGTGGGGTGGGGGTGAGGCTGCAGCGGGTGTGTTATGTACTCACGTTTGGTTGCCTCACTTCCTCGAGCCAGATCATAAAAACGCCGCACGGTGCCAAAAACACACGGCACAAAAGATAACATTCGAGCGGGTGTGCGAGGGCGTCGTTATGAAGGTGCAAGGCGCGTCATATTCACAAGGAACCCCACGCTTGCCGATCCGCCTCGTGCACCCGCTGGCAAAAACAAGGGTCTCGCAAACACACCACGCACGTCACATCTTGTTGCTAACTATCGTTGGCACGCCTCCCACGACGTTCCCATCGAGGGGAGGACATCACTGTTCTTCTGTTTGGTTGCATCTGCCGCAACTGTGTGGACTACTCTCTGACGGGCTGACACGCCAGGTTTTAGGACAAAAAGAAGTGTATCGGGGTGGGGGGCTTCGCTCTGCCCTGCCGCCAACTGCTGTGCGGGTGTGACCACACAGCAAAGTGTGCAGGTGTGTCCGCACACAGGCTGTCGTCAGCAGGGTGGCTCTTTAATTTCCTGCACTGTAGAGACGAAACCCCGCTGCTTGCCCCGGTGTTTAGCAGCCTTACTTCATGAACTTCGCAAGGCCAGCCAGCTGCGGGTATTTCTTCGAGAGGTGGTCAATCCCGAGGGCCAGCAGCTTCTGGATCACAGCGTTGAACGCAGGGTTGGGGTGCGTGTAGAAGGGCTGGCCGCCACCAGACGCGCTCTGTGCCGCCTGCATCGACGCAGAGTTGGCGACAAAGACGTACGGCAGGTCGAGGATGGTCCCCGAGTGGCAGCAGTCCATCACGCACACCAGGCGCACGCCGCTCGGCAGGGGTGCGACCAGCTCCTTGAAGAGGTCGTCATCGGTGATGACACCTGCGCTTTTGTAGTCCTCAGGGATCAGCGTCTCGTCCATCCCGTCCTCCTCGTCCCCAGAGGTGTCGCGCTGCTGCCCGCCGTGCCCGCTGTAGTGGAAGAAGATCGTGTCGCCCGACCTCGCCTGCGACGCCACCCACCGGAAGCTGTCGAGGATGTTCTGCTTGCTGGGGTGCACCGTCGGCAGCCGGATGTCCTGGTGGGGCGCGTCGGTCAGGATGCGCATGGCGTCAGGCTGCTCGGGGAAGCCCTGGCTCGTGAGGTACCCCTTCATGGAGCACACGTCGTTGACACACCCGTTGAGGCGCCCCTGGCTGTGGCTGGTGTAGTTGATGCCGATCAGCAGCGCGATCTTGCGCCCGGGCTGGTTTGCCGGGATGCTGAAGGGGGCGTTAAGGTCCACCTGGCGGGACGTCGACAGCATAGGGACCTGCGAGTAGCCCTTCTTCTGCAGGAAGCTGACCATCTCGTTCAGCACCTGCATCCACGTGGCCTCACCAGGCTTGTACGCCTGGGCGAGCAGCGCGTTAGTGCACGCACCGCCGGCACCCCCAGGGCCGCTCCCTGCAGGCAGCCCGAAGGACTGCACGTTGGAGACGTCAGCACTCGTCTGCTTGTCCATGCAGCCACTGAACATGTACACATCAGCAGGGCAGGCCGCCTTGGTGCGCTCGGAGTAGTCCTCAGGGCTCTGCCCGTCCAGCGCCATCTCCTCCTGCTTCTGGGGGTTCAGGTTCTTCAGGAGGGCATCGCCACCCCTCTTCGCAAGACCGCTGAGGAAGCCCATTGTGACTGTCGCTGCAGGGGGGTGTGATTGGTGTGGTTGAAGCCAAAGGTGGCGCCGCACCCAACAACCCAACAAACACCGCACCAAGAGCAGGTGCCCCGGTGATTCGACACACATGCAAAAAGACACACGTGTGAGCAGATGGGGGCAACAGAAGCGGGCAGGCGGGTGGGGATGCTATCCTATCCTGGCAAGCTCTCATGTGTGTTGTTGGGTTAGAGAATAGGCGACGGCGGCCTGGCTCGGAAGAGGCCTCTCTGGCCGGCCGCCTTGTGTGGCTGTCACTGTGGCAGCCCGTCCCCTCAACAGCAGCAGGCAGGCAGCGACAATCGGGAACATCAAACCCAGACCGTCACGAATCCTCCCCATCCGTGTCGTCGTCATCCTCGCAGGAGTCGGTGTCATCGCTCTCATCGGACTCTGCCTGCCCCTCGTCGATGTCCACCTGCAGCACAGCCTGCACGGCCTGCGTGTCGCTGCCCTGCAGCTCCACGTTGTAGCTCTTCGTCTCCTTGATGCCGCAGTTCTGCAGCACAAGGAACCGGAGGGACGTCGTGCTGGGGAATGCCCTGTCCATCACGTGCAGCCCCTCGTCGCCTATAGGGTTGAACGACAGGTCAAGCTTCAGCAGCTGGGCACCGGGATCCGCAAGGTACTGCGCGACGTCGTCGCACGCCTGCAGGCTGCTGATGTTGTTCGACGACACATCGAGGCACCGCAGCGACGAATCCATATTGCACAGCGCTGCAAGCAGCACACATATCCCGTCGGCTCCGATAGAATTCCCAGGGCAGTACAGCGCGGTGAGGTGCCGCGTGCCACTCAGGCAGTGCGTCAGATCCACCGTGCCCTGCAGCCCAAGGTGGTTGTCCCGCAGCGACAGCGACCGGAGGTTCGACTCTGCCAGCGCATCGGGCGTAACCTCCTTCAGGCTGTGGATGCCGTTGGACCCGAGCCCCACGTTCGTCACATGCGGTGCATATTGAAGCCCGTTCAGCACAGCGGCTGCACCTGCGTCGACGAGGCGGTTGTGGTTCAGCTCCAGGGTGCAGAGCGTGAAGCAGCCGCGCATCATCTGCACCAGCCGCGCCGCCCCCTCGGGCCCGATGCGGTTGTCGTCCAACGTGAGGGCAGACACCGCCTTCGAGTTGATGCAGCCCTGGCACAGGATGGTCAGGTCGTCGTCGTCCAGCCAGAGCGACGACAGGGAGACCTCCTCCAGGTGCTTCAGGTTCTGCAGGGCGCTGGATGCAGCGTCGAGCGTCTCCTGTGTGGGGCGTGTGCAGCCATCCAGCTTGAGGGACTCCAGGGCGCTGCGCCCCCTGCGTGCAGACAGCGCTGAGAGGATGGCCGTCAGCCCGTCGGGCGGGAGTGTGGCGTATGCGAGGTCCACCGTCTCCACCTCGTCGAGGCAGCAGTGCTCAGCCCAGGCTGCCACAGACCTGCAGGCCTCGAGGCTGAGCTCTGCCTCGCCCAGCGCGATGTCCGTCACCTCCGACAGCTGGGCACCGGAGAAGGAGGACGCGATGTCGTCGCCGGTGCACCCCTCGCCCCACAGCGTCAGCCCGTCGTCTCGCAGCTCCGGCGTCGACACGACCTTGCGGCGCTCCTGCTTCGAAAAGGTCTTCACATTCTCAAAGGCCCTGAGCTGCTCGTCCAACGCTTCCTCGACTGTCTTTTGCGGGCGCCGCCAGGGCGCCGTGTATGGCTCAGGCAGTGTCATGCCTGTGTGTGTTCTGCACACTGCGCCTGCGTGGGTTGGGGTGGAGTGATGTGATGTGGAGTCCTCACTACTACACGACATTTCACCTCCACAGAAGCCTGAGGAGCCGCAAGGCAAGAGAGGGCAAGAGAACAAAGGGGTGGGGTCGCGAGGGGGGAGGGGGGTGGGGGGTCCACACCCCCCCCCCCGCCTCAGTGAGCTGCTTCAAAAAATGCAGGTCAGGGACCTCTTCGGCTGGCGCCGCAGCCCCATCTGTGATTAGATTTTCTCTCCGGGTTACTCTGCTAGGTACACCACACATACACACACGGCCCGCGACAGGGCACATCTGCTTCTCCTCTCTTGGTGCCTCCAACTGATGGCAAACCCGATTTGCGCCCCTCCATTCCGACGCCTTGCTGAGCTCAGTAACCTCGCACACAACGAGGCATGCCTGGGCCCTCTGAACTGCAAACGAAGGGGGCTCGCGACAACACGCCGAACTGGCATCTGTCTCAGAAGGAGCCCTTCCCATGCATCTGATCCTCCTTTTCTCTGCTATACAAACGGGGGAGTCCAGAATCAGAACCCGGGGGAATCGGGTGTCTGGAAGCAGATGCACACCCCATCCGCACCGGGAGGGGATGGGGTTGGGTTGTCGAGAGAGAGAGAGAGGGTGAAAAGGGCAAAAGGCAAGCCTCCTCCAGCACCTTCTCGCAATATTTGGGGGGAGGAGTGCCTCATATAGCGGGTTACTTCTTTTGCCACAATTTGAAAAATAGAAAAACGACATACAAAACAGCATCGACATCTTCCAGGTTCTTTCGTTCCCATACTTTTCTTTGACACGGCGTTACTATTTTTTTGAGTGAAAATCAGGAGTGTCAGCATGTGGCATGCGGATATGGCCAACCTTTGAAGCAACCCCTTGACCCCCCCCCCTACCCTCCCCGGCTCTGACACGTTTCGTTCGGTTCGTTGGTGATACACTAATTGCTATCCATTTTGACACGGGTGTGGGAAGGGGAAGGGGGTTTGTGAGGGCCACCATTACATTTCCCTGGCAGCGCAACTCATACTTGTTGGGAGTGGGTGCAGCCCCTTGACAGCTCAACAGAGCCTGCCAAGCCTGATACACGGCATCGTGCAGCGGTGCTGTATTTTTTGACACATTTCTCTTGACACCCTAACAACAAAGGGGGAGGGCGAGAGCGTATCACTCCATATGCAGTGCAGACAGTGCGGATGCGCATGCCCCCCTCCTCACAACAGGCGGCAAACTTGACACAGTTGGGACACAGAGGGGGGAAGAGCCCCCGCACTGAGCGACTAAAGAAGAAACAGGGGTTGAATCAAGGGGGGTGTTGGTGGGTAGAGAGAGACAGGGGTGCCGGGCACACGGGGGCCTCATCACAAAAAAGCAACGGGTAAAAAAATGCGCGCGGCGGAAGGTAACATGTTACATCGACTTGTTTAGTAGTGGGCCACTAGTGCACCGTGCGAGCTTCGGTGTAGGGGGCAGAGGGCGGGGGGGGGACTCTTGATGGAGGCAGAGGCGTTGTTGGCAGGAAAGCAGGGTGGTGGTGCCTTATGGGTTCCGCACCCCGCAAAGCCCAGCTCCTCCGCAGTTGTGTTGTGCTGCTGCTGCTGCTGCGCGCCTTGTGCCGAGAGGGGTGGAGTGTAGGGGGGCCTATGTTGCCTCAGGCTTTTTGCCGGGGTTCGCTGCACAGCCACGGCAGACCTTGCACATAGTCTTTCCTGACCAGCCCATAGACAGCAGGGGCAGCTCGTTCTCCATGCAGTAGCGGCAGGAGATGTAACCGCAGAGGCGGCAGTTGTCCTGGCCACGCATGCGGGAGATGTCTTTCTTGCAGGTGTGGCACCACTTGCTCTTCAACCCCACGCTGGGCTGCCAGACGTGCGCCGCGCAATCCATGCACTCCCACCGGGGAGGTGGGGACGAGAAGCAGGCAGAGCACTTGTCGCAGTTGGGTGGGAAGAAGTCGACGCCAAGCTTCTCACGCTTCCGGTCCTGCTCCTGGCCCACGAGGTGCGCACCGAGGTCCCACGCCTTTTCGTTGCGCTTCTGGAAGAAGAACTTGTCGCTTCCCACCACAGGCACCTGCTTCCACTTCCCCTTCTCGAGTGCCTTGGCGGCGAGGTCCTGCTTGTCCAGCCTCGTGCAGCGCTTCTCTGCGGCCTTCGCCTTCTTCTCCTGCCACGAAGAATACCGCGCGGCAGCACGCTGCAACACCTTGCCCAGGTCCCGCGCAAGCGCATCAGAGACAGCAAGGCGCCCCCACTGGGGGTACGAACTGTCAGCGGCAGACAGCTTCGCCACGTCACGCCAGGGGTGGTGCGACGTCTTCTTCAGCTTCTGATTCTCATAGTAGCGGTGCTTTGTGCTGTACCGCCACTCGGCAAGGTGGCGGAGTTCCTGTGACAGCGTCAGCGGCTGCTTCGCGAGATCCCTCTCGAGGTGGCTGTGCTTGACGCGGCGACGAGAGGGCCAATGCACATAGGTGCGCTTCGAGTCCTTCACGACAAGCCGGTAAGCAAGTCTGCGGCGCGCAAGCACGACAGCGGGGGTGTCGGTCACGATATCGCAGTCCGCACCACAGGCACAGGGGAGCGTGACAGCGGAGATGTCACGCAGGTGAGAGATGGGTTCGTGGCACACAGGGGAGTGGCCTGCCACAAGAGAGAGGGCGTGTCCTGAGCCAAGGGAGCACACGAGGTCGAGAGAGGCGTGCCCAGGCAGGGCAGGGTCCAGCACAAAGGCAAGGGAGGAGACGGCGGAGCTGGCGGTGCTGACAACAGCCTGTAGTTGGCGGTGGTCGAGCGCCGCGGGTTGCTCCCCCTCAGAGACGACGCGTCGCTGCAGGGCGTGTACAATCTGCACGGCCCGCTCGGTGAATCTCGCTTTGCTGCGTGGGCTGGACGGGCCCTCCTCAGAGAAGCTCTCTGCGAACAGGTCGTTGCGGAACTGCTCCTCTGTCGCAACAAGGGAATCCAGCCTGCTCGTATCGACCTCCTGCACATCCCCGCTCACAAACCCAAGTGCTGTCGCAGACGTTGATTCCCCACGCATCGCGTCAAGCCACGGTGTACCTGCCTGCAGCTCGGCCTGACGTTGACGCACCAGCGTGACCAGTCGTGCCTTCATGGTCTCCAGGTCTTCTGTGCGAGACAGCTCGATCTCCACCAGTGAGCGAGTGACGTCCTCTTGTGCAACAAGAAGGCTCACCTCAGACGCCTGCACATCGCCGAAGACGGTTTCACGAGCCTCAGTCTCAGTCTCGGTAAGCTCTGCCACCTTGTGGCGGTGCACGATCTGGACAGCCGTTTCGACGAAACGTTCACGGCTGCGTGGGCTAGAGGGTGCGTCGTCAGCGAAGGACGCAGCAAACAGCTCGGCACGCACCTGTTCCTCGGACGCCACAAGGGTTGCAACATCAGCGGAGATGTCTGTGGTATCATGAGGCACCTCCCCAGACAGGATGAAGTCGGCAGCAGGGTGTTCAGCCCCGTCAGCACTGATGACAGACCGCAAGTGCTCGCCCCTGCCAGCGATGAAGCCAAGTGCAGGTGCGTCGCCAGTGCGCAGAACCGTCTCGAGGTGTGAGAGAGCGCTTGCCGGAATATGGGCCTGTGCGGCAACCTGCCTCTCACAGAGCTGCTTCGACAGCGTCTCCTTCAAGTCGGTGAAGTCGGAAGCCTGCTCCAGTGCCTGCTGCACAGTCAGACGTGTGATGACTTCCTCGTGCTCCACAAGACTGCGCATGGCGGCAGCCTCCTCAGGGACGAACGTGTCGCGCGCCTCTGACTCCGCCTCCTCAACCTCGCAGAGAACGCGGCGCTGCACGTCGTGCACAATCTGCACGGCAGGATGCAACAGCCGGATCTGCTCCTCTGTCGCAACAAGGGCATCCAGCCTGCTCGTATCGACCTCCTGCACATCCCCGCTCACAAACCCAAGTGCTGTCGCAGACGTTGATTCCCCACGCATCGCGTCAAGCCACGGTGTACCTGCCTGCAGTTCCGCCTGACGTTGACGCACCAGCGTGACCAGTCGTGCCTTCATGGTCTCCAGGTCTTCTGTGCGAGACAGCTCGATCTCCACCAGTGAGCGAGTGACGTCCTCCTGTGCAACAAAAAGGCTCACCTCAGACGCCTGCACATCGCCGAAGACGGTTTCACGAACCTGAGTCTCAGTCTCGGCAAGTTGTGTCACCTTGTGGTGGTGAACGATCTGGACAGCGCTCTCAACGAAACGCTCATGGCTGCGCGGACTGGAGGGTGCGTCGTCTGAGAAAGAGGCAGCAAACAGCTCGGCACGCACCTGTTCCTCGGACGCCACAAGGGTTGCAACATCAGCGGAGATGTCTGTCGTAACCTGAGGCACCTCGCCAGACAGGATGAAGTCGGCAGCAGGGTGTTCAGCCCCGTCAGCAGCCATCGCAGACCGCAAGTGCTCGCCCCTGCCAGCGATAAAGCCAAGTGCAGGTGCGTCGCCGGTGCTGCGAACCGTCTCGAGGTGCGCCTGAGCGCTTGAAGGAATATGGGCCTGTGCGGCAATCTGCCTCTCACAGAGCTGCTTCGACAGCGTCTCCTTCAAGTCGGTGAAGTCGGAAGCCTTCTCCAGTGCCTGCTGCACAGTCAGACGTGTGATGACCTCCTCGTGCTCCACAAGACTGCGCATGGCGGCAGCCTCCTCAGGGACGAACGTGCCGCGCGCCTCTGACTCCGCCTCCTCAACCTTACAGAGAACACGTCGCTGCACGTCATGCACAATCTGCACGGCACGCTCCGTGAATCGCGCTTTGCTGCGTGGGCTGGACGGGCCCTCCTCAGAGAAGCCCTCAGCGAACAGGTCGTTGCGGATCTGCTCCTCTGTCGCAACAAGGGCATCCAGCCTGCTCGTATCGACCTCCTGCACATCCCCGCTCACAAACCCAAGTGCTGTCGCAGAAGTTGACTCGCCACGCATCGCGTCAAGCCACGGTGTACCTGCCTGCAGCTCGGCCTGACGTTGACGGACCAGCGTGATCAGTCGTGCCTTCATGGTCTCCAGGTCTTCTGTGTGAGACAGCTCGATCTCCACCAGTGAGCGAGTGACGTCCTCTTGTGCAACAAGAAGGCTCAACTCAGACGCCTGCACATCGCCGACGACGTGTCCCCGCGCCAGAGTCTCAGACTCGGCAAGTTGTGCCACCTTGTGGTGGTGCACCAGTTGGACAGCTGTGTCGACGAAACGCTCATGGCTGCGTGGGCTAGAGGGTGCGTCGTCTGAGAAAGAGGCAGCAAACAGCTCGGCACGCACCTGTTCCTCGGACGCCACAAGGGTTGCAACATCAGCGGAGATGTCTGTGGTATCATGAGGCACCTCCCGAGACAGGATGAAGTCGGCAGCAGGGTGTTCAGCCCCGTCAGCAGCGATGACAGACCGCAAGTGCTCGCCCCTGCCAGCGATGAAGCCAAGTGCAGGTGCGTCGCCAGTGCTGAGAACTGTCTCGAGGTGCGACTGAGCGCTTGCAGGAATATGGGCCTGTGCGGCAACCTGCCTCTCACAGAGCTGTTTCGACAGCGTCTCCTTCAAGTCGGTGAAGTCGGAAGCCTTCTCCAGTGCCTGCTGCACAGTCAGACGCGTGATGACTTCCTCGTGCTCCACAAGACTGCGCATGGCGGCAGCCTCCTCAGGGACGAACGTGCCGCGCGCCTCTGACTCCGCCTCCTCAACCTCGCAGAGAACGCGGCGCTGCACGTCGTGCACAATCTGCACGGCCCGCTCGGTGAATCGCGCTTTGCTGCGTGGGCTGGACGGGCCCTCCTCAGAGAAGCCCTCTGCAAACAGGTCGTAGCGGATCTGCTCCTCTGTCGCAACAAGGGCATCCAGCCTGCTCGTATCGACCTCCTCCACATCCCCACTCACAAACCCGAGTGCTGTCGCAGAAGTTGATTCCCCACGCATCGCGTCAAGCCACGGTGTACCTGCCTGCAGCTCGGCCTGACGTTGACGCACCAGCGTGACCAGTCGTGCCTTCATGGTCTCCAGGTCTTCTGTGCGAGACAGCTCGATCTCCACCAGTGAGCGAGTGACGTCCTCCTGTGCAACAAGAAGGCTCACCTCAGACGCCCGCACATCGCCGAAGACGGTTTCACGAGCGTGAGTCTCAGTCTCGGCAAGTTGTGTCACCTTGTGGCGGTGCACAATCTGGACAGCAGTTTCGACGAAACGTGCACGGCTGCGTGGGCTTGAGGGTGCGTCGTCAGCGAAGGAGTCGGCAAACAGCTCGGTACGCACCTGTTCCTCGGACGCCACAAGGGTTGCAACAGCAGCGGAGATGTCTGTGGTATCATGAGGCACCTCGCGAGACAGGATGAAGTCGGCAGCAGGGTGTTCAGCCCCGTCAGCAGTGATGACAGACCGCAAGTGCTCGCCCCTGCCAGCGATGAAGCCAAGTGCAGATGCGTCGCCAGTGCTCAGAACCGTCTCGAGGTGTGAGAGAGCGCTTGCAGGAATATGGGCCTGTGCGGCAACCTGCCTCTCACAGAGCTGCTTCGACAGCGTCTCCTTCAAGTCGGTGAAGTCGGAAGCCTTCTCCAGTGCCTGCTGCACAGTCAGACGTGTGATGACTTCCTCGTGCTCCACAAGACTGCGCATGGCGGCAGCCTCCTCAGGGACGAACGCGCCGCGCGCCTCTGACTCCGCCTCCTCAACCTCGCAGAGAAAGCGCCGCTGCACGTCGTGCACAATCTGCACGGCACGCTCCGTGAATCGCGCTTTGCTGCGTGGGCTGGACGGGCCCTCCTCAGAGAAGCCCTCTGCAAACAGGTCGTTGCGGATCTGCTCCTCTGTCGCAACAAGGGCATCCAGCCTGCTCGTATCGACCTCCTGCACATCCCCACTCACAAACCCGAGTGCTGTCGCAGAAGTTGATTCCCCACGCATCGCGTCAAGCCACGGTGTACCTGCCTGCAGCTCGGCCTGACGTTGACGCACCAGCGTGACCAGTCGTGCCTTCATGGTCTCCAGGTCTTCTGTGCGAGACAGCTCGATCTCCACCAGTGAGCGAGTGACGTCCTCCTGTGCAACAAGAAGGCTCACCTCAGACGCCCGCACATCGCCGAAGACGGTTTCACGAGCCTGAGTCTCAGTCTCGGCAAGTTGTGTCACCTTGTGGCGGTGCACAATCTGGACAGCAGTTTCGACGAAACGTGCACGGCTGCGTGGGCTTGAGGGTGCGTCGTCAGCGAAGGAGTCGGCAAACAGCTCGGTACGCACCTGTTCCTCGGACGCCACAAGGGTTGCAACAGGAGCGGAGATGTCTGTGGTATCATGAGGCACCTCCCGAGACAGGATGAAGTCGGCAGCAGGCTGTTCAGCCCCGTCAGCAGTGATGACAGACCGCAAGTGCTCGCCCCTGCCAGCGATGAAGCCAAGTGCAGATGCGTCGCCAGTGCTCAGAACCGTCTCGAGGTGTGAGAGAGCGCTTGCAGGAATATGGGCCTGTGCGGCAACCTGCCTCTCACAGAGCTGCTTCGACAGCGTCTCCTTCAAGTCGGTGAAGTCGGAAGCCTTCTCCAGTGCCTGCTGCACAGTCAGACGTGTGATGACTTCCTCGTGCTCCACAAGACTGCGCATGGCGGCAGCCTCCTCAGGGACGAACGTGCCGCGCGCCTCTGACTCCGCCTCCTCAACCTCGCAGAGAAAGCGCCGCTGCACGTCGTGCACAATCTGCACGGCACGCTCCGTGAATCGCGCTTTGCTGCGTGGGCTGGACGGGCCCTCCTCAGAGAAACCCTCTGCAAACAGGTCGTTGCGGATCTGCTCCTCTGTCGCAACAAGGGAATCCAGCCTGCTCGTATCGACCTCCTGCACATCCCCGCTCACAAACCCGAGTGCTGTCGCAGACGTTGACACCCCACGCATAGCATCAAGCCACGGTGTACCTGCCTGCAGCTCGGCCTGACGTTGACGCACCAGCGTGACCAGTCGTGCCTTCATGGTCTCCAGGTCTTCTGTGCGAGACAGCTCGATCTCCACCAGTGAGCGAGTGACGTCCTCTTGTGCAACAAGAAGGCTCACCTCAGACGCCTGCACATCGCCGAAGACGGTTTCACGAGCCTGAGTCTCAGTCTCGGCAAGTCGTGCCACCTTGTGGCGGTGCACAATCTGGACAGCAGTTTCGACGAAACGTGCACGGCTTCGTGAGTTAGCGGGTGCGTCGTCTGAGAAAGAGGCAGCAAACAGCTCGGCACGCACCTGTTCCTCGGCAAGGGTTGCGACCTCAGCGGAGATATCTGTCGTCCCCGGAGGCACCCCCGCAGCCAGGATGAAGTCGGCAGCAGGGTGTTCAGCCCCGTCAGCAGCGATGACAGACCGCAAGTGCTCGCCCCTGCCAGCAATGAAGCTGAGTGCTGGTGCGTCGCCGGTGCTCAGAACCGCCTCGAGGTGTGCTTCGGTAGTCACAGGAACAGGCGCCTGTCCAATCTGGAGCTCGGCCTGACGCTGACGCACGAGCGTGACGAGGCGGGCTTTCATGGTCTCCAGATCTTCTGTGCGAGACAGCTCGATCTCCACCAGTGAGCGAGTGACGTCCTCTTGTGCAACAAGAAGGCTCACCTCAGACGCCTGCAAATCGCTGAAGACGGTTTCACGAGCCTGAGTCTCAGACTCGGCAAGTCGTGTCACCTTGTGGTGGTGCACAATCTGGACGGCAGTTTCGACGAAACGTGCACGGCTGCGTGGGCTGGAGGGTGCGTCGTCTGAGAAAGAGGCAGCAAACAGCTTGGCACGCACCTGTTCCTCGGACGCCACAAGGGTTGCAACATCAGCGGAGATGTCTGTGGTATCATGAGGCACCTCCCGAGACAGGATGAAGTCGGCAGCAGGGTATTCAGCCCCGTCAGCAGCGATGACAGACCGCAAGTGCTCGCCCCTGCCAGCGATGAAGCCAAGTGCAGGTGCGTCGCCAGTGCTGAGAACTGTCACGAGGTGCGACTGCGCGCTTGAAGGAACATGGGCCTGTGCGGCAACCTGCCTCTCACAGAGCTGCTTCGACAGCGTCTCCTTCAAGTCGGTGAAGTCGGAAGCCTTCTCCAGTGCCTGCTGCACAGTCAGACGTGTGATGACTTCCTCGTGCTCCACAAGACTGCGCATGGCGGCAGCCTCCTCAGGGACGAACGTGTCGCGCGCCTCTGACTCCGCCTCCTCAACCTCGCAGAGAACGCGGCGCTGCACGTCGTGTACAATCTGCACGGCACGCTCCGTGAATCGCGCTTTGCTGCGTGGGCTGGACGGGCCCTCCTCAGAGAAGCCCTCAGCGAACAGGTCGTTGCGGATCTGCTCCTCTGTCGCAACAAGGGCATCCAGCCTGCTCGTATCGACCTCCTGCACATCCCCGCTCACAAACCCAAGTGCTGTCGCAGAAGTTGACTCGCCACGTACCGCGTCAAGCCACGGTGTACCTGCCTGCAGCTCGGCCTGACGTTGACGCACCAGCGTGACCAGTCGTGCCTTCATGGTCTCCAGGTCTTCTGTGCGAGACAGCTCGATCTCCACCAGTGAGCGAGTGACGTCCTCCTGTGCAACAAGAAGGCTCACCTCAGACGCCTGCACATCGCCGAAGACGGTTTCACGAGCCTGAGTCTCAGTCTCGACAAGTCGTGTCACCTTGTGGTGGTGCACAATCTGGACGGCAGTTTCGACGAAACGTTCACGGCTGCGTGGGCTGGAGGGTGCGTCGTCAGCGAAGGACGCAGCAAACAGCTCGGCACGCACCTGTTCCTCGGACGCCACAAGGGTTGCAACATCAGCGGAGATGTCTGTGGTATCATGAGGCACCTCCCCAGACAGGATGAAGTCGGCAGCAGGGTGTTCAGCCCCGTCAGCACTGATGACAGACCGCAAGTGCTCGCCCCTGCCAGCGATGAAGCCAAGTGCAGGTGCGTCGCCAGTGCGCAGAACCGTCTCGAGGTGTGAGAGAGCGCTTGCAGGAATATGGGCCTGTGCGGCAACCTGCCTCTCACAGAGCTGCTTCGACAGCGTCTCCTTCAAGTCGGTGAAGTCGGAAGCCTGCTCCAGTGCCTGCTGCACAGTCAGACGTGTGATGACTTCCTCGTGCTCCGCGAGACTGCGCATGGCGGCAGCCTCCTCAGGGACGAACGTGCCGCGCGCCTCTGACTCCGCCTCCTCAACCTCGCAGAGAACGCGCCGCTGCACGTCGTGCACAATCTGCACGGCACGCTCCGTGAATCGCGCTTTGCTGCGTGGGCTTGACGGGCCCTCCTCAGAGAAACCCTCTGCGAACAGCTGGTTGCGGATCTGCTCCTCTCTGCACAGCAACGCCTCGACCGCCGCCCCCGCCTGCCTCACCCCCTCATCCTGCTCGACGCGTGCCCCCTCCTCGGCCTCCACACCGTCCCCCGCGATGAAGTGCAGCGCAGTCCCTGTCCGCCCTTCTGCAATGTGCTCTAGGAAACTCCGCGACTGCCCGGACCCCTCCGCCACATCCCCCAGAATGTAGCTCAACGTCTCCACCTCCGACGACGCACACCGCCCGATCACCTCGCGCAGACTTGCCAGCTGAGGGGGCTCCGCCCCCTCCGACACCACAGGTGTGATCGGGTCCACCTCCACCGCCTCGACGTACTTCTGGCTCCGCGAGAGATACTCCTCCGTGAAGGCAGTCCAGGTCTCGGCCCCCACAGCATCCCTGCAGGCAGCCACCGTCGCCTCGACGCTCTCCTGCCCGATGGTCTCGATCAGCCGCGCCTGATCCGCACCGACACCCTCTGCGGACTCACCCAGCACCCCCGACTCTTGGAACCTGCGCTGCATCTGCGACTCCTGCTCCGTCACGCGGTCTGCCAGCCACGACGTCAGCATCGGGGTGAGCGTCGTCGGCATCTTGGTGGAAGGAGTCCCGGGTGACCTCGACCTTGCCGCCGTCCGCGCATCCGCCACCGCATTCTTGATGTTTGTGAAAGGTGCGTACGTCATCCGCGCAGGCTCTGCCCCCTCCCTCACGATGGACACACCATCGCTCAGAGGGCGGCTCACGGGGCGCAGTGTCGGAGGCGGAGGCCTCGACACCGGCAGAGGTTGAGAGGGTTGGGAGGGGCGGGGTTCGGCCTGCCTGTCCGTCTGCTTCTGCTTAGCACGCTGCCTCTGCGGCGACATCTCCATGGGTGTCCCGTCGAGGTCCACATCGAGGCTGTACATCTTGCGGCGGAGGACCAGCTTGCTGCCCTGCTTGAGGCCTGCCGACTTGGCGCTCTGCTGCAGGTCGTGTGGCACGAATGTGCCGTGCCGCACCTTGCCCAGCTCCACCGGTGCGGTGTACCCACGGTGGCCCACCTTCTCCAGGAGAGACGCGACTACGTCTGACAGGATGTCATCCGGCCCGACCCCAATGACACGGTCACCCCCGACCAGCGTCTCGTTGGGACCCCATCCCGAGACCTTCACCAACATACTGCGGGTTCCAGGCGCCGGCGGCGGCGGGGGAGGAGCTCAGGGCAACCCCGAGGGAATTGCTCTGAAAGTACGTAAGGGAAGGGCGGCTCTGCCGCAACCCCTCCACCACACACACACACACGCCCCCTCTCTGGGGGGTGCGGGTGTTGGTGGGGAAGCGGTCAACTCGACACACAAGACAGAAGATAGAAGATGGGGGGAGGGGGTTGGGGGAAGGTGGTAATAACTCGCTAAAGGTACAATGTGGGGTGGGGGGATGGGGGTGTCTACTACAGAATATATATAACGGGGTTGGGGGTTGGGTGGGGGGGGTGGGGTGCTGTGTGTGTGTGTTGTGTCGATGTCTCCTGCGAGGGGGTGTGTGGCGGTGCTGTGTGGGGGATGGGGGGTGGTGCCGTGGGGTGTCACACACTAAGGGATGTCCATACGTTGCGTTGGCGCTTCCACACACACACACACTTGCAAACCCACGTGCCTGATGAAGGGGGTGGTGTGTAGAGCACGTTTGGCAGAGCTGAATGACACTTTCCGCGCGAAGGTCGTGTGCGTAAGGGCAGAACACGCGAGCAAAAAAGGTCAATGAGAGCATGGGCACAGAAAGTATGTCGCTCGTCAGTCTCAAAAACAAAGTGTCGGAACAAACACAGCAGCCTGCCTTTACGTCTCGGCCCATCCTCAGCTAGGAGACTGTATCGATGCGGCACAGCTACGGGTGCCACGTGGTGGGGAATTCTCGCCCAGCTTTTGTTTTGCTGCAGGGACCCTTCCGGCAGATCCGGACTGTTTGCCCCCCTGACACCTCCCCAGCCTCGCGAACATGCGCCAGCAAGCAGGGGCACGTATGAAACGGAAGAAGCACGGAGCGGTTGCAAAAACACAACGAAGGGAAACAGAAAAATAATTCGCTGAAGAACGTACAACGGAACGCATGCAGAAAAGGGCAGTGGTATCCCACGGGCGGGGCGGGGAGTTTTTTTTTGTCGCAGGGTGTTTTGCGCTGTTTGTGTGAGAGCTTTTTTTTGGCGCCCCCCTCCCCCCCACCCGGTTCCCTTTTCAAAAAGGGAATACAATTGCCCTGGGTGCAATGGCCCCCCCAGCAAATGCAGTGGGGGAAGGGGGGAAGGTGGGACTGCCAAAAATGCGCATGATAGGGTGTGGGATGGGAGGGGTGGGTGGGGGAGGTGTTGCCCGCTCTCTCTGAGCGCTCTGAACGTTTTGAGCGTAACATATTTTCCCATCCCCCCCCCCCCCCCACCCCTTTCCCCCGCCCCCACCCCACCCGTGCCACACCCCCGCACCTGCCGAAAAGTGTTCGGCACACCCTCCAGAAAGGTTGTTCAGTGCACTCCTCCCGATGCTGCAAGCTCTACTGTCCGCGTTTGAACGATTTGAATGATGTCCTTCCTGACCAACTGATGAAGGCTGGCCGCCTCTGCAGGCCTTGCCGGTGTAGAGGGAGAGAGAGAGAAAGAGAGAGAGAGAGAGGGGGGAGATGGATGCTGCCTGAACAGCCTTCACGAGGGGCCCTTCATCCAGGTCCAACTCTGACTCCGCCTTGCTCTGCATCATTACGCTGATCATTCCGCTAACGTATGTGCATTGATGATTTCCGACACACAAACCGTAGGGTTGCACGGTGTGGAGATCACGTTTGGTTGCTGGCTATAGCATGTCACGTTCTGCACAGTTTAGTTCAAAAATTCTTGGATGGTGGCGAACCCTGCAGTCAGCACAGCCACACGCATCTTAGGCAATCTGAGAGTTGGCTCTGCCCGCCAGGCAGATAGAGAGCATCTCTGATTTGCAATCTGAGAAGCAGTGGGTTGGCGCATGGAGAGACGACGTTCTTGACCTCCCACCCACCCACCCACCCACCCACAAGACCCCTTTTCAGTGCAGCGTTTCCCCCCTTTCGATCCCCCCGCAAAACCAGGGCCCATTTTCTTCGGCACGCCCGGTGTGCCGTGGGAAGGCTAGTGTTGCTGACCAAGGACCACCCCTCTCACGCCTGGACGTGACCGCACAGATTCGGGCGGGCGGTGTCTATAAACACCAAACCCAAATGTGAGAGAGAACGGGGGTGCGACTATTCATTCACAGGGGTCCCTCTCTTGATGCCGTTTGCTTTGCCTTGCACAGTGCATGCGGGTGGGGGTGCTTCCTCCGACGGAATGGAATGGAGAGTGTGCGTGGGGGTGCGTCCACTGCGGAAGGGCACCACCAAGAGTCGGGACATCATGAGGGGCGCTGAGATCGCTAACCGCCCATCGATTCCGGCTCGCCACGCAGCGCCACTGCGGGGCTGTGGGTTTGGGGGGGGGGGGGGAAGGGCGGGGCGTGATTGTTGTTGTTTCTTTTCGTGTTCTGTTAGGTTTCATCTAGAGCAAAGCCCCTCTATTGGCTGCGGAAAAAAAAAGGGGGGGGGGGGAAGATCACATACACACACACACGTAAATCTTGTTGTATAGTTGTCTCTGCAGTGCACGCCGAGAGCATCCCGCGCTGCTCTTTCGTGGCCGTCTGCGCACACCAAAACCCACACCCCCCAACCCCACCCCAGCTATGTCTGGGGCATGCAGCACCCAAGCCAGGGTATGATAGCGTATAGCTGATTCTTGCTGATCGCAGGCAAATTTATATAAAAAGAAGAGTCACGGTGCTGTTCTGCACTCCGTTTTTTTTCCTGAACGAACTGTGGGGGTGGGGTGTTGGGCTTCCTCTGCCGCACAGCTCTCTTTTCCTGTTGTCTGTATAGTTCGTCTGGCCCAGAGGGGAGGGACCCGCGCTGACACAGCGGCGTCTATCCCTTTGATGCACCCACACCCCCCCCCACCCCTGTTCCCACCTTCCCGTGGCTTTCCGTGAAGGAGGAGGCACGAGGGCCCACTGCCAAAACCACACGAAACCCTTTCCCATGCACCCCCCCCCCCACCCCCCAAGCGTGATGCTGAACAAAAAGGCACCACAGACACCCACCCACCCCATCACCGTATCACATCGCTGCCACGATCCGCCGGTTCGCCACCCCCATCCCAACACACTCCTCGCCACTACGACACCTCCCCGTCTGGGGTCTGCGTCGAGTGGGTGCTCTGCGGGTGGTGGTGGTGCTGGCCGTGGTGGTGGTGATGCCGCTTTTTTCTCCGGTGGTGCGACGGGCACGTCTGATTCCGGCACGGCGGGGCTGCCGCCGCCGCCTCCTCTCGCTGCTGCCTGCGGTACTGCGACATGCGTGCCTTCGTATGCTCATACACCGTGTAGGAGATAGCAGCAGCAGGCGCAACCTTCATCAGCGACGGGATATACCCAGAGTACAACCCACGCAACCCGTTAGTGTGATACGTCTGCACGAAACAGTCTAGGGGCCCGGAGAAGCGGATAGGACGATCCAACGACATCCCCTGCGCCTGCAGCCGCATACGCACCACCCCCAGAGGATAGGTCGCCGTCTGCGCCACGATGGAGGAGAAGCATCCTATCGCCAGCATGGTGTGCCATGGCGGGGCCTGGTTGAACTGCACCTTGTAGTGCACCTTCATGCTCTCGAAGAGCATCAGGTCCAGCCCTGCGTAGGGGATCATACCCAGCAGCGACACGCCCATCCCTCTGTAGAGCGACCGCCACCCTTCATACTTCAGCATCCGGCGGACCACATGCCCCAACATGCCGCCGTAGCGCAGCTCATGCCTATAGAGGCCTGTCTCCGAGGCGGCGAGGCGGGTTTTGATGACGTCGAGAGGGTAGACCAGAGCCTGCCCCACCATGCCTGCGGTTGCGCCTGCGGCGAAGCGGTGGATGAGGCTGCTCCGGTTGCCGTCGCGCGGCTTCAGCCTCTCGAAGACGACGAATTTGATGGCCGTTTCGGGCATCACCTTCAGCACATTCGTGAAGTTCCCCCTCCAGAAGGCTGTGATGCCACCCTCGTTGTGAATCATCCGGAGCCCGCCGAACACCCCAGCAGACCTGGAGCTCAGCTTCACCTTCTGCGTATCGCGGAACGCATCGCGCAGTGCCATCAGGGTACGGAGCCTATCAAGGGGCGCGGTGCTGGTGCGGGATACGACCCCCGCAACAGCTCCTGAAAGCGCCACATCCAGAGAAGGCGGCAGCCGCTTTGCACCCCGAGCCCCCAGAGGGGGGTGGTGGCACACCGTGCATGCCCCCGAGGCATCCAGGAGAGATTGTTGCGCGGCAGACGGGCCCACCCCCGCGTCGGCCGGCGGTGGTGACGACGTCATGCCGGAGGAAGCGCTGAACACCCTCGCATACACTCTCCTCCCAGATCACCGGGGGGAAGGTGTTCGGGGTGTGTGGGAGTGGGAAGGAGACAGAGAGAGAGAGAGAGTTAGGGGGTTGTGGTGTGTGTGCGTGGTGTGTACAGCAGAGTTAGATGGGGGGGGGGGGGGGTGGGGAGGGAGGGAGACAAAAAAAGAAAGGTGTAGCTAGAGAAGGAGGGGGTGGGGGGGGGGGGGGGTGGTGGGCAAGGCACGCCGCTTCCCTTTTTCCCCTCCCTTAGTTCCCCAGCCCCGTTGCCCACCCCCCACCCCCCAACACGGATTTGGGGGGGGAGGGGAGGGGGGGAGACGGAGGAGATGGGTGGTGGTGTTGGGTGTGCCTTTTGAGAGGGTGGTGGTGGTGGTGGTGGTGGTGGTGGTGGAGTAGTTGTGTACTGTGTTGTGGGTAACTCATAGGTGTGGCAGGGGCAGCAGGTGTTGTGGTGGGAAGTCTCAGGGGGCAAAAAAGGGGGGGTGGGGAAGGGGCAGAGTGGGGGGGGGTCTTGGCTTCAACATCTCCGGCTCACTGGAAAACTCGCTGAAAAATAACTCCCAGCGCGAACTTGATGGATTTCCTAAAAGAACAGGAATTCAAAAAAGATATATATCGGGGGAGAAACCCACGCCCACCCCCCTCCCCCATTCACCCATTGCATGTCTGCCCTTCGGGGGACTGTGTCAGTGTGACCACAGCGGAGGCACCCACCTCTCCCTCTGAGTGTGACGCTACACGACAGCCCCCGCACCCCCCACCACCCCTATCCAACTGAAGACGAAATGCCCAGCAACTGTAGGCTGCAAGGCAAAGCCTAAACGAAAGCAGCGGGGGGAGGGAGGAGGAGGCAGGGCAGGTAGGTAGGCAGGCAGGCTTCCCCCCTGACACCGGAAACAGGTTTTATCGCGGAGTATTTTGTTTGCTGTGTACGGAGCTCGCAGCTTGCAGAGGAAGCGCACTTTGCGCACACAGCTGCCCTCCTTAGGAGTGAGTAACCTCCAAGAGGTCCTTCCAACCCGAGTGCCCCAACACCACCACCACCACCCTCATCACCGGCCCTGGCGATGCGTTTGTGGTGAGGGTTTCGCACCCTTGTGCTGCCACTCGCGGGGAGTTGCAGTCGAAAGGGGGTGTGCATAGTAGGGTGTGCGGGGGTGTGGTGTGGGTGGGGGAAAGAACAAGCACAAGGGACCTTATGTTGGGGGTGGGGCGGTCCCTTTTTGCCCTTCCCCTTCCCTTTCCTTTTCACTTTCGCTTCGCTTCCCACCACCCCTCCCCCCACCCATTTTCATGTGTTTCTGATAAGAAGTATGGCATTTTTGTTTGTTGTTGTATTTCGGTTCTGTCTGAATCTGGCGGAGAGAAATGAGTGCGGGATGGGGGGACGGGGACCGGATGGGGGAAGGGGTGGGTGGGGTGAGGAGGAGGAAGGGGAGGGAGGAGGGGGGGGGGGGGGAGGTGTTCGTTATCTTGCTCCCGTTTTCCCCCCCTACCTCACCTCACCTCACTCCTACCCCCGTCCCCCCCCCCCCCGGGGAGGAGCAATTTTGCGTTATTTTTTTTCCGCGGCCTTGTTCACCACCCCCCCCCCCCCTACCCACTCCACAAAAACAAACAGCGGCGGGGAAAAAAACAAAATTGCGTCCCCCCAGCTCCTCTCCCTCCCCAAAGAACCCGTCCCTCCCCCCCATCCTCTCCCAGGTGTTTCGTTGTAATCGGGGGAGAGGGGGGGGGGGGGGGGGGGGGGAAGTGCGTACGGTGTCGGGTGGTCCACATCTCGTCATGGAGTCAGCAGACCAACACTAACTTGCTGTTGTTGAGAGGGGATGGTGGTCGTGGGGCATCATGTGGGGTGATGCCGCCTGGTCGAAAACACAAGCCATGACATGGTAGTGATGTCAGAGAGGACAAAGAAGGGTACAGAGTCGACCAACATTCACTGGGTGGGGGGGTTGGCGTTAAGGTAAGAAGAAGAACATCTGTTTGTGGGGGTGGGGGGGAGAGTGAGAGGAGGGTCACGGGCACCACGGACTAGTCGCCCGGACGACTAGTCGGGACGACGGGTGAAATGACGACGGGTGAAACGACGGGTGGCACCCGTCGACTCGACGGGTGGACCCGTCGAGTCGACGGGTGAACCTGCTGAAACGACGGGTGTTCCAGCCATTTCCTGTTGATATGGGCCAATTTCCATTGAAAACTAGGGGAGTACCTTGCATGGCATCAGGTTATTTTTCACGCCGAGCTATCTTCCCTGCACAGACCCACCCCCCCCATTACTTTCCATTTACAATTCCTAGTTGGTGAAGGGGCTGCCCACCGGTGGACCACCAGGAGGGGGGTGAGCCATCCAGGTGGGCAGGGGGCCTGGGGGTGGGGCCTCAAGACAACTCCCCCACGACGTCACTCCGCTCTCGAGGACAAACAAAATCACCTACGTACCTGAACTGCCAAACACCCCCCCCCTCACTTACGGGTGCGCGGATCTCATGTGCTCTTCGCGCTTTACAGTGGTTTTAAAGAGCTCGAAACAAACACAGCAACGCTTTTGTGTCAGCACGCGCGAATGGTGACTGAGGTAGTGCTGGCTCAGTCCCTTCGATTTTGTCCGTTTGCCGCACTCCTGGCATGTGACAGTGCAGGTCTGACACGGCGCGTTGTTTTGTGGCCGATGTGCAGCATCATAATGCGCAAACAGTGTTTCTCTCGTGTGGACAACTTTGGAGCACACAATGCAGATATGTTGCTGCACAGGCACTGTACCGGATGGGGTTGGTTCTGGCACTTCTGGCACATCCTCGCTGTTGCCCCAGGATTTGGACTTGCAGATGCATGCGAGCAGCGTTGCCTTTGGAGTGGTGTTTTCCGGGTCGCCCAGAAATTGGCCCCATCGCCCCCTTTTTGTGACGTGAGATCCAAGGCTGAGGGACTCGAGTCTCCGCTGCAGTGCTGCCGTTGCTCCCTTCCAACAAGCGTTCCTCGCGGTGACACAGCAGCAAAGCTTTATCGCGCCGAACTTCAGGAGGGTCGGGGTGCTCGGTTGGTCCAGCAGGCCGCACCCCTTGCCTTTGGTCCTCTGCATTTCGAAGAGCAGCAGGTCCCGTTCGGCGGTCTGCTGCGATGTCACCCTCAGGGCATGGCGTTTGGAGACGCCATTCCCCCTCTCCAGTTCCTCGTCACTCAGGGCGAGGGGGTGTGCATCTTCTGGATCAAACCAGTGGCTCATCGAATGGATATATGTAACACCACGCCCCTCGGATGTTCTCCCAGGTGACACCCACTCCAGGACAAACACAAGGATGTGCATTGCGATGAGCGAGAAGATGAACTGTTTCGCGCACTTTCCCTCCTGGTGGTACTTGATGGGGGATGTCGTTGTAGCGGAAATGCACAAGCATTTCCATTGCAATACAGAGTAGATGCTGCACCCCCTTCGTCTTGGTAATGGTGAGTAAGCGACTCAGAACATCTCTGGCCTGGTTTCCCGTCATGTTAGAACACGTTGAGCTGCCAAGGACAGCCTTCTGCACGGCAGGTCCATCAGGCAAGATCTCTGCGAGTATTGCGATGAACCCGTTTATGTCGGCAGGGGGGGTGACCCCTGCGTACAGGCTCTCAAACCCAGCTTCATGAAGTTCCTGGATGCTAGCCCTGTGGCAGGCGTGGAGCTGTTTCAACCAGTCATTTCGTGGTGTGGTACAAAACGCGCTCCTGTGCGAAGATGACCCCATCTTACTAAATGCCGACCACAGCTCAAGATGGTCCCCTGCTACCCTAAGCAGGCGAGCCGAAACATCACGTTCGCCTTTTCGAAAACCCCTCTCTGCACTCTTGCGATTTGCTTCAGGAAGTTGAACGTGAACCACGTTCTGTACTCATCCTTCTGCTTATCGGCAACTGTCACCAACCGTGTTGCGAAGGCACCGTCGAAAATGCCTACGGCCAGCCTGCTCTGCTGGGTCTTCTGTGCCTGTTTCTTCTCCGCCTCGTACAGCTTCACCATAGCTGCAGTGCCGCGGGGCAGGCGTCGGCCATCTCCTTGAGCCCTGTCGGGTGGTCCTTCCCGTTGCTCTTCCGGAGGCCCAACCCGACAAACTCGATGTCTGACCCGCTATTGACACGGGCAGCGTACATCGTGCGACCATCCTTCGCGGTCGACTTGCTGATCACCCCACCCCCCACCTTCTCATACTTTTTGTACAGGGCAAGACTGATGATGGGATCAGTCGACTTGATTATCCGCCAGCTTGCCGAGAAGCTGCTTCAGGGCCATGTGGCTCAACCCATCAGCATCACGCTCGACAACATACGTGTTGATCCAAGCACGTACAAACACCGTCATGTCCACAGCGCTGGCGAGGGCCTGCGCTGCAGTACGCTTTGCCGCTGGCATTGATTGGTGTGGCTCGTCTGGGTGGCCTGGGTGGTGATGATGGTATCTTGGGGTATCTTGGCCTGGGTGGTGATGAGGGTACGGTATCTTGGAGACTGCCTTGTGGGTTGTGCAAGGGTTGGCTGGGGCGAAAATTTGCCTGGCAGAAAAGTGATCACCTTCATGAAGTAGGTTGCTCTGTCAAACTGACACAGTTTGTCAGAGTCAAGATCCCTCGAACAATGAAAATCCACGAGAACAGCCGTCGCACATGCACTTGAGGCCCCATCACCAACTAGGAATTGTAAATGGAAAGTAATCGGGGGTGGGTCTGTGCAGGGAAGATAGTTCGGCGTGAAAAATAACCTGATGCCATGCAAGGTACTCCCCTAGTTTTCAATGGAAATTGGCCCATATCAACAGGAAATGGCTGGAACACCCGTCGTTTCAGCAGGTTCACCCGTCGTGCCGACGGGTGGACCCGTCGAGTCGACGGGTGCCGCCTGTCGAGTTTTCACCCGTCGTCCCGACTAGTCGACCCCACCCGTCACTGCCCGACTAGTCCGTGGTGGGGGGGATGGGTATGGGGCGGGGGGGGATATCTGAGAGACTAGAACCCTCTAAAATCTTCCCTCAGCCACGCGGGCGGGAAATTCGTCAAGTTGATTGCTGCGTTTATTTTTTTTTGCCGTGGCTGGCACTTTTGAAAGATTTTTTTGATTGGTTACCCCCCTCCCCCCCCCTCCCCCTATTTCAATTCAGATTGGAAGACTCCCCCGGAACACATCCTGAGATCTGACAAACTGCAAACAGCACCACACCCCTCCGAGTGATGACGTGGCTGGTATTTTTGGACGCTGCGCGGATGCAGTGAATGTGCCGGGCTGGAATCAATCCCCAACGTGTATGCAAAGAACCGCACACCTTAAGCCTGCAGCAGTCCTCCTTTTGGAGACCCCCAGTGCTGCGGCAGAAGACGGCTCTCCTGATGGAAAATATGTCCACCACCACCACCCTGACTGCACATCCTAACAACAACTAGCATGCAGACCGGATGGCACAGGCGATGGTACAGTCGAGTCGCCAGGGACCTTCGCTCCAATCCCTGTTGTTCGGCTCCGGCTCGCTGTTGCTGCAGCTTAGAGTGAAGGCCCCTGATTTCCCTCCCCCTTGTCTATTGGGTGTGTGCAGGGGAGTTGGCGGGGAGGGGCTCCTGGCGTGTGCGACGAGACACAGCCAAGCCCATACCGTACGCAGAGAGTGTGCGCCTAGGATAATATTGAGATTCAACAGGCCTGGAGAGAGAGAGAGAGACCCACAGGGAGCCGAAAAAGCACGTCATGCCTGCTCCACAACGCTATGGAGTGGGCCTTCGCTGAGGTGCCGAGAAAACGGTGCATTTCCTCCTCCAGTATTGGAGGTGAAACACGCCGAAAAAGACTGCCTCGCGGATACACCCACCCCCCTCCCTCCCTCTGGCTGTGTTACCCCCCCAGACCTTTAGACTCAGGGGCGTGTGTCTGATTTCCGGAATTTCAGGTCGCATTCTCGGGAAACCCCCCTACCACCCCCCCACCCCTCCCCCCCTGGAGGGAGAGAGGGGGGAGGGGGAGAAGGCGGCGGGGGAGCAACGGCGAAACACAAAGGTGTGTGTGTGTGGCGCCGCAGAACTCCGTTTTCCTCCGGAAATACCGTACTTTTCAGACAACTCACCCATCCCTTGGAGGAGGGCCGGGGGGGTGGGTGGGGGGTGGGGTTGACAGGAGGAGGAGGAGGGGGGGTATGGGGCATGGGGGCCCCCCCCCCGGGGGGGGGGGGGTCGAAGCTGTGGTGCCCTGGGAAGAGACTGGGGCAGCATGGAACAAAGAATCGGGTGGGGGGGCTGGCAAGAAGAGGGAGATAGAGAGAGAGAGAGACATGGGGGAAGGAGAGAGGGAGTCTTCGTTGCGGGTTGTTGGTTGCCAAAAAAAAACAACGGCGCGTTATTTTTCTCTTCTTCTTTGGCGCAGTTCATCTATTTTTTTGTTGAGGAAAAAATAACGCCGAACTATTTTTTTTGCCAAAATAAATATGCCGCCAGAGATTGGCTCCTTGAATACCCCCCCCCCCCCCCCGAGAGAGAAAAGGCTGGACAGAGAGCGGTTGAAGAGGGAGAGGCAGCTGACACAGTGACAGGCAACCAGTGCCGTGTGTGAGACAAAGGGCGGGGGGGGGGGGGGGGTAGGGGGGGTCATAAGCCCGTACAAAACCAAAATTTTCGACATACCATCAGAGCCGCCCTAATACCTGATCTGACCCGAAAATCCGACCCATACCCCCCCGGAAACTGTCTGGGGCCCACTTGTGACACCTGATACGCACTTTTGTGATGATTTTTTGGGGTCCTAAAAAATGTACCTCAGTTTCGTACCTTGCCTTTGTACCTGATCGGATTTGGGGGGGGAGGGGAGGGGGGGAGACGGAGGAGATGGGTGGTGGTGTTGGGTGTGCCTTTTGAGAGGGTGGTGGTGGTGGTGGTGGTGGTGGTGGTGGAGTAGTTGTGTACTGTGTTGTGGGTAACTCATAGGTGTGGCAGGGGCAGCAGGTGTTGTGGTGGGAAGTCTCAGGGGGCAAAAAAGGGGGGGTGGGGAAGGGGCAGAGTGGGGGGGGGTCTTGGCTTCAACATCTCCGGCTCACTGGAAAACTCGCTGAAAAATAACTCCCAGCGCGAACTTGATGGATTTCCTAAAAGAACAGGAATTCAAAAAAGATATATATCGGGGGAGAAACCCACGCCCACCCCCCTCCCCCATTCACCCATTGCATGTCTGCCCTTCGGGGGACTGTGTCAGTGTGACCACAGCGGAGGCACCCACCTCTCCCTCTGAGTGTGACGCTACACGACAGCCCCCGCACCCCCCACCACCCCTATCCAACTGAAGACGAAATGCCCAGCAACTGTAGGCTGCAAGGCAAAGCCTAAACGAAAGCAGCGGGGGGAGGGAGGAGGAGGCAGGGCAGGTAGGTAGGCAGGCAGGCTTCCCCCCTGACACCGGAAACAGGTTTTATCGCGGAGTATTTTGTTTGCTGTGTACGGAGCTCGCAGCTTGCAGAGGAAGCGCACTTTGCGCACACAGCTGCCCTCCTTAGGAGTGAGTAACCTCCAAGAGGTCCTTCCAACCCGAGTGCCCCAACACCACCACCACCACCCTCATCACCGGCCCTGGCGATGCGTTTGTGGTGAGGGTTTCGCACCCTTGTGCTGCCACTCGCGGGGAGTTGCAGTCGAAAGGGGGTGTGCATAGTAGGGTGTGCGGGGGTGTGGTGTGGGTGGGGGAAAGAACAAGCACAAGGGACCTTATGTTGGGGGTGGGGCGGTCCCTTTTTGCCCTTCCCCTTCCCTTTCCTTTTCACTTTCGCTTCGCTTCCCACCACCCCTCCCCCCACCCATTTTCATGTGTTTCTGATAAGAAGTATGGCATTTTTGTTTGTTGTTGTATTTCGGTTCTGTCTGAATCTGGCGGAGAGAAATGAGTGCGGGATGGGGGGACGGGGACCGGATGGGGGAAGGGGTGGGTGGGGTGAGGAGGAGGAAGGGGAGGGAGGAGGGGGGGGGGGGGGAGGTGTTCGTTATCTTGCTCCCGTTTTCCCCCCCTACCTCACCTCACCTCACTCCTACCCCCGTCCCCCCCCCCCCCGGGGAGGAGCAATTTTGCGTTATTTTTTTTCCGCGGCCTTGTTCACCACCCCCCCCCCCCCCTACCCACTCCACAAAAACAAACAGCGGCGGGGAAAAAAACAAAATTGCGTCCCCCCAGCTCCTCTCCCTCCCCAAAGAACCCGTCCCTCCCCCCCATCCTCTCCCAGGTGTTTCGTTGTAATCGGGGGAGAGGGGGGGGGGGGGGGGGGGGGGAAGTGCGTACGGTGTCGGGTGGTCCACATCTCGTCATGGAGTCAGCAGACCAACACTAACTTGCTGTTGTTGAGAGGGGATGGTGGTCGTGGGGCATCATGTGGGGTGATGCCGCCTGGTCGAAAACACAAGCCATGACATGGTAGTGATGTCAGAGAGGACAAAGAAGGGTACAGAGTCGACCAACATTCACTGGGTGGGGGGGTTGGCGTTAAGGTAAGAAGAAGAACATCTGTTTGTGGGGGTGGGGGGGAGAGTGAGAGGAGGGTCACGGGCACCACGGACTAGTCGCCCGGACGACTAGTCGGGACGACGGGTGAAATGACGACGGGTGAAACGACGGGTGGCACCCGTCGACTCGACGGGTGGACCCGTCGAGTCGACGGGTGAACCTGCTGAAACGACGGGTGTTCCAGCCATTTCCTGTTGATATGGGCCAATTTCCATTGAAAACTAGGGGAGTACCTTGCATGGCATCAGGTTATTTTTCACGCCGAGCTATCTTCCCTGCACAGACCCACCCCCCCCATTACTTTCCATTTACAATTCCTAGTTGGTGAAGGGGCTGCCCACCGGTGGACCACCAGGAGGGGGGTGAGCCATCCAGGTGGGCAGGGGGCCTGGGGGTGGGGCCTCAAGACAACTCCCCCACGACGTCACTCCGCTCTCGAGGACAAACAAAATCACCTACGTACCTGAACTGCCAAACACCCCCCCCCTCACTTACGGGTGCGCGGATCTCATGTGCTCTTCGCGCTTTACAGTGGTTTTAAAGAGCTCGAAACAAACACAGCAACGCTTTTGTGTCAGCACGCGCGAATGGTGACTGAGGTAGTGCTGGCTCAGTCCCTTCGATTTTGTCCGTTTGCCGCACTCCTGGCATGTGACAGTGCAGGTCTGACACGGCGCGTTGTTTTGTGGCCGATGTGCAGCATCATAATGCGCAAACAGTGTTTCTCTCGTGTGGACAACTTTGGAGCACACAATGCAGATATGTTGCTGCACAGGCACTGTACCGGATGGGGTTGGTTCTGGCACTTCTGGCACATCCTCGCTGTTGCCCCAGGATTTGGACTTGCAGATGCATGCGAGCAGCGTTGCCTTTGGAGTGGTGTTTTCCGGGTCGCCCAGAAATTGGCCCCATCGCCCCCTTTTTGTGACGTGAGATCCAAGGCTGAGGGACTCGAGTCTCCGCTGCAGTGCTGCCGTTGCTCCCTTCCAACAAGCGTTCCTCGCGGTGACACAGCAGCAAAGCTTTATCGCGCCGAACTTCAGGAGGGTCGGGGTGCTCGGTTGGTCCAGCAGGCCGCACCCCTTGCCTTTGGTCCTCTGCATTTCGAAGAGCAGCAGGTCCCGTTCGGCGGTCTGCTGCGATGTCACCCTCAGGGCATGGCGTTTGGAGACGCCATTCCCCCTCTCCAGTTCCTCGTCACTCAGGGCGAGGGGGTGTGCATCTTCTGGATCAAACCAGTGGCTCATCGAATGGATATATGTAACACCACGCCCCTCGGATGTTCTCCCAGGTGACACCCACTCCAGGACAAACACAAGGATGTGCATTGCGATGAGCGAGAAGATGAACTGTTTCGCGCACTTTCCCTCCTGGTGGTACTTGATGGGGGATGTCGTTGTAGCGGAAATGCACAAGCATTTCCATTGCAATACAGAGTAGATGCTGCACCCCCTTCGTCTTGGTAATGGTGAGTAAGCGACTCAGAACATCTCTGGCCTGGTTTCCCGTCATGTTAGAACACGTTGAGCTGCCAAGGACAGCCTTCTGCACGGCAGGTCCATCAGGCAAGATCTCTGCGAGTATTGCGATGAACCCGTTTATGTCGGCAGGGGGGGTGACCCCTGCGTACAGGCTCTCAAACCCAGCTTCATGAAGTTCCTGGATGCTAGCCCTGTGGCAGGCGTGGAGCTGTTTCAACCAGTCATTTCGTGGTGTGGTACAAAACGCGCTCCTGTGCGAAGATGACCCCATCTTACTAAATGCCGACCACAGCTCAAGATGGTCCCCTGCTACCCTAAGCAGGCGAGCCGAAACATCACGTTCGCCTTTTCGAAAACCCCTCTCTGCACTCTTGCGATTTGCTTCAGGAAGTTGAACGTGAACCACGTTCTGTACTCATCCTTCTGCTTATCGGCAACTGTCACCAACCGTGTTGCGAAGGCACCGTCGAAAATGCCTACGGCCAGCCTGCTCTGCTGGGTCTTCTGTGCCTGTTTCTTCTCCGCCTCGTACAGCTTCACCATAGCTGCAGTGCCGCGGGGCAGGCGTCGGCCATCTCCTTGAGCCCTGTCGGGTGGTCCTTCCCGTTGCTCTTCCGGAGGCCCAACCCGACAAACTCGATGTCTGACCCGCTATTGACACGGGCAGCGTACATCGTGCGACCATCCTTCGCGGTCGACTTGCTGATCACCCCACCCCCCACCTTCTCATACTTTTTGTACAGGGCAAGACTGATGATGGGATCAGTCGACTTGATTATCCGCCAGCTTGCCGAGAAGCTGCTTCAGGGCCATGTGGCTCAACCCATCAGCATCACGCTCGACAACATACGTGTTGATCCAAGCACGTACAAACACCGTCATGTCCACAGCGCTGGCGAGGGCCTGCGCTGCAGTACGCTTTGCCGCTGGCATTGATTGGTGTGGCTCGTCTGGGTGGCCTGGGTGGTGATGATGGTATCTTGGGGTATCTTGGCCTGGGTGGTGATGAGGGTACGGTATCTTGGAGACTGCCTTGTGGGTTGTGCAAGGGTTGGCTGGGGCGAAAATTTGCCTGGCAGAAAAGTGATCACCTTCATGAAGTAGGTTGCTCTGTCAAACTGACACAGTTTGTCAGAGTCAAGATCCCTCGAACAATGAAAATCCACGAGAACAGCCGTCGCACATGCACTTGAGGCCCCATCACCAACTAGGAATTGTAAATGGAAAGTAATCGGGGGTGGGTCTGTGCAGGGAAGATAGTTCGGCGTGAAAAATAACCTGATGCCATGCAAGGTACTCCCCTAGTTTTCAATGGAAATTGGCCCATATCAACAGGAAATGGCTGGAACACCCGTCGTTTCAGCAGGTTCACCCGTCGTGCCGACGGGTGGACCCGTCGAGTCGACGGGTGCCGCCTGTCGAGTTTTCACCCGTCGTCCCGACTAGTCGACCCCACCCGTCACTGCCCGACTAGTCCGTGGTGGGGGGGATGGGTATGGGGCGGGGGGGGATATCTGAGAGACTAGAACCCTCTAAAATCTTCCCTCAGCCACGCGGGCGGGAAATTCGTCAAGTTGATTGCTGCGTTTATTTTTTTTTGCCGTGGCTGGCACTTTTGAAAGATTTTTTTGATTGGTTACCCCCCTCCCCCCCCTCCCCCTATTTCAATTCAGATTGGAAGACTCCCCCGGAACACATCCTGAGATCTGACAAACTGCAAACAGCACCACACCCCTCCGAGTGATGACGTGGCTGGTATTTTTGGACGCTGCGCGGATGCAGTGAATGTGCCGGGCTGGAATCAATCCCCAACGTGTATGCAAAGAACCGCACACCTTAAGCCTGCAGCAGTCCTCCTTTTGGAGACCCCCAGTGCTGCGGCAGAAGACGGCTCTCCTGATGGAAAATATGTCCACCACCACCACCCTGACTGCACATCCTAACAACAACTAGCATGCAGACCGGATGGCACAGGCGATGGTACAGTCGAGTCGCCAGGGACCTTCGCTCCAATCCCTGTTGTTCGGCTCCGGCTCGCTGTTGCTGCAGCTTAGAGTGAAGGCCCCTGATTTCCCTCCCCCTTGTCTATTGGGTGTGTGCAGGGGAGTTGGCGGGGAGGGGCTCCTGGCGTGTGCGACGAGACACAGCCAAGCCCATACCGTACGCAGAGAGTGTGCGCCTAGGATAATATTGAGATTCAACAGGCCTGGAGAGAGAGAGAGAGACCCACAGGGAGCCGAAAAAGCACGTCATGCCTGCTCCACAACGCTATGGAGTGGGCCTTCGCTGAGGTGCCGAGAAAACGGTGCATTTCCTCCTCCAGTATTGGAGGTGAAACACGCCGAAAAAGACTGCCTCGCGGATACACCCACCCCCCTCCCTCCCTCTGGCTGTGTTACCCCCCCAGACCTTTAGACTCAGGGGCGTGTGTCTGATTTCCGGAATTTCAGGTCGCATTCTCGGGAAACCCCCCTACCACCCCCCCACCCCTCCCCCCCTGGAGGGAGAGAGGGGGGAGGGGGAGAAGGCGGCGGGGGAGCAACGGCGAAACACAAAGGTGTGTGTGTGTGGCGCCGCAGAACTCCGTTTTCCTCCGGAAATACCGTACTTTTCAGACAACTCACCCATCCCTTGGAGGAGGGCCGGGGGGGTGGGTGGGGGGTGGGGTTGACAGGAGGAGGAGGAGGGGGGGTATGGGGCATGGGGGCCCCCCCCCGGGGGGGGGGGGGGTCGAAGCTGTGGTGCCCTGGGAAGAGACTGGGGCAGCATGGAACAAAGAATCGGGTGGGGGGGCTGGCAAGAAGAGGGAGATAGAGAGAGAGAGAGACATGGGGGAAGGAGAGAGGGAGTCTTCGTTGCGGGTTGTTGGTTGCCAAAAAAAAACAACGGCGCGTTATTTTTCTCTTCTTCTTTGGCGCAGTTCATCTATTTTTTTGTTGAGGAAAAAATAACGCCGAACTATTTTTTTTGCCAAAATAAATATGCCGCCAGAGATTGGCTCCTTGAATACCCCCCCCCCCCCCCGAGAGAGAAAAGGCTGGACAGAGAGCGGTTGAAGAGGGAGAGGCAGCTGACACAGTGACAGGCAACCAGTGCCGTGTGTGAGACAAAGGGCGGGGGGGGGGGGGGGGTAGGGGGGGTCATAAGCCCGTACAAAACCAAAATTTTCGACATACCATCAGAGCCGCCCTAATACCTGATCTGACCCGAAAATCCGACCCATACCCCCCCGGAAACTGTCTGGGGCCCACTTGTGACACCTGATACGCACTTTTGTGATGATTTTTTGGGGTCCTAAAAAATGTACCTCAGTTTCGTACCTTGCCTTTGTACCTGAACCACTCCCGACCGCATTATTTCGTTCTTTGCAAGGGAAGGGTGTCACTACGCTCACTCAGCACGCCGAGCAACACATGCCGCGTGCCCAGGGCCTCGCAGAGGTGTCAGATGCTGCTGCAGAGGAGTACCTTGCTCGAAAGACGCTCGCCAAACGGGAGATGTGCGGGGTCTCGGCAGAGAGCGTTGTGGCAGACCTGCGTAAAAAGAAAACGGCACACGACATCGGTGAGGCGACATTATTTCGGGCGCTCCGTCGGGCTGGGTACGTAGGAGAGCGAGTGGGACGTGGTGACGACAGATATATGCAGTGGTGCATCAACTGCACGCACGTGCGGGAAAAGCGGCGTTCCTTGCTAGCCAAGAAAGATGTCACCTGCACTCCTACTCCTCCCACTCGTCCTGCTCCTACCCCCACACCAACTGATACGGGCAGTGAGAGTGATGGCAGCTCCAGAGCAGCAGATGATCTAGGAAGCAATGAGCGGGTCAGCCGGGCAGACTACCTCAGTCTGTACCGGAAGTACGAAGCGTTGCGGGCCCGCCACCACCGCCTCCAGGAGAGGACCCGAGGGTTGAGAGTAGGGTTGTACAACGCCAGGGGAGGGTATTCCCCTGGCGTTGAGACATCCGGCGACCTTGCGGTCGCACTGTGTGGGGGCTGAGTCGGCAGGCAGATGCCGATCCAATGACCTTGTTGAGTCCCCACATGGTACACTCTCATACGTGTTGTCGAGACTGCGTGGTGTGCATATCCTGCGGGGCGCAAATTACACAGTCATTACACAGCCACTTCGGCTCTCAGGGCGTACAATATCCCAATCGTGCCTTCACAGGCTAAGATCGACGAAGCAAAAGCATCTACAACGCTGCCTACTAATGCCGATGCAGCCTCCCAGGCGTACGAAGTACTCACAATGACCCATATGCGATCGAAGTACTACACCCAGAAGGTGGCTGAACTCATTCTGCTGACGCAACAACACAACATTCCCACTAATCAGGTCAAGAAAGACCTTGCCGAGGCACTGGGGAAGGCAACATGCGTGCCACCTGAGCCAGAACCACCGCAGAAAAGGCAAAGAACGAAATAATGCGGTCGGGAGTGGTTCAGGTACAAAGGCAAGGTACGAAACTGAGGTACATTTTTTAGGACCCCAAAAAATCATCACAAAAGTGCGTATCAGGTGTCACAAGTGGGCCCCAGACAGTTTCCGGGGGGGTATGGGTCGGATTTTCGGGTCAGATCAGGTATTAGGGCGGTTCTGATGGTATGTTGAAAATTTTGGTTTTCGTACGTTTTTAGGGGGGCTTATGACCCCCCCTAGGGGGGGGGGGGTGAAGGGGCGGGCAGTTCATCGCTGTTGGTTGGATTTTTTGAACAAATTTTTTAAATGCCTCGGTCACAGCGGGGAGGGTACTTATTTTTCCCAGGAACACCGGGATACTGTTTTTCGAAACGGAGAAGAAGGTGGAGGGGGGGGCTGACGACCACCACAACCACTACCACCACCCCCGATCCCAGGGAAAAAAAATCCCCCCACACTGATTCCTTGGCAACATAAATGTGCTCAAATGATGAACGCCGCATGGATTTGTTGTTGTTGTTGTTGTTGTTGTGTGTTTGGGATACCCACACTCAAAAGACACTGGGGTGTGCAGACAGCCGGGAGTCGGCTGCGTGTTGAATTTTTTGAATTTCGTTTATTTGTTTGTTTTGTGTTTGCTTTTTTTTGCGAGCGATCTCACACAAGGATCGTCCACTCTCAGTGTGTGTGTGTGTGTTGGTAGAGGAAAGAGATCGAGTGAGAGAGAAGGGGGGGGGGGCATGATAAAAACAGAGAACCGAGAAGAAATATGCAACAACTAACAACAGGGGGTGACCGAGCGTGATGTCTGAAGATGGGTTGTGCGGGTGTCACGTGGGTGTCGTTGCAGGAGCGGTGACGCTCTCTGGTACAGCCCACACACCAACTCACACATACAATAAAAGGAAGGACATGTTCACGTGAACGTGGCATACTGGGAAACGGGGCGAGAGAGGAGGGAGGAGCGGAGGACACCCTCCCTGGTGGGTGGGGTGAGTGGGTTGGTGGGACATATGGAAGGGGGACCCCTTTGTGAATTCTGAGGCGTCCCCCCTCCCCCGCTCTGATGTACCAAATTTGTGCAAAAAGAAATAGATGTAGAATACCAGGACCTGCTGGACAGGTCTCGCGCCAAGAAGGGCAGCCTTCTCCTCACTTCGCGGCGCCGTCGATGATCAGAGTGTCAGAAATGCCCCACCAACCCCTGCACACAGCCCCACCCCCCACCCCCCGCCCTGCCCTCTCCCCACTCTCCACTGGACAACAGGGATAGACGAAGACAAAACAACGGAAGAAAAACACAGCAGGTTCGGCCAACAAACAGGGTTACACAACAGCGCACAGATGCGCGTTCTCCGCACCGATTGGTGCGGGCGCATTCCACAGGCCACGAGGTGGGCCCGTGCGCAAGGCTCTGCCCTTTGATGGGTCCTATTTGCCAGCCCGGTTCCACTTTCGCAGAAAGTAAGGGCACTGATTCAACATCCTCAGAGGTTTTAACGGCGGCCCGTATTTTCTTGAAAAGCACAGTGACCCTGCGTGGCGCAGTGCCACGCAAGGGCAGCGGTTGCCGTCGAGCGGGGCGGGGGGTGGGGGTGGGGGGGGGTGGAACCGTACATCATTCAGGGGGAGCGTCCACCGACAGGCAAGTACGAAGGACGGGCCATCCCCCACCAACAAGAATCACACTATCTGACTGACACATTTTGAACGATTTTCCCCCGACACGCAGCGACGTTTATAATGACGCCCCTGCATGTAATTTTTTCTTCTTCTTTTGGTGACGGGAGTCCCCAACCTGACTTGCAATACGAGCAGGCAGTGTGTGCTCCCCTCGCTGCCACCCCACCGAATCGCACCTGCTGTAAGAGTTCTAGCCAACAATGATACACCGGCACTGTGGTGATTCCCGCCAATGGGAAATCCCACTACACACAGTACACAGTACACAGCCCATCCTTTCGGGTAAAAATCCGCCCTGATACGCGAGACCGCAGAACTGCCCCACGAAACCACAGCCGCTCAGACACACATGAGGGTCGGAGCGGCTGTGACACACGGCGAACCCACACCACCAGATGCATCACGCCACCACTCTGGGGAAGGTTGAATAACACATTGGATAATGGGAGGGTGTGGGGGTGTGGGGGGGTGGGGGAACTGCTTCGGGGAGTGCGGGAGTGCGGGGTGGGGTGGCGGGAGGTGGGCAAGGGCGGGGCTTCTTCGCTCTGAGGCAGGCGGTGCCAGTGTGGCACGCAGAGTGGGGGTGGGGGGGGGTTCACAACAAAACAAGGCTCACTTCTTTCTGCACAAATACCCGCCGGCAGAGCGAAGGCCGCAGCCCACCCCCACCCCACCCCACCCCACCCCGACATCCCGACGCCCTTGTTGTGGCCATGGCGGCCACGGCGGGAGGGGCTGAATGGCAGGCACAGGATCGGCCTCAGCCACCACGGGACAATGCGCAACATAGGCACACACATTCACGAGTTATGAGAAACGAAGGTACGGACACGCATACACACACACCCCCCAACCACCACCCCGGCCCCGGCCTCGTGCCTCGAGCCCTAATATGTCACACAGTCACGTTAAGCTTTCTTGTTATTTTGAAGTTGTTGTGAGGAGAGAGACATGGTATGAAAAACAGGGCGGGAAACGAAGAGAAGAAAAGTCACGGCGTTTGGTTTCGTATTTTGCTTTTGCCCATCAAAACTCCGGCGTCCCAGTGTGCCCATTTTGCGACTTGTCTTATCACGAGATCAGATGAGGAAGGGCGCCTCGTCGGGCCGGCTGAATAGCTTTGCTGATGCTGGTTCCGTCAGGGGGAGGTGGGAGCTCAAGGCTCTTCGACCCCCTCTCAAACGCATATAGTTTGCGGGTTTCTTTTGCTTCTCTTCTCCACCGAAAAGACCTCATCGAGATCTTCCCCCCGCCCCCCTAATGACTGTTTCTTGGTTTCGATGACCAGCAGGCTGAGACGAGATGACACGAGACCAGACCGTATTGTTTTTTTTGGCGATGCTTTGTTTTTTTGTTGTTCCCAAATAGCAGCGTTATTCACGGGATCGGGAGGGTAAAAAAATATGTAAAAATAATGAATCAATGTTTGTGTCCAGGTGCAGCCCAGAAACAGCCAATTTTAGGGGGGGGGGGGGGGGGGGGCGATAGGGGGGGGGGGTGGGGTACCACCAACACCACAGAGCAGCGAGTGGTGGATTCCAGACGCAGGGGTGCGCCCCTGATTTCTGCCTTGTGTAGATGGCAAACAACGAGGGGAGCACCACCACATCTGACCCCAGGCTATCCTACATGTCAAAACACTTGTTGTGCGACCAACCACCTGACGTTTCGGACGTACAGAGCGACGTCCTGTGTGTCTCCCGCAAGCAGGACAGGGGCGATCCGTTCACACCCCTACTCTCTTAGTATCGATGTTACGTTCACCACAAGCCTGGCGTGTGACACCACCAGGGGAAAAACCACACCATGCTCTTATGTTACTGCAAAGCCACAAAAACCCTGTCGCCGGGGTGTTTGATTTTGTTGTGTTTCGGGGGGTTCAAGCTTGTCGGAGGGACTGCCCACAAGACCCACGCACCGAAGTCGCACCGGATACGATCAGACTCGGACTTAGACAAAGGACCGCTCTATAGCGAGGATGTGCTTGTGCACGCCTGGCCCTGGGGGTCGGTTAGTAGGGGCGAGGGGGAGGGGGAGGGAGGGCTTTCCGATTGTATAGCCGGTGCTGACAATCACTATCTATGGCAGAGGGAAGTCTTCCTGCATAGGCTCGAACCGTCACGGAGACACTATTTGTAAACCATTGTTTCTGTTGGAGGTTGACGACCAACTGCCTGACGTGCAAAGGACGGGCAGGCAGTGTCGTGCGTATTGTATCGTCGGGGTTGCCGTTTTGTTGCTCGGCATCCCCCGGTGGTGACGCGAAGCGGCACACAGCTCTGGTTGGGGTGAGGTATTTTTGGTGCTCGAGAATACACGTGAGTGTTCCCTTGAAAGGCCTGATCTCCCGGCCCACCCGTCCCATGGTTTTGTAGGCACCTCCGTCCCCCCCCCCCCCCCCCACAAAGCAGAGCACAGCACGCTTTGCATCTTCGTTTTGATTTCGAAAGAAACTGTTGCCCGCACCCCAAAACTGCAGGGCAACACATGAATGAAAGGGCCAGGTAAAACAGAAAAAAACATATCGCGGGCAAAAAAAAATACCATCACCAGGGGCTAGGAACACTACTCGGCTCTTATTTTCTCTTCTTCTGGTTTCTGTGCGCCCGGCAGGTTATCATCTCCACGAGAGGAATTTTTTCTACCCGATCTGCCGTCCTACATCCACCAGCCAAAGGCACCACAACGCCAACACCCTCATTGTGAGTCATAGATTTTGAACGATTTTTTTGAGGGGCCTGCATCCCTGCACTGGCGCCAACACGGTTTTTACGGGTAGCATTCACTCAGCTGAGTGCAGAAAAGCGAACGCCCTCACAACAGAATGGGGGCGACACGCTTTGTCACAGTTGGACACACACCCTCCGAGTGAATGCCGAACGGTCGCGCAACTCAACAGAGTTGCCCAGCTGTACCTTTGCCACACACTTTTTTTTATTTCGCCTTCCTTCAGAAGGCTTCCCATTCTTTTGACGACGCAGGACGAAAACACCGCGGTTCGTTTCGGTCCATCCGGCACACACAATGCAGCCACACGCCCCACCCCTCCTCCTCCCACTCCCTGAGACCCTGAGAAATATTCCCTTCTCCACGATGTGTTCGCGGCACAGACCGTCCTTCGCAGACGGGGGGGATGAACTTTCTTTTTCCGGCAAGTCCTTTTCTCTTATCCGAGCTCATCACCACCCCGCTGTCTCCAGACTGAGGAATGTGGCCACCAAACAGGGTTAAACTGCGCCTTCCCTGAGGGCAGGGAGGGCGGGTTGGTGGCGGCGGGGGCACACCGTCGCTCTAGAAAGAAAGGGAGAAGGAATGTGGCACGTCTAGCAGCCGCAAGGCACGTCACAGAAGCGCAAGAGAACGGTTGGGTCTCTGAGAGGGGCGGGCGGGGAGAGGGGTGTGGGGGTATTTAGCGTTTTTCCAGGTATTGGGGTTGTGTGTGTGTGTGTGTGGAGGCAGCACTAGAGGTTGCTCGGTGCGTCCTACACTAAACTAAAAAGATTAACGTGTGTGTGTGTGTGTGGTGAGGGGAAACAGCGTCCCGATGGGTCCCTTGTAGTGCAGAATATAAGAATATAATAAAGCGAAATCCCATCAGCAGAACAGGCGGCGGCGGCGGGGGAAAACTGGCACAGTTTTTAGCACAGAGGGCGGAAAAGGCACGCAGACCTTCCCCCCCTCCCCTCCATCGCCCCTGTTGTCCCCGCCGCCAATAGAGCCGACTCCCACCCCCACCCCCCTAATAATAGCCGCCCTTCACACAACAGCCGAAACAACGCTACCCAAGAAGCCACGGATAACCACGACGGAACAAAAAATGAAATGGTGAAAAAAGGCGCGACTTCAGGCGACAGGGAGACACCTGGAAGCCGTGCCATGCAATGCCGCAAAATGGTTGACCACCTCCCCACCCTTTACCCCTCCCCTCCCCACTGCATCCACCGGAAGGGAGCAAATCTGCCTTCAGGCGGGCAGTGTGGGTAGGGTGGGTGCAGGCCGTGTGAGGGTGTTTCCTTTGTGTTAGTGTTGTGTCGACGACAAGTATGGCAGACGACCGGATACATTTTTTTTTATGAGGGGCGCCACTGACGCACCCAACATGCTTGTTGGTTGTATTTTTTTTGTTTTTTTTGAGATTTTTTTTTGCCAGCGGCTTTTTTTTCTCTCTTCCATTTCCCTTCCTCTTCAAAGGTTAGCGACATAACTTTCTTTTACTGGGGGTCGCCCTGACAGCCCAACGAACCGACGTCAATGACGTACAGGCAGTGGAGGGGGCAAAGCAATCCAACACCCTTCCCCCTGCAGGCAGGGGTGTGGGGAGCGATATTGGCAGTTTTTTTTGACAGGAGGGGGAGCAGAAACAGGAGAAACAGAGACAGAAAAGGCATGTGTGTCTGTTGTGCGGGGGGGGGGGGGGGGGGGGGTGGTTGAGGTGCCCCCCATACCCCCCCACCCACCCACATCACCCACAAGGGTTGTCGGAGGGGGTGGGGCTTTGTCGATGTTGAATTGAGACAAAAAAGGCCATGCATGAATCTGGATGGGACATACACATCTTGGCTTGTATATTTTGCTTTGGGGCCGAGTTGCAGTGAACCTGGTGGGGAAGCACACCATCCTCAGGGCAGCTATAGACACACAGAATGTTGGGAAACCGCACATCGCGTGTGTGTGTGGGACAAAACCACCAAGACCCCCTGAGGCCTCAACACGGGACACCCAATACGGGGGCCGCGTTGAAAGGGCAGAGCCACCGTTCCAAGTGGTGTCGGGAGATAAGGCCCTGGTGCAGTGCATCCCCTTACCCCAGCTGTGCGGCACAGGCGCGGAGCCGGGTTTCGGAGCACGAAAACAAAAGGCCTTCCTGAGCAGGAATAATAGGAACAGAAGCCAACAGAATGAATCTGGCAGAATTACCTGATATCACACAGCAACTGATTGCCGGGCTGTAATCCCGGCACGCACCTCCACCCCCCCCCGCTCCCCCCCCCACACATACGTTTACCTTTTTAGTGTAACGTCGCGCCGAGCGAACTCTGGTGCTGTCTCCACTCGCAAACAGGAAACCGCCCTGTTGCCATTTCCGCCCTGTCACACAGCAGGGGCAGGGCTGTGTTGCGCAAACCGGACCCAGATCAGCACCTGCACCCCTGCCCCCCCCCCCCCCCCCCCCCCCACATTACGTTTTAGAGTGTTTTGGAGAACGCACCTGCGCCTGATGCAATCGTACGCACTGTAATCTCGCACACACACACACGCACACATTCTTACGTGTGGTGCGATGTGTAGTGGGCGGGTATAATCCACAAGGCAAGGGTGAGAGACGAACCAAAGCAATGAACCACAGAGCACACACACACGCACACCGCCAGCAGACCTCAAAAAGGGGCCTGCGGGGGAGTGTGCAGACTGGGGGAGGGAGAGAGGAGGGCCTTTTTGGGGTGGACCCCCCAACTCCCCCACCACCCCATAAATGAATACACGGGGGGAAGGCTGGATCTTGTGATCCAACGGTGTTCCGACCCCCCCACCACCCCAAACACCACCTTCTCCGCTAGGGTGATGTGTAGTGCGCCACCCCCTCCCCTGACCCATGGCGCGCTATGGGCTTAGGGCTGCAGACTCAGCTGACCCTGGAGGAGGTTGGTATGGGCTGATGCGATCGCTCATTGCGTGGAGCCTTAATCCAAAAGTTGCCTGAGTCGGATTTGTGTGTGTGTGTGTACCCCCCCCCCCCCTCATCCCCCCCTTTCTCTGCAAAGGAAACGCCAGGCAAAAAAATACGGGGGGGGGCAAATAAAAAAGAAAATGAGAGAGTGGGCGGGAGAGAGGTTGAATTGAACAGTGATGAGGGACCGCAACCCCTCCCCCCTCCCTTCCCCCGGGCGTGTGTGTGAGTCGCACATTGCTTTTTTTGGCTGTTTCTGAGGGGGGTGTGCAGCACTGCCACGGGGCAGGGGGGTGGGGTGGGGGGGTGGGAGCAGTCGTGAAGTAGAGAGAATAAACCAGGGGTGGGGGGTGGGGGTGGGTGGGGAGGCCATCGCTACCGTCGGGGATAGGGGATAGGGTGCTTCTTTCGGAGAAAAAAAAAGAGGATTTTTGATGTCATTCTCTCACATAACCAAGAGGAGCAAATTACACCAAAAATAACCGCACCATTTCTTGTGCGACCGGAGCGGAGACCACCCAGAACCACCCCCCACCCCCCTGGCGGGTAAAGCCGACCTTCCTCGCTATTCAGGCAACCTTGCGGAGGTGGGGTAGGTGTGGGGGTGGGTGGGTGTGAGGGGGTACCGCACACCCTATTGCGGCTCTCAATTCTCTTTCTCGTGTGTGTGTGGGGGGTGGGGGGTGGAGGGTGGGTGGGTATGTAAAGTAATATCGTATACCTCCCCGACCCCCCCCCCGACCCCTCCCCGTCTCTAGGCAGCTTCAGGTGGCCTCTCTCTCTTTCTCGTTCAATCCAAAACATAATGCTCTCGCTGGTTTGGGGGGCGGGGGGTGGGGGAGTGGGCAGACACACTCACACGGTCTTCATGTTTATTTCACTTTTCTGGCGACACCGAGCCTGGCAACACGTTGCAAAGGAGGGCCGGGGCGAACACCGCGCCGGGGCCACGGCAAGTGTGCCGGGGTGGTGGTCCGAGTGACACAGAGATGGAGTCACGCAACTCCTGTCACAACCCCTGGGTTGGCTGGGGTATTCCGCCAACCCTTCAGCTGCGCTGCTGACGGGCGGCAATAGATCTGAGCACTCCCTCCACCGGGTCCCAACAGCTGTTTGGCATGGGGGCATAACGTGCCAGTTTCTCGTGCAGCGAGAAGTAATCCAACAGCCCAACACTGCCTAAGGCTGGTCAGAACGGTCATAACAGGGTTATTAGAGAAGACGCGTGGTGAAGCGGGGTGTCCACCTGGAATGGGAGACCCTGCCAGCCACACGCAATACCACCGTTGAGGCGGTGTCATGAGCATGCATGAGAAGGTTCGTGTCAATCGGTCACAACGAATCACCCTCCTGTGCGAAACAATCGTGTGATACTGGTGTCTGATGCCTTGTTGCGGGGGGTGGGATCAGAAAATAGAATCCTGAAACAAGAAAAATAAACGCACAGCAGGGCACACACACACACACACAAAACCAACACCCTTGGGGGCATTTTCGTTCCCCCCTTGCGGGGCAATCAGCGCGCGCGTGTGTGACATGGAAGAAGCGCAAGGTAAACCACACACAGACACACACACTGAGCGGTGTGTGCGGGGGGGGTGGCGGTGCGGGCGGCAGGCTGATATAATTTTTTTGTAAAAACGGAAACAGGGGAGTGGGGAGGGGAGGGGGGGGGGGGTGGCAAAACCTAACACGATTTCACCACCCCTATTTCCCCCTCCCCTCCCCTCCCCCACACACACCCGTCTGACCCACGTCTTGAGTACCCCCCCCCCTCTCGCCAGGCAACAGAGCCACGAGGGGGTATTTCCCTGCCCCTCCTCTCTCTCGGCCCTGCCCACTGCCACACCGATAGCCGACCACTCTTCCACACCACGCCCTTGGGGAGAGCAGGTGTCACCACACACACCACACACCCGCACTGTACTCTCTCTCACCAGGCAGTGAAGGCAGGCGAAAGGGTGTTGAGTTGAAGCTCTGCCCCGAAGGGGGGGCGCGCGTGTGTCTGTGGGGGCGACCACGCATGTGCCCGGGTATTTTCGGAGGCGGGCGCCTTGTTGCCGGAGCAGGGGCTGGAGAGGAGCGACTTGAGAGGGTTGGACGAGCGGGTGGGCGGCTCGACGAACGACTCATCCAGGTAGTCAAGCATAGTGCTGCTGCCGTAGGCGTTGGAGCTGCCGTCATCCAGAGCGCTCAGATCGAGGTAGCTCTTGCCACCCGCGACGGCGATAGGGAAATCGCTGGGCACCTCATCCCCAGGCAGGCGCGACCGCAGGACGGGGCTGGCTGTCTGCAGGTGTCGTGACAGCCCCACCGCGCCCATATCGCACGCGCTCTCCACCCGGAGCATTCCGTTGCGGAGCCCGAAGTCATCGCAAGATGTGATGCGCGGGAACAGGCAGATCACATTCTCACCGGTTTTGCCTGTGGAGATTGACAGAGGGTATGAGTGTGGGTTTGTCCGGGGGGGGGGGGGGGGGCAGCATATAAAGAAAGGCTACAAAATGGAGGGCTGTTGAGCAGCGTGTGGCAGTGATAGGCATACCTTTCTCCGCAAGAATCGTCTCAATCTCTGAGCCCTCAGCCTCTGCCGCTTTTCCAGCCGTCCCGGCAGGGCGGGAGATGTGGGGAGGCTCCCGCCTGTAGGGCAGCTTGTAGAGGGGCGTCGGCGCAACGATCGACGACTCATCCTCGTCCTGATGGGGCAGCACAGGGCTTTCGCTCGCCGGACGGCCGAACATGAGAGGCGCGCGTTGGGTCGAGGCCCGGGGACTCACCAGCTCCGCATTCCCTCCTCCCATTAGGAGCGCCAGTGTGCCGAGGCAACTGCTTTCCCCGCTGGGGGCCCTCGTGACAAGCAAACTATGAAAAGCCGAGCGGAACCCAACTCAACAAGCCCGAGCAGGACTCTCTAGTTGGCCGGGCTACACAGCTGGGCAAATTTCCTTTGTTTTGGGTTGTGCACAGCAGGGGGGAAGAAGAGAGGGTGGGAGGTGGGGGGAGAGAGAGATTGAACAACACAATACAAAATGCGCTGAAAAAATAAAGCGGGCTTTGCGCGTGTGTCAAAAGCACGATGTGCTTTTTTTTGGCTGTGCCGTGTGCGCCTGAAGAGAGGGGGTACAATAGAATATCTGCAAATGATCTTCTCTCGACGAGAGGGGGTGTACCCAAGCCGAGAGGCTCAGGTGAGTGGGGGAAGAGGAATCAGGTGAAACCTAACAAGTGGGGGGGGGACCTGGTTGTGAGGTGTGTAACCGATAGGGTTTCAGGTGGGGGTGATGAGAGAGAGTGGGGGGGGGGTTGTGCGAATATTCTTTCGGTGAATCACGGGGATATTCACACTTTTAGTATACGAGAGATAGAGAGAGAAAGAGAGCAGGCAGGAAATAAAAAATATCGTTCAGAAAAAAAAATCAGAGGGAACTATACTAGGCTCCGTGTACCGTAAAGAATATATGAAACACTATCCGTGTTGATGAATCGTTGGGTGTGCCGGGGTGGGGGGGAGTGGTACCCTTCCCGTGCTGCGCTGCGACGGGAAGGGGTCGCTTGTGTCTCCTGTAGGCGGGGCTGGTGTGTGTTGCGTGGGAGTGGGGAGGAGTGTGTGTGCGGTGGTGGGTGACCAGGGGGCTTCTAGAGACTGCCCCATCTTCTCAGAAAAGGGATCGAAGGCCCTGCCAGGGGTGGCAGGTGGGGTGGGGTGGAGGGGGGGGAGGGGGCACAGCCGCCGCTATTCTGCGAGTTTTTTGCAGGACTTTTTTTGCAGTTTTCTGCAAGTCAATCACTCGACTCACTCGAGACACATTCGTCGCCTGTCAGGGGGTAGGCTCGGAAGACAGCACCTCACCACCAACAGAGGCAGGAGACGGCATGAAGAATGGAACACAAAAGAGGGGGCGTGCTGGGCTGTGTGTGTGGGGTGGGTTTGAACAAACACACGCCAGGCAGGCAAGACAGGCCTCTGCTGGCGAGTCGCAGGCTGGAGGCAGCTGCAACCACCTCGGACGAGTTGCCAACACCGTCAGCCTTTACCCAGACCCCACACACACGCACATCTTTGAAAAGTTTTTCGCTTTTTTGAAGTGCAGACCACACGAAAAGCGCCCTGAGCGAGACGCTCCGGAGAGTTGCCTCCGATCTACACCGCAACTGCAACACACACCGCATGTGTGTGGCTCCAATCCACCCCACCGCACCACCCCTGCCCTTCAAGCCTCATCCTCTTGCCTCGTTGAAACACAATGTCACAGGCGCACGCGACGTCCCCTCGACACGACACCCGACCGGATTATTTTTCCACATGTTTCCCAGCCGGGTGTCCACTGCGGTTGCGGGGGGGGTGGGTGGGTGGGGACGGGTCCACCCAAGCCCAGGCCCCGCCGATCTCTATAGCCCTGCGCACATCACTGGAGGGTCGCTGTGGTGATAAAGTTTGCCTTGGGGTAGTTCTGGCGGAGCCAGTCGTTCCCCCGGGTCATGTACTGGTCCTGGTCGATGCCCCCAGACGAGTCGGGCGTCGGGTTGAAGATAGCCTGCGCCACATCCATCCCAGAGATGACACGCCCGAACGGGGCAAAGCCCATGGAGTCGAGCCTGCTGTTGTCAATGTAGTTGATGAAGAGCTGGGTGGTGCGCGTGTTGGCCCCTGCAGTCGCGAAGGTGATGGTGCCGGCAGTGTTAGACTGCGTGACAGGGTCGTCCTTGATGGTGTGGTCCCACTTCTTGTTCTCGGCAGGGGTCCCCGCAATCCCGAACTGCACGACGAACTGGGGCACAACGCGGAAGAAGGCAGCCTCGTCGAAGAACTTGTCCTGCACCAGCTGGTACACACGCTCTGCACCCAGAGGTGCGTAGCTCGTCGTGACGTTCACCACGATCTTGCCATCACCCACAGGCACATCGGTGTTGAACACCACAGTGTAGGTCGCAGGCACAGCAGACACTGCACTGCAGCACAGCACTGCAAGAACGGACAGGCTCCTCAGCATCGTGGGATAAGTTGTGTAAGAAGGGCTGCGACGCCGGGCCTGCCTGGGGGTGGGGTGGGGTGGCGCCAAGAGGCTGATGCTGGCAGCGGGCCACCCACAAGCAAAGCAGGGGCGGTGGGTGTGGGGGCTGGGGCTTGCCAGGACAAAAAAACCAGAACCGCTTTTTATTTCTGTCCCATCTAGATAACGGACCTTCTACACCCTACAACCCTACAACCCCAACGAGAGAAAAGGCTTTGTGTACGGGGGGATTCAACCCCCCCTCCCCCACCCTACAACGCACAGGGCCACCCAGTTCCCCTCCTCCTCCTCCTCCCACACCACCTCACCAAGCCTGTATGGGGGTGGCGTTCTGCACCGCCAGCGCGACGTCAGCATTGCATGTGTCTGTGAAGAGATGCGGGGCCGTCGAAGCCACTGCGAGCAGCAGCGCCCGCACCGGGACGTGCCTCCCGGGGTGCGCCTCCGCAAGCGCCTCGAAGCTGAGAAGCCCCTCGTTGAAGAACGCCTGCACAGCTCCCCGCTGCGACGGGGCTGCGGAGAATTTCACGACGAGCGTCAGCAGGATGGTGAAGGATATAGACGGCTCCACCCAATACCCTGGCGCCATGGCACCCTGCACGTGCCGCACCACGCTGTCCAGGGCCTCATCCAGGTCCTGCGGGGTGAAGTGCAGCGCACGCCCCAGCGTGGGGTCGTGGTTGATGCTCAGCAGGAAGGCCGACACCTTGCCGTACCGTATCCCGCCCTCCGAGTCCTGGAAGCTTTCGAAGAGCACCCGCAGCCGCAGCAGCAGGTTGTGCGTGAAGTGCAGCTGACCCCCCTCCGCAAAGTCGAACTCCGGCGGCAGCGCCACCGCCGCCGCCACCCCGCCGCGCCCCCGCCACTCCGCGAAGGGGCCATACCACAGCCGCTCGCTGCGCTGCTCCGCCTCGGTGCGGTGCTCAACAGCCTCGAGGTCCCTCTCGCGCTGCACCACACGCCCCACAAGCAGCGCCGCAACCGCCGCCAGCTTCTCCGCAGCCGTGGCTGGGGGCACCAGCGGCACACCGGACCCCACACCACCACCACCACCACCACCGCCCTGCGCTTGACAAGGCACCGCCCCACCCACACCCCCGCCACGCCTGGCTGCACCGCCAGCCCCTCTCTGGTACACACCACCACCACCACCGCCACCGCACCCCATGGCGTCGATGGACTCCAGGGCCTTGGTGAACAGCAGCCCAGCACTGCCCCCAGTTGGGGCAGCGGCTGCTGCTGCTGCTGGGGTGTGCTGCGCAGCAGGTTGGGAGGCGGAGGGGGGGGCGGTGGCGGGGGCCGCGCAGCCCGGCACCAGGAGGAGGCGCTTCCGCTCGACAGGCCTGCCCTGCATCCAGAGGCAGAGGAACTCCCCCACGCCCAGCAGCCCCGTGCGGTTGGGGTCGAGGTGCGCAGCGATCCACTGCTTCAGCGCGAAGACCGACGCATGCCTCTCCGACAGGCGCTGTGCCAGCCCCTGCAGCGCACCCTGCGTCACACCGCCCTGCGGCGGAGGCATGGCTGCGGTGTACCCAGCAGCGCCGCCATGCGACACCTCGCCCCCGGAGGGGGCGGCGCCGAGCCCAGAGTAGCCCCGCGGGCGCTGCGGCGATGCCAGGCGGGGCTGTGTGAGGGCCGCGGGCGGGGGTGGGGGTGGCGGTGTGGTGGGGAGGGTTGCGGCCCCGTGCAGCACCCCCACCCTCGGTGTGTCCACAGCGGCGTAGTCGTGGGGGGTGGGGTGCGACATGGGGAGGAGGGGGGAGGGAGAGGGGCTCTCAACCCATGTAAGGTTGGGCGGTGTGAGGCCCTGGTCTGGAAGAGGGTGGGGGTGGGGTGGTGGTGGTGTGAGTGTGTTGGGTTCATCGCGGTTCGATCTGAGTTTACGTTGGGAATTTGCAGCGGAGAGAGAGGCAGAGCACACTCATATAACACCACCTTCATCAGGTTTTATACCCTGGGTGGTTGTTGCGTCTTTGTTTTCCCCCCCCCCTGGCTGGACATATTTCGGCACTGTTTTCTCACAAAGGGGGTGGGGTGGGTGGGGAGGGGTCGACGCGCCGGTGTTCCTTGCCATATATTTTTCAGGTGTTCTATCGGTTCGGCCGCCCAACATCAGACAAGGGGGCGGGGGGGGCAAAAGAGATGAGAGGTATCGCCAGAGCAAACCCCCCACACCCCACACCCCCACAACACTACCAACGCTATCACCTGCCGTGCCTGCAGCACGAGCCTCCCCTGCGATGGGTAGTAGGGCCTCACACACCTCTCCCCTCCAGCCCAGGGGCAGGGGATGGACCTTTGGGTGCAAACACATGCTCCCTCCCCTCCCCCTCCCCCGCCACACACCCCCCTCCCCCCCCGTTGTGTAACACAACAACACACACACACCTTTTTGTTGGCATGGTTCGCAACGCAACCCGCCGCCCTTCCTCCCACTGCCCCTCCAGACTCCACACAGATTCCACACCACCCCCCCCTCCCCAGAGGCACACTGCACCGTGGGCCGGGCTAGCTATTCTGTTTGGTACTGTGTGTTGCCCCACAGGCATGTGCGGCATATGCTGGCTCAAATGCCCAAAGGAATCCCCCATCCCCTCCGCCCTCCAAGGGCATTCCCGCCGCGTCTGTTTGTGGGATCGACTCCACATCAGAAGCGTGTCGCATCTGTGATGTGCGCGAGGAAGTCGTCAACGCCTTGTATGGAGCTCATGGGGTCCTCGAGGCGTTCCTTCGCGCGCAGCCACATGGCGTCGCGCATGCTGACGAGTCCGATGAGGGAGCCGTCCTTATCGAGGCAGGGGAGGTGGCGGAAGTTCTTCACAAGCATCATGTCGATGATGGTCTGCAGGGAGTCCCCCTTGGAGCAGGCAACCACGTCGCGGGACATGAAGTCGCTGACGTTCTTCTCGAGGAGCCCTGCGCCGAGCCTCCCGAAGGCGCGTGCCACGTCACGCTCGGAGAACATGCCTGTCACCTTGCGCTGCCCGCCCTGCTCCGAAGCAGGCCCCAGCACAGGCACCGCACCCACGTCCAGCCTCTCCAGGAACAGAGCAGCAGACTGGATGGAGGTCCCCTCCTCCAGGTAGGGCACGCCGTTGACAAACTCGTTCGAGTTTGTCACGTCCACCCCCTCGCGCTGCGGGTATCTCCCCAGGAAGGCGCCGGGGATGCCTGTGGTGGAGAAGACGGAGATGCTGCGTGCCTGTTGGTGGGCAGCGGAGGTGGGCCGCAGCGGTGCTGCCGCAGGGGCGGAGGCTGCGCGTGCGGCAGCACGGAGGAGGGGGCGCGACATGTGTGGGTGTGGTGTGGTGTGGGTGGCCCACACCGTTGGGGATGCCGAAGGAGGGGCAGGGGCCTGCAGGGTAGTGGTGTGGTGTGGCTCTGTCACACGTGGAGCAGCCTGATCGGCAGGGAGGGGGGTTTGGTTGTGTGCAGAAGGGGAACCAGCGCCACCAACCTTGCAGGCAAGTTGTAAATCTGACGTGTGCGGCTGGAGGCAAAGCCAAATGATACATAGGGGGCCTTCGCTCTGTGCCACTGTGTGTCAAACTGTCACTTTGCAGCCAGTTTGTGAGGCGGTTCACCATTCCTCACCTCTCTGCAGGCCTTCTCTGCACTTCTGAGCGAAGGGCCCCAGAACCCAGCCACAGAGTGTACCAGGGCAGGCGTGCCGCGTGTTTCTGCGATCAAGGTGGGTGGGGGTGGGGTGCAGGGGTGGTGGATGATGGGTGGGTCGGGGTGTGACATCGTCTGACAGCAATCACAGGATGCGAATCAGGGCAGAACACGGCACTCGGGAGCAGGTGACGGCGGAGATTCCTTACATCATTTGGCCTGGCACACACAAAAGAACCCCAAGTTAGGGTCCGTTTTGGTGACTAGCTGGCTGATTAGGAAGTGATTCCGCCGTCAAACAGAACAATGGACAAGAACAGTGGTGACACGAGATGCCTTCTGGCAACGTTCTCTGGGGTGTGCCCGGTGTGAAAATCAGCCGGGATTGGGGCGCGCAGCAAAACAGAGAGAAACGCGGTGGTGCGGACAGTACTGTGGCCACGGGACAGTCTTGCACTGCGAGGTCCAGCCTCTGAGACTGAGAGTGAAAACGAGAGTCACCCGATTTCTGGGCGAATCGGACACTCTTCGAGAGCCTGCCGTCCCCCTGAGGCTGGACCGCACAGTTTGCAAACAAGACAGGCCTGACTGACACAACACGCCAAAGGTTCTCTCAACAAGAACAAGATGCGTGGGAAGGCGACCTCACGACACACAAAAAGGATCAAAACAACCTGAAAGCGAACCGCTACACGGTGAGAAAACTGTGCCCCACCCTCAATCAGCTGACGCTACCCGATGTGAAAAAATGAACGAGCCCGGGTTTTGTTTGTGCACGAGAGTCAGTGTGATGTGGCCCTGTGTAGGGCGTTGCTGTGATGGGTAGGCGATGTTTGTTTGCTGTGTTGCTCGCTCACACACACTGCGCATCACCTATCCTTCTCACCGACTTTTTCGCTGTAACAAACCCGGTTTTGGCAACCGGATTTGATTAGCACCCACTGTCCCTGGAGGTGCCCCCCGGGAGGTACACATTGGCTACCTTTTCTTGAGAGGGCAGGTCACTGACTTCTGGCAAGGCTGGTAGTGCCTCGGGCACGAATAGCCTTGCTTATGAGAGAAACGCCCCGTGGATTGGCAGGGACCGCTGTGCCACACACACACACGATAATCTTTTTAGCTTAGTGTAGGACGCACCCAGCGAGCTCTGGTGCTGCCTCCACTCCTTTTTTCTCGCGACCTGTGCTGTCAGTTTATATTTTGCTTTGCTTGCTTTGTTTTGGGGCCTTCCCTCCTCAGCTGTCCCGCTTCGGAGGGCTCAACACAGGCGAGGTTCAGTCCTCTGTGAGGCGCTTTTTCTGGGGGCCGGTTCGTTGCCCCCCGGCCCCCTGTATTTCGGGTGACATACAGGGAGGGGTTTGGTTTCTTGGAGATGTGACTCATGGGATGCAACTCCCTTCATGTGGAATGGTTGGGCTGCTCCTTTTTTCGAGGATGGCAGACCGCCCCACTTGATTTGCCCTGAGTTTTTGGCATCTTTGACCTAAAACAAGCCGCCTCTGGGCGAGGGTGGGCGAGGGTGGGCGAAGGTAGGCGTGAGTGGTCGACGGTGATCGAGGGTGGGCGACGCCAAAAAGGCGGCTTGTTTTAGGTCAATCTTAGCTACCCGAAGCAGAAACACCAAGAAGCTGAGAGTAAGCAATCTGCCACCCCTTGAGGCGAGCAACACACACGGTGAGGTTCTAGTCCTGTAGATGATATCACTCGGGCCGCTTCAGGCCTGACGTGACCACGGCGCCACCTCCCATTTCGTAACACCCACTCACTCCAACTTTGTGTCACTGTTTTGTTTTGTCGGGTCATGCTCTGTCCATCAACAAATGTGAGAGACTTGCGAAAAAGGCGCAAGCTGTTTCTTACACAGAGGAATATCAAATACCCTTGACTTGAACGAGTACTCGGGTGGGGCGTGAGGGTACTTCAGGGCTTTCGATCCCAGAAGAAGATGTTGGACGCCGCGACCAACCAGACCAAGAGCATCAAAATACAGAGATACCGCCACTGGGGTGTGATAGGCGGAGTAGTCGTGGTCCTGCTGCGGGGTGTGACAAACGGGACAGTCGTGATCCTGCTGCTGGGTGGACGCGGGGCAGTCGTGGTCCTGCTGCTGGATGTGGTACGCGGGGCAGTCGTGGTCCTGTTGGGGGATGCGGAACTCCGGCTCGTTACGGGAGGGGCCCCCAAGAGGCGGTTGAACTGGTTTAGTTCGTACGCGTTCTCCGACACCCTGGTCTCGAGTTTCCTTACAGCCTCCGTGAGGTTGGGGACTTCGTCCGGGAAGCGGTTGGGGATCTGTGGGGCGGTAGAATCCTTGGGATCCTTGAAGGGTTCGTACGGTTCGTACGCAACCATCAGCAGTGTCCTCAGGATGACGTACTTCATCCTGTCAATATCATCATCCTGGTCCTGAAAAAGCCACTTCAGCACATCCTTTACTTCGGGCTTCTTCGGCTTGATGAGGGGTTCGTCCCCAGACTGTCTCGGGCGTACAGCAAATGTGAAAAAAGACTTCCGATCGGTGACGGTAAAATTCTGGAGGATTTCCAACCGGACGTCCGTAACATCAGGCGCCTTCGTCTTTTTTGGGTTCCCTTTGGCATCAACTCCGTCGACCCATTTGGACATCACACCCAGTTTGTTCAGGATGGAGGGACCGGAGAAAAATGCTGCGTCCAAGGCCACGCCAACCACCTCTTGTTCTTCTGCACAAGGCTTTTCGCTTTGGACCAGGTTGAAATACCGCAGCACTTTCGCGGGATTGAACACTCCAAGACGGTCACCTGACACCGACAGGTAGACGCGGAGCTGCGAGTTCTTCCGGATGTGGTGCCGCGCTGCATCACGCGCCCTCTGCAACGTCACACGGGTACCCCGCAACACCCCACCACACGCATCCGTGGGCTTGGGCTTAAGGTCCATCCACGCCTCCTTCTCATCCTTCTTGAGCACGTCACACATGTTCGTCCACTTCGTCATTCGGTAATAATCCGATTTCTCGCCACCTTTGGGAGGGCTCGGAGGCGACGTTGTCGAGAAGTTGAAGTAGAGCACGTCGAGGATTTCGTCTGTCACACCCTTGGCACAGATGTTTCTGAAGATAGCTGCACCCCCCGGGAATCCCAGTTCATGGTAGCGGTGCATTTTAGGGCTGAGGTCAGGAACTATGAACTTGATGTTGTCGATGTCAGAGGGTTCCCAATCATGCTTGTCCATAAGCGAGTGAACGATGCCCCACACAATGCGGCCCTTCCCGTCCAGCAGCATCACATTGTACGTGCCTCTCTGGAACAACGACAGTCTCCAGGCTGACCCACGGCACTTCTTCACCTCGTTTAGATCGTCCGCGATGCGCTCTGCACGTCCCGTGTGGTCGTAGTCCTTGTGATTCTTCGTCCAGTCAAGGCCGTCGGCCTTCTTGAGGGCCTCCCGTATATTCACGTACCAATCGTGGACGCTTGGTGATTCGCCGTAGTACGTCTGAAACGCCTTCGCACAATCCTCAGAAATAACCGGCGTGTCGTCCAAACGGCCCTGCCGCCGCCTCGGGGTGGTGCTCAGGGCTGCGTGCATGCGTGACGGAGGGCGGTGCCTCCGAGGCAGCACGCACCACATCCTGCACCGCAGCACCGTGGCGTGCCGCCTCGTCCTGCTGCTGCTTGTGCTGCTCGGTGCCAACTGGCTGCGCCTCTTCATACACCCGCTGTGCCGTGTGGGGCGGGGACACCCTGCCGTGTGAGAAGGCAGGCGTGTCGTAGGGCACGGGGCGCATCTCCTCCAGCGCGCGTGACACCCTGTCCAGCTTCAGGCGGAACGGGTCCGAGTGCAGGGGCCCCAGGTCCAGCGGCACATAAGGCGCAGGCGTGCCAAGCCCTGCGCCGTGTGACTGCAGCTGCGACTGCGACCCGGAGGACAGCGTCGGGCGCACGTCGGGTGGCTGCGCGGCTCTGCTGGGCTGCAGGTGGCTGGGGGGTCCCGGGGATCCCGTCAGCGGGACCGCCACCAGGTGTGAGCTGCCAGACGCAACAGAGGTGCACGGCGAGGGCTCTGCTGTGCGGCGCACACCCACACCCACACCTGCACCCGAATAGGCGGTGGCGGACACGCCGCCCCAGTCGCCACACAAGCATCATGTCGATGATGGTCTGCAGGGAGTCCCCCTTGGAGCAGGCAACCACGTCGCGGGACATGAAGTCGCTGACGTTTTTCTCGAGGAGCCCTGCGCCGAGCCTCCCGAAGGCGCGTGCCACGTCACGCTCGGAGAACATGCCTGTCACCTTGCGCTGCCCGCCCTGCTCCGAAGCAGGCCCCAGCACAGGCACCGCACCCACGTCCAGCCTCTCCAGGAACAGAGCAGCAGACTGGATGGAGGTCCCCTCCTCCAGGTAGGGCACGCCGTTGACAAACTCGTTCGAGTTTGTCACGTCCACCCCCTCGCGCTGCGGGTATCTCCCCAGGAAGGCGCCGGGGATGCCTGTGGTGGAGAAGACGGAGATGCTGCGTGCCTGTTGGTGGGCAGCTGAGGTGGGCCGCAGCGGTGCTGCCGCGCCATGTGTGGGTGTGGTGTGGTGTGGGTGGCCCACACCGTTGGGGATGCCGAAGGAGGGGCAGGGGCCTGCAGGGTGGTGGTGTGGTGTGGCTCGGTCACACGTGGAGCAGAGCTGATCGGCAGGGAGGGGGGTTTGGCTGTGTGCAGAAGGGGAACCAGCGCCACCAACCTTGCAGGCAAGTTGTAAATCTGACGTGTGCGGCTGGAGGCAAAGCCAAATGATACATAGGGGGCCTTCGCTCTGTGCCACTGTGTGTCAAACTGTCACTTTGCAGCCAGTTTGTGAGGCGGTTCACCATTCCTCACCTCTCTGCAGGCCTTCTCTGCACTTCTGAGCGAAGGGCCCCAGAACCCAGCCACAGAGTGTACCAGGGCAGGCGTGCCGCGTGTTTCTGCAATCAAGGTGGGTGGGGGTGGATGCAGGGGTGGTGGATGATGGGTGGGTCGGGGTGTGACATCGTCTGACAGCAAACACAGGATGCGAATCAGGGCAGAACACGGCACTCGGGAGCAGGTGACGACGGAGATTCCTTACATCATTTGGCCTGGCACACACAAAAGAACCCCAAGTTAGGGTCCGTTTTGGTGACTAGCTGGCTGATTAGGAAGTGATTCCGCCGCCAAACAGAACAATGGACAAGAAAAGTGGTGCCTTTTGACAACATTCTCTGGGGTGTGGGCCGGTGTGAAAATCAGCCGGGATTGGGACGCGCAGCAAAACAGAGAGAAACGCGGTGGTGCGGACAGTACTGTGGCCACGGGACAGTCTTGCACTGCGAGGTCCAGCCTCTGAGACTGAGAGTGAAAACGAGAGTCGCCCGATTTTTGGGTGAATCGGACACTCTTCGAGAGCCTGCTATCCCCCTGAGGCTGGACCTCACAGTTTGCAAACAAGACAGGCCTGACTGACACAACACAGCCAAAGGTTCTCTCAACAAGAACAAGATGCGTGGGAAGGCGACCTCACGAGACAAACACAAAAAGGATCGAAACAACCTGAAAGCGAACCGCGACACGGTGAGAAAACTGTGCCCCACCCTCAATCAGCTGACGCCCCCCCAGAACCCAGCCACAGAGTGTACCAGGGCAGGCGTGCCGCGTGTTTCTGCGAGGTGGGTGGGGGTGGGGTTGGATGATGGGTGGGTCGGGGTGTGACATCGTCTGACAGCAAACACAGGATGCGAATCAGGGCAGAACACGGCACTCGGGAGCAGGTGACGACGGAGATTCCTTACATCATTTGGCCTGGCACACACAAAAGAACCCCAAGTAAGGGTCCGTTTTGGTGACTAGCTGGCTGATTAGGAAGTGATTCCGCTGTCAAACAGAACAAGTGTTGACAGAGATGCCTTTTGGCAACGTTTTCTGGGGTGTGACCAGGCCGGTCCGGTGTGAAAATCAGCCGGGATTGGGCAGCAAAATAGAGAGAAGCGCGGTGGTGAGGTTCAGTCTGCTGTGAGGCGGTTTTTCTGGGGGCCGGTTGGTTGCCCCCCGGCCCCCTGTATTTCGGGTGACATACAGGGAGGGGTTTGGTTTCTTGGAGATGTGACTCATGGGATGCAACTCCCTCTGCCACTCTCTGCTGTGCCAGAGCAGAGTGTGGATGCATGATGGAGTGATTCCGTATCTTCTTTCGGCATCACGTTCGCACGGGGGGGTCTGGGGGCAGCAGAAGGAGAGAAAGGTAAAGAGAGCAAACAGCAAAGTTAAGAACAGAGTGGGCCTCACGTGACTCGTTTACACGATGGCCAGGTCATTGTGGAATAGCCTTAGACCTGGCCGGTGCAGACTGTGTCCACAGCTAGTGAGACGACCAGGCTGTCTGTGTCAGAAGAAAGATGTGTGGGCAAAAAAATGCTTTGATTTGGCTGACCCTCCAGCGGCTCACGATGGAGACACAGAAAAGTCGGCATGGAGCAGGTCCTCGAGGACCGACTGGCGCATCTTTGGCGACGTGACTCAGAATACGGTGGGGTTTCGGCATGGACGCAGGGGTCGACAGCAAACCATACATATCGGAATCACTCGAGGAGTCTAGTCACTCTTCGGGTCAAGTCGTGCGGAAGAAAATCTCACAGACGATACCAGACGCTCCAGCAAGCTGGGTTTTCTGGGGAATCTGAGAATTGGAGTAGTCGTGGGCACCTGGGCATCATTCTCGAGGCTGGTGACTTCGTTCGGGAAGGAGGAATCCTTCTCTGGTGCGTACGCAGCCATCAGCAGTGTCCTCAAGATGGCGTACCACCTGTCGTCCTGCTTGTTCAGGGACTCCAGCACATGCTCACCCCGTAACCTCTCCGGGACGAGGGATTCGTACCCCTCTCTCGGACGTACAGCAAAGGTGAAAAAATCTGTCCGATCGGTGACAGTATAGTTCTGGAGAATCTTTGTTCGCAGTGTTTTAACCTTGTCACTCTTGGGCCAGCCGGACGCCTCCTTCAGTTTCTTCAGGATGGACGCATCATTTTTCTCCTCTCCAGCCAAGACCGTGTCAACCACCACCTTTTCACAAGGCTTGTCTTTGCTGATCAGGTCGAAGTAGCGCAGGAGTTTCGCGGGATTGGACACTGCTCCCTGTAATCCTGGCACGGACAGGTAGACGCGGAGGTCCCGGTTATTCGGGATGTGGCGCAGTGCTGCAGCACCCGCATCCCGCAACACCACATAGGCCACCGTCAATGTGTCTTTGTTGTCTTTCTTTGCCTTGTTCAGACGCGAGAAGTTAAAGTAGAGGACGTCGAGGCTTTCACATGTTACATCATAGATGTCCGCTTTGATCGCTGCTCCCCTCGGGAGCCCCTCTTTATGGTAGGCGTCCATCTTATCACTGAGACCAGGAACAATGAACTTGACGCTGTCAATGTCAGTGGGTTTCCAGCGAAGTTTGATCAGCCAGTGGATGATGCCCCACACAATGCGGCCCTTCCCGTCCAGCAGCATCACGTTGTATGTCCGGTCTTTGTTGTTCGACAGGCCTTCGCGGCGCTTCTTCACCTGATCCAGATCCAGTGCGATGCGATGTGCGCGTTTCGTGTGGTCGTACACCGCGCCTTGTTTTCCCTTTCCATCCTTCTCCCAGTTGAGCCCGAGGGCGGCTGTTTTCTCGTACCAAGCGTGGACGCTTGGCGATTCGCCGTAGTACTTCTTAAACGCCTCCTTGTAATCGTCAATTTCGGGCGCGTCGTCCAAATTGCTCTGCACCCACTTCAGATGATACTGCTGAACGATCTTCTTTTCGAGGTCTTCAAAGAGGCAACGCCAGACCCAAGCACACATCGATCCCAGTGTGACAAGTGCTCCAAAACGACAGAGCCCCCGTGTGAGACTGACAGCGACTGCATGTACATGGACATCACCCGGCAGCCCAGCAAGTGCGTGCCAAAGGACTGCAACGTGATCCCGAAGTGCGAAGACCCATCGTGCTTCTGGAAGAGCAACCGCAACCATTTTATCGCATCACGCAGCGGTCTCAGTCCGTTCGGCTGGAATTCTTGTCTTGCTGCACCCTATGTAAGAGTGAATTGAGCCTGATGTGTGCGGTTGAAGACAAAGCAAATGCGGCCGGGTGACCGGGCACGATCATGTAGAACAACACCATGTGGATCGACACCCTCGACAGCAGAAACAAAATCAACACCTCATTCAAGACAAGGCCATGGCAGTTGCAGGGCTGGGCGGAGGGGGTTTGATCGTCGAGAGTGAATGGAAAAGTAAGTCTCCCAGCACCTTGCATGGGCGGAGGGGGGGGGGGGGGATGAGGGGGGGGCCAGCGGAAGTATACGGTTCTGACAGTTTCAGCGGGAATAACCCCCCCTCCCCCGCTCATCCGATGGAAGACAAACCCCCCTTCCCCACCCCACCCCCACCCCAAAACTCAAACACCCCCTTCCCCACTACTGCGTGCCCCCCCTCCCCCTCCACGCGATGGTGTGTCGCGGATCGAATCGTCTTTTCCTTTTGACCCCCCCCCTCCCGCAACGCGTCGGTATTGCATCCCATCCCTTGTGCACCCTCCCCCATTCTCCTCCTGCGAGTGAAGGGGTGGGTCAAAGAAGGGAACGAGGCGGGAGGTAGGGGGAATCACAGGGCAGAACACGGCACTCGGGAGCAGGTGACGACGGAGATTCCTTACGGCACTTGGCCTACATCATTTGGCCTGGCAGACCTGGAAAAAAAAGCCAAATTCGGGTCCATTTTGGGGACACAAAAAGGCGGTTTTCAACCAGACCCGGGAGGGAGACCTGGACATAGTATGTGATTCGGTCGTCAAACAGAACAATAAACAAGAAAAGTGGCGACAGGGGTGCCTTCTGGCAACGTTCCTCGGTGTGCAAAATCAGCAGCAAAATCAGCTGGTTGGTCGAATGCGATTGGACGAGCAGCAAAATAGGGAGAAAATCAACGTTCCCTGGGGTGTGCGGGTGTGAAAATCAGGCGGGGATTGGGGCGCGCAGCAAAATAGAGAGAAGCGCGGTGGTGCAAACAGTACCGTGGCCACGAGACAGTCTTGCACTGCGAGGTCCAGCCTCTGAGACTGAGAATGATAACGGGAGTGACCCGATTTTTCGGGTGAATCTTCGAGAGGCTGCCATCCTCAGAGGCTGGACCACACAGTGTTGAAACACGAAAGTGTCTGTTTGCATCTCTCGCACCGAACAATGCTATCTGTACAAACCTCGGGGAGGTGACGAGCACAGACTGCAAGAACCTGACTCGACACAACACAGCCAAAAGGTTCTCTCAACAAGAACCAAGACGTTGGAAGGCGCCCTCACACCTGAAAGCGCATCGATACAACTAAAAAGACTTGGAGTTGCGTTCTTTGTTTGTACGAACGGTCATTCGGAAAACACGTTGTTCTGACAAAAAAAACAGTGACACCGATAAGTGCATTGTTGTCACCCGCCTGCAGTACCCTAGAGCTAACTACAGATGAGGACGCCAAATGTGCCGCTCTCTCACCACTGGCAGTCACGAGAGTTGGACGCGTATAACTCTGAATACAGGTGGGGTTCGGCTTGGAGAAGCATCACTCATGGGATGCAACCCCCTTTGCCAGTTTCGATGATTTTATTTCGACATAACGTTCGCACGGGGTCTGGGGGAGAAGGTAAAGAGAGCAAAAATCAAGTTAAGAACAGAGTGGGCCTCACGTGAATCGTTCACACGGTGGTCAGGTCACTGTGTGGAGTAACCTGAGGCTGACCTGGCCACCGTGCAGGCTGTGTCCGAGATCGGGTGAGACGAACAGGCTGTCCTGTGGCAGAAAAAAGATGTGGGCAAAAAAAAGGGGTATTTCTTGGGGGTTCAAGTCTTCAACTAGAAGCCATACCTGGGACCCCCCGTGTGTAAGCCCCCCCCGGCCCCCCGGGGGGGGTCTCCACCGTGCCACCCCCGTGTTTAAGCCCCCCCTCTGGCACAGGTGTGTCTGGTACAAAAATGCAGGCTGGGTAGTGGTGTCATGAAATGTGCCAGTTGCGGAGCGCCGATTCCGTGTCATTGAACAACATATCCATTGTCTTGTCCGTCATCACACGCAGGCTGCGGACTTCGTCCGCGAAGCGGTTGTGCTGTGATGGTTCGAACGCAACCATCAGCAGTGTCCTCAGGATGATGTACATCTTCTTCTCATCATCGGACATCATCTTGTTCTGCTTCTGGTCATAATCATATGTTTTATGTCTTGTCGTAATCTGGCTCTTGTAAAGCCAATCCAACACTCTCTGCTCCGTGACGGTCGGTGGAACGAAGGATTCGCACCTAGGGGCCCTCGGGAGTACAGCGAACGTAAAAAAATTCTCTCTGTCGGTGGCAGTAACTCTCTGGATGAGTTTCGGCCGCAGACACTTCGCATCCTTGCACAACAGGGACATCGTCGCCAGGATGGACGCCTCCTGGATCTTACCTGAATCATTTCCACGCACCACACCACGCACCACCTCTTCATAAGACACGGTGCGGATCTCCTCCTTCGGGGGAATGGGGATCAGATCGAAGTACCGCAGGATTTTCGCGGGATTGTACACGGCTGCCTGTCTTGCTGACGCCGACAGGTAGACGCGGAGGTGATCCGGGTTCTTCTCGAGGTGGCGCTGCGCTGCATCACGCGCCCTCTGGAACGTCACATATGCAGCCGGCAAATCGTTCTTCGGATACTTCCATGCGTCAGAATCCTTCGGAAGCTGCAGCGTCGAGAAGTTGAAGTAGAGCACGTCGAGGCGTTCGGTTGTCACATCCTCGGCACAAATGTTTTTATACGTCGCTGCACCCCCCGGGAATCCCAGTTCATGATAGCGGTGCATTTCAGGGCTGAGGTCAGGAACAATGAACTTGATGTTGTCGATGTCAGCCTCTTTCCAGCCACATTTAGTCTCCAGGGAGTGGATGATGCCCCACACAATGCGGCCTTTCCCGTCCAGCAGCATCACATTGTACGTGCTTCTCTGGAAAAACCAACGGCGGTTCTTCACCTCGTTCAGATCGAGCGCGATGCGGTGTGCGCGCTCCGTGTGATCCTCTTTGCCGTTATCCCTCTCCCAGTTGAGCCCGAGGGCCGCTGTCTTCTTGTACCAATCATAGACGGTGCACGATTTGCCGTAGTATGTCTCAAACGCCTTCTGCTCATCATCAGACATTGCCGGTGCAACGTCCTTCGGGAGACCCTTAGCCGCCTTCGCTTTTGCCGCAGCATCCGTCTCATCCTCAGCCGTTTCAGCGATCTCATCTACCTCATCTTCCTCCCCTGCCTGAGCCGCCTTCACCGTCCCGCGAATCCACTTCATATGATAGTCGTACACATCACGGTTTGCCCCCTCCATTTGCTGGATTCTTGCCTTGCTGCAACCTGTGCAGGAGTGTGAACCTGATGTGTGACTTCCACTGAATGACCGGGCAGGACACGATCCTGTCGAACAACACCAAGCGAGTCGGTGTACAACATGTGATATGTGTTGAGGAACAGTGAGGGCCCTGCACGACACCCTAGGCAACACAAAAGCAACACCTCATTCAAGAAAAGGCAACTCGGGGCAGTGGCAGGGCTGGAGGAGAGATGAGGTTGGGGCCAGCGGAAGTATACGGTTCTGACAGTTTCAACGGGAATAACCCCCCCGCTCATCCGATGGAAGACAAATTTGAATCCCTGTTCCACCCCAAAACCCAAACCTCAAACGCCCCCTTCCCCACTACTGCGTGCCCCCCCTCCCCCTCCTCGCGAATGGTGTGTCGCGGATCGAATCGTCTTTTCCTTTCGCCCCCCCCCCCCCTCACCCCACCCCACCAAATTAGCAACGCGTCGGTCTTGCATCCCATCCCGTTTGCACCCTCCCCCATTCTCCTCCTGCGAGTGGAGGGGGAACAGAGGCGGGAGGTAGGGGGAACCACACCAACTGGGCTGAGGCGTCGCTTTGATTGAGTCAGCGCGGAATGATGGGGGGGGGGGGGGGGGAAGGGGGCTGTAGAGAAAAGGAGAGGGAGGGGATAAAGGAGAAGTTATGACGATGCGCTGGTATCATAAGCCATACAAGCAACACGCCACTCCCGCTTCCACCCCCCACCCTCCCGGTTCTCTCACCGCAAACCGGAGAGGTAGGGAACGTATTTCCCTCCACAGACACTTGCCCCCCACCACCCCCTGGTGGCGACGCCCGACACCACGCTCGTCGCAAGGGACCTGGACCGGCCCCAGCCTTTCTGCACACAACAGGTTGAAGAACCTGGAAAACATTGCCTCGTCCTCCTGCGCCGGGGGGGGGAGGGGAGGAGGGGGAGGGCATTCAGCATACTTCTCTTCGGAACCCCTCCCTCCGCATTCAGTATCACCCTCCCTCCCTCCCCCCTCCCCTGTCGTGGTGATCAGAAACAACAGCAATCACTGGAGATATCCGGAGGGGGAAAACGCATTTTTTGGGGGGCACAACCCTTGCGCACCTTTTTTTAGCTGATTTCTCATGGTTGCATAGCGGCCGTTTTAAAAAATCCCTTGTATTTCGTGGACTTGCAAAAACGGCCGCTGATTTTCAGCATTTTAAAAAACGGCCGTTTTTTTTACCTGGGAATTTTGTATGGGGCGTGGGTCAGCAGGCGAGATCCCACCACCAGGAGTGCCTCCCCACTGCAAGGGATACCCTGCAGCAAGCATTGTGAGCGCGCCTTCAAGTATGATGCGAAGAGTTCAGACTTCGTGGACCACTTTGACGGACCGCGCCATATCAAGAAGAAGAAGAACGCAGCGTTGAAAGTGCAGAGCCAGGGAAACAGCTGGCGCTGTCGGAGTGCGATACCCTCAGTGGCAGGCTTGCAACTTCGGATCGCCCGGGGTGCGTTGTTCACCACATCACCGGCTGGCATGGTGCATGATGCTGTCAAGAAGTGTGTCCCGAGGAGGGGCTGAACATGGTTGCGGCCAATCTAGGCACGTGTGTCGTGGATGACCGTGCAGGCAGAGGTGGGCAGGTGTCGCTCACTGGCATCAGGGTTCTTCCGACAGAGCTTTCCCTTGATCTCGGCGACAGCACCCCAGATGAGAAGGACACCGCCTTCGCTGATTTATTCCCGAAGGCACGGGCGATCATCCCGGGCAATATGCAGCACCAGCTGGATGGGTTCACGACCGCACTGGCGCTGAAGGATGTGCTGTGCCACATCTCTGACGCAGCTGAGAGGGAGAAGCAGGCGAGCAAGACGGCACCACCGGCCGTGCGATCCCGCTTCTCTCCGACACACACTACCTGCACCGCTTGAGTGGGTCTGCACCTTGCACCACGTCCCCGGGCATTTATCAATCTTCCGGGCCCGCTGCAGGACAGCGGCCCTGCTACGTGTGCGTCGCTTCTGCGGTTGGCAGAGATTAGGGTGGACGACTCGCCCAACTTTTCAGCTAAGCTACTGTGACAAAAAATATTGGCTTCAAAAAAAGAAATTCCTGGGTTTCTCGGCCACTTTTGAGGTAATTGCGCGACAGTCCTGAAGTTGGGAACCCCAAATGTGGAAAAGCAACACCGAAAACTCGATTTTCGGGCCCCACACTGTAGACACAATGTGAATTTTCGGGGGTACCTGGGACCCCCCGTGTTTAAGTCCCCCCCCTGGAGGCGACTTTCGGCCAGGGGGGGGCTTAAACACGGGGGTGGCACGGTGGAGACCAAGAAGACCTCTTCCGCTTCCGTCGTATGGGGGTGATTCCGGTCCGGATGGACTTTTGGCACCCCACTTTACGACTCTGACAGCACCTGGAGGGCACCAGGTGGCCTAGCGGCCACCTGATGACCCTCCAGACCAGCCCACTCCCGTGTTTAGGTCCACCTGTGCTTAAGTCCCCCCTGGGGGGACTTTTACACGGGTGGTCCCAGGTACGAGCAGTGATCTCGTGCCAGGGCTGGCATGGCCCGACCTCAACATTTTCCCATCACATGTTGTGGAGAGGCCAGACTATCTTCAGTAGACTTTGGGTTTTTGAGTTCGGCCGGGTGAAAATGCGGCGCAGCGTGCGAAAATCCAACGCCACCACGAGAGGCAGGTGGATGAAGCTTGATGACTCAGTCGCGCCGAATCGTACCCAAGTGAAGGACTATCCCCTGGAATGCGACACAGCACCAACCGGTGTGAGACGTGCCTTCAAAATCCTGAAGGATGTTCACCGACCAATAAAGCGACCAGATGGCGGTCCCAAATTTGGGACCGACCCATAAAGCGACCAGATGGTGGTCTCAAATTTGGGACCGACCGATAAAGCGACCAGATGGTGGTCCCAAATATGGGACCGACCGAAAAATTGACCAGAGGGCGGTCCCAAATTTGGGACCGACCGAGAAAGCGACCAGATGGTGGTCCCACAATTGGGACCGACCAAAAAAGCGACCAGATGGCGGTCCCAAAATTGGGACCGACCGAGAAAGCGACCAGATGGTGGTCCCAAATTTGGGACCGACCCATAAAGCGACCAGATGGCGGTCCCAATTTGGGACCGACCGAGAAAGCGACCAGATGGTGGTCCCAAATTTGGGACCGACCAATAAAGCGACCAGATGGTGGTCCCACAATTGGGACCGACCAAAAAAGCGACCAGATGGCGGTCCCAAAATTGGGACCGACCGAGAAAGCGACCAGATGGCGGTCCCAAATTTGGGACCGCCATCTGGTCGCTTTATTGGTCGGTCCCAAATTTGGGACCGCCATCTGGTCGCTTTATTGGTCGGTCCCAAATTTGGGACCGCCATCTGGTCGCTTTGTTGGTCGGTCCCAAATTTGGGACCACCATCTGGTCGCTTTACGGGTCGGTCCCAAATTTGGGACCGCCATCTGGCCAATTTTTCGGTCGGTCCCAAATTTGGGACCACCATCTGGTCGCTTTCTCGGTCGGTCCCAAATTTGGGACCGCCATCTGGTCGCTTTGTTGGTCGGTCCCAAATTTGGGACCGCCATCTGGTCGCTTTCTCGGTCGGTCCCAAATTTGGGACCGCCATCTGGTCGCTTTGTTGGTCGGTCCCAAATTTGGGACCGCCATCTGGTCGCTTTCTCGGTCGGTCCCAAATTTGGGACCACCATCTGGTCGCTTTGTTGGTCGGTCCCAAATTTGGGACCGCCATCTGGTCGCTTTGTTGGTCGGTCCCAAATTTGGGACCACCATCTGGTCGCTTTATGGGTCGGTCCCAAAATTGGGACCACCATCTGGTCGCTTTACGGGTCGGTCCCAAATTTGGGACCGCCATCTGGTCAATTTTTCGGTCGGTCCCAAATTTGGGACCACCATCTGGTCGCTTTATGGGTCGGTCCCAAAATTGGGACCACCATCTGGTCGCTTTACGGGTCGGTCCCAAATTTGGGACCGCCATCTGGTCAATTTTTCGGTCGGTCCCAAAATTGGGACCACCATCTGGTCGCTTTGTTGGTCGGTCCCAAATTTGGGACCGCCATCTGGTCGCTTTGTTAGTCGGTCCCTAATTTGGGACCACCATCTGGTCCATTTTTCGGTGGGTCCCAAGTTTGGGATGAGGAACTCCGTGGGCACCATTGGTCGCCCTTCGGTCGCCACCTGTTCAGACCCCTTTTCAGGGGATTTGAGCCCCAGAGAGACCTCCTGGACCGGTTTTCTGGTGTTTTATGCTCTTCCCGACCCTGTCCTGGCCCACAATGTGGTCTGGAGCGAGGTTCTGCTGATTTCCGCCTGATGCGGACCCTCCTTTGGGGTCCTCCATTTATTTTGCGTCTGACCGTCGCCTTCCCCACCTAGTTCACGAGGGCAAGGTGAAAAACCGTTTTTTAACCCCAAAAATGGCATTTCCCGGGTGGCGACCTCTGGCGACCTCTGAAAAATGTGCCCAAAAAGTGATTTTTGGGACCTTGCGGACCTCGAAAACACAAAGAGAAAAAAAAATATTTTTTGTCACACCCCCTCTTGGGGCGGTACGCCAGTCTACAGAGATGCCCACGAAATCGCTGGGCTCGAGTCCCACCTGCAGGCCGCCGTCCGCCTGACGGCACCCCTCGCATCGCTGCTCCAGAAGTACTGCGATGCGCAGCTGGGTGTGCCAACGGCGTGCCCCTGTCGACGCAGTGTACACCGACATTGAGAATGTCATCGAGAAAGTGTCTGAGGTGGGGAAGTACGACCCCCCAGTGCCCCTGGCAGGGGAGCTGGCCTGGGCTGGCGACCGCATGCGCAGGAGGTGGGACGGCACGGAATCAGGGAAGTCCTTCTGGTTTGCGGTCCGCCGTCTGTGCCCGAGCGCGTACGGCCGCATGAGTCGTAGGGGTGCCAGAACTCCGGTGCCACCTCCCCTCTGTTTCGGGGAGGTCACGAGCAGGGCCTGGGTGATCTACGACTAGGCCACCACGTTCCGAGGGTGTGCTGGATTTCTGGGACAACCCGGGGGCGAACCGGGCTGCTACACTCCTCTCTGCTCTCGGGTGTCTGCTGCTTGTCGAGCGACAGGCAGGGCGGAAGCCATTTTTCTTTGTACAGTCGACAGAGAATCGCAGTGCCCAATGACATGTGCAGGCAACAGGGAGTTGTCAAGTGTGTTTCCTCAGCTCGGTACGGTAAGCAGGAGGCGAATCTCCAAAGGAAAATAGGAGGGGGAAAAAACGGCCGTTTTTTCGCCAACAAAACATGAAAACGGCCGTTTTTATATTTCGGTAGCGGGAACTGAGGTAGTGAATTCTCAGAAAATCCACTCCCTCCATGACGGCCGTTATGACACTATGATTTCTGCGATTTTTTCCGGCAATTTTGCTCTTCGCCTCCGTGTGACACCTGGGAGGGTCACTCTTTTAGACAAACGCACCACACACTTGGCTTGCGCGTGTGGGTTTTGAAAGTGTCGCTGACCAGGACTCCACCCACTCACTCACTCTCACACACCCTCAGGCACGTTTAAGCTTTTCAGTGTTCAGCGGAGGCTGCACATCTCACTGTCACACACACACAGGCCCACTATGTGTCACCTCAGTGTTGTTGCCGTTGAGCACATGGCGTTACCTTCGGCATCGCAACCCCACCCCAACCCCCGCGAGAGCAAACCCCCAAGGGGTTCACCCCCGCTTGTTTTCTACTTCTTTTTCTTTTCTTCTTCCCCCTTCTCTTTCGCAACGGACAAACCCAAAGAAGGCGCAGAGGGCCCTCCTCACACTCTGCAGTGCAGCGCAGCCCCCCCCCCCCCCAGCCCATACAAATAGAGGTGTCGCACTCGACACGGTGTTGGCACAGACCCGGGGAGGTGAATGACCCCCCACAGGTGGATGTGACAGGAGGCGGGCGAGGAGCAGATATATGGCTTCCGACACCCAGCAACACCGCCACCACCACCCCTACCCCCCACACGCACTGCCGCTAGGGTGGCGGGTGCTGCTGCGGCGGGAGGCACGGCGGTGGGGTGCCGCAAGGGTTCTAGTTCTCGAAGTCGCCGTCGTCATCAGGGTAGTCGAAGTCGACGTCGTCGTCGTCGTCGTCCCTCACCTCCGGCAGGTCCTCCTCCGGAGGAGGTGCGCCGGCAGCCCCGCCGGCAGGCGGGCGGGGGCGAGGCGGCTGCCTTGCCGCGATGTTCGGGCTGTCTGGGGAGAACCCTCTGTGGTGTGGTGGTGTGGTGTGGGTGGCTGCAGGGGGGTTCATGTGGGGTCTTTCCCGGAGAGGATGTCGACCGCCATCCCATCACCCCGCCCCCCCCCGTCGCAAACGCGCAAACCCGCCTAACTCACAACGGTGTACATACGCAGAGGGGCTCAGGTCCACAGAGTCGCCTGGGGCGTAGCTCTTGCCTGCGGAGCCGACTTGGGGGGAGTAGGACTGCTGCAGGGAGCTGCCGCCCTGGATGTTCTGCAGTGGGGTGTGGTGTAGTGAGTGCAAAACACTGGGCATCGAACACCACAGGCATGTGGGAGGGGTCCGATGTTTCTCTCTTTTTCTGTTGCATAGCTGATGACGTCAACAGAAGCTATGAAGGATACGACCTCACCACGTGGCACTTCCGACAGTAGAGAGTGCAGGAACTGCTGCAACATACCGGAGAGTAGGCCGTCGACTGCGAGCGGTCTGGCGTGTAGGAGTCGGCGTTCGACGTGCTGGGTGATGCCACGCCTGAGGGGGTCGCGCTGACACCGCTGGCACCGCTGACATCGGGCGACTGTGCGTAGGAGAGCCCAGCGGACCCTGCACCACCCGTGCCGCTGACGAAGGGGGACCCAGGCATGTACCACCCACCACCGGGGGTGTTGGCAGAGGCGAAGCCCGACTGCGGCTGCTGGCTGGAGTAGATGCCAGCAGAGGGCGACTGGAAGGCAGGCGATGCGCCGAAGCCGCTCGCCCCGACGTAGCCAGGCGAGCGTGCGGAGTCGTCAGCACCCGACATGGGGGTGGGGCCGCCGTCCGACATGCCGCCGTAGGACACAGCAGGGCTGGCCGCAACGTGCTGCCCAGAGACCTGCTTCGCGCTGTCGAGGCCACCAGACAGGTTGGGCTTCCACGACGACGAGTCGTTGCTGAAGTTGCCGATCCATCCGGATTCGGACTCACCGCCCGACTGGCCAGAGTACATCGACAGGCGTGACATGCCTGTGGCGGCGGACGCCCCCGAGAAGTGGCTGTGGGCGGAGACAGATCCGGCGGCGACAGAGGACTCTGCACCCGCAAGGCCCTGCACACCAGCCTCGTCCACCAGCTCACGCTTCTTCGACAGAGCAGTGTTGGGCAGCACGTTCATCATCTTCAGCTTCTGCTCGTCCACCAGGAGGGAGTGCAGCCCTGTACCGCAGCGTGTCGGGTTGCCCAGGATCACGTTGGCAGACACGCCTGTCATCTGGTCCGACTCGTTCATCGCTGCAGCCTGCATCAGGATCTCGACAGTCTCCTCGTAGGAAGACTTCATGAGGGGGCCCACGTCCTGCCTGTTGATACCGTGGCGGTTGATGGCCATCAGGTACCCACGGTTGCACATGGCGTCACAGAGGATGGAGCTGTGGCGCGCGTTAATGTAGATACCGTAGGCACCGTACACCCCTGCAAGCTCCTTCTTCAGCTTCTTCCGCGTCGCCTCGATACCCAGCGTGGTGATGATCTCGGTGATGTTGTTCGACGATGTACGGAACGCATCGATCTGCTCGAGACCCATCACACGGATCATGTTGGTACCGTCAGTGTCCAGCACCCACTCCTCCACACGCGTCGGCTTCCCATCCGCATCGTACTCAATGCGGGTGTCACGCTCGCTGGGCGAGGTGCGGCGCATGTACACCTTCTTAATGCCGGTGATACCACGCAGGTGCACCCTGTCCAAGATCTCGTTCTCCTGCTGCTTCAGCCAGTCCACCGAGTTCTCCTCCTCGTTCTCCCAGATGTGCTCGTCGTGCAGCTCCGCCTCCTCGTTCTTGTGCTGCTCGCGCAGGCTGTAGTAACGCAGACGCACGAACAGGAGGTCTGCGTTCTCGTCCGCCACCTCGATGTGGAAGGTCCCCGGGAAGGTCGCACCGATGCACGACTGGATCTCCTTCATCGTCAGGTTGAAGTTGATGTACGACCGCTTGTTCAGCTCCAGACGCAGGATCCACGGCGACAGCTTCTTCATGAAGACCCGCTTCTCCTCCACCTCCTGCGGCTCCATCAGCGTGAAGTCCCACTCGTACTCCACCACGTCGCGGTCCTCCGGGATCACGGTTGTGGTGATGTCCGGGTCGTACCAGATCTCCACCTTGTTGGTGATGTCACGCAGCGAGAGGTACTGCACGACGGTCTGCACCTTCTTCGCCTCATCCTGCGAGTCGCGCAGGGCGCCCTTCAGGAAGATGACGAGGCCCTGGTGGCGGGGCTTCTTGATGACGTTGATCAACTCCTTCAGACGCGGCACACCGAGGGTCACGTTCTTCGAGGCCACGCCTGCGAAGTGGAAGGTGTTGAGGGTCATCTGCGTCGCAGGCTCACCCATGCTCTGCGCAGCAATGCACCCAACCATCTCACCCGGGGGGATCTGCGCCGAGTTGTACCGCTGACGGATCTCACCCAGCAGCCAGTGGAAGGCACGCTTGTTCAGGCGGTACTCGCAGATGACACGCTTCGCAGAGAGGAAGGCGAGCAGGCAGACGTTCCACAGACGGGTCCCGTTCTGCTGGCGCTCGTGGTGGATGGGGCCCTCGCCACGGCACACAACCAGCTCCGTCCGCAGCTTGCGCAGCCCATCGATGACCTCCACAGGGGAGAGGTCGGACAGGGCCTTGGGGTTGATGTCGAAGTTGATCTTGGCGTTGTCGAGCAGACGCCTGATGTTGACGGGCACCTTCACACCGTCCTGCGCCTCGAGGAAGGGCACGCGGCCCGCCGGCTGGAACACGCTGCGGAGCCAGTCCCTGTCGGAGAGGATCTGGTCGTACTCCTCCTGCATCTTCTGGGGGGCAGCCGGGTCGTTCATCAGCTGCTCCCGCACGTGGGGGTCCATGAAGTCCTTCCCCCACTCCTCCTCCTCGTAGTCGAGGCGGTACGTCTCGGTGCACTTCTTGTCGGAGTCGTCGATCAGCGGCAGGGGCCGCATCGACTCCATCTTCGTCGAGTCGTACCCCTCCTCGCCGTAGAGGAACTGCACCACACGCCCCTGCGCGTCGCGCACTGTCGCGTCGTACCCCACGTAGATGTCCTCCAGGGCCTTGATAAGCTTGCGCTGGATGTACCCCGTCTCGGCAGTCTTGCACGCAGTGTCGATCAGACCCTCGCGGCCACCACTCATATGGAAGAAGAACTCCGAAGGGGTCAGGCCTTCCAGGTAGGAGTTCTGCACGAACCCTCTGGACTCCGGCCCGTAGTCGTCCTGTGTGAAGTGAGGGAGGGCGCGCTTCCGGAAACCGTAGGGGATGCGCTTGCCTCCGACGTTCTGCTGCCCCACAACGGCAGTGATCTGCGAGATGTTGAGGTATGACCCCTTCGACCCGGCTGCAACCATGACCTTGAAGCCGTTGGAGCGCGTCAGGGAGGACTGGGCACGCTTCCCGGCATCCTCACGGGTCTTGTTCAGAATCTTGTTGATCTTCTCCTCGAATGTCTCCTTCACAGTCTTGCCGGGCTGGCGGTCCAGACCCTCCTGCACCTTGTTGCACAGGTCGTCGACCGCGTCGTAGGAACGCCTGATGATCTCCTGAATCATCTTCTTTGTGTTAACGTCCGCCACTGTGTCCTGCACACCCACACTGAAACCCTTGTTGATCAGGTAGAAGGCAGTGATACGCTGGATACCGTTAATCAGATCACGCGCCATGTCAGGGGAGAACTCGTTGTAGATAACGTGGACCAAAGAGTTCTCTGCAGACCCGACGGACTTCTTGTCGATAATGCCGTGCAGCAGCATGCCCTTCTCGATGCGCACCTTGGTGTCCGCAAGGGGCAGGTTGTCGTCGGGGTCCTTGACATCTTCGTTCGACTTGCCGGTGAAGTTGACTGGCGGCAGCACAAGCGAGAACAGCTGCTTCCCCGTCCAGAGCATCTCCGGCTTGAGGATGGCAGGGATGGGCATCTCTGCAGGCATGGTCGGCATGTGCATCATCGAGTTCATCATGAACTGCTTGTCGAGGAAGGTGGACCGCCTCGTCAGGACGTGGATCCCCAGCAGCGAGTCCTGCACGATACCCATGACCGGGGAGTTGGACTTCGGGGAGATGATGTTCTTGGGCACCATCATGAACTCCTGCAGCTCTGCCTTGGACAGCACGGACTGCGGGACGTGGAGGTTCATCTCGTCACCGTCGAAGTCAGCGTTGTACGGCGAGGTCGCAGAGAGGTTCATACGGAAGGTGCAGAAGGGCATGACACGCGCACGGTGCCCCATCATACTCATGCGGTGGAGCGTCGGCTGTCTGTTGAACAGCACCACATCGTTGGTCAGCACGTGACGCTCAACGATGTACCCAGGCTGCAGGGCGCGATCTGCACTGCGCTTCGCGAATGCCAGGTTGATGCGGGTCCCGTCGTTCCGGATGACGAACTTCGCCCCGGGGTATTTGTTGGGCCCGTTATCCACAGTGGTCTTCAGGCGCTCCATGTTGAAGGAGGTGACCCGCTCCGGGAAGGTCATGTTGGACGCGATGGACAGGGGCATCGCGACTTCGTCCATACCAATCTGACTGTCACCCCCGATCACAGTCCTGGCGGAGAAGTCCACACGCTTCCCCATGAGGTTGGACCGGACGCGCCCGCCCTTCCCCTTCAAACGCTCTCGGATAGACTTGATGGGCTGCCCGGAGCGGACCTTGCACTTGGGGATCCCGTTCTTCTCGTTGTCCATCATGCACACAACGTGCCACTGCACCTGGTGTGCGTAATCAGCAACAACAGAGTCAGCGGCATGCTGCGCTGTGGCCTTCTTCAGCTTGTTGTTCATGATCAGGATCTTGTTGTACATCTGCGTCGTGTGGTCCTCCGTCTTCGTCACGGCGTCCATCCCGATAGCGGGACGGATGCTGGGCGGGGCGATGGGGAACTGCGTCAGGATCATCCACTCGGGGCGGTTGGTCGCTGCGAACCCCAGGAGCTCAAGCTGGTCGGGCCGGATGTTGCACAGCACACGGCGCGCCTCGTCGGGCAGCAGGCGCACCTTCCGCTCCACCTGGTCCGCATCCACGTTGGTCTGCTTGTACTCCAGCCACAGGTTGAAGGAGTGCGGCTCGTGGTAGATGCGCGGCTGCGGCTTCCCGCACCCAACGTGCTTCGAGTCCGCCTTCCCATGCCCTGCGTCGCACAGGTTGCGCCCAGCACACGCCTTCGCGAAGAGGCGGAGCCTGTGCTCGGGCTTCTTCTTGTTCGCCGCATCCAAGAACTTCGGGTCCGCAGGGTCCAGCTTGATCAGCGAGCAGTGGAAGCAGACGCATCGTAGTAGGTTTATGACCGTCTTTAGGTAGCCTAAATGCAGCATCGGCTTGGCCAGGGTGATGTGCCCCCAATGTCCGGGGCACTCGTCCTTCGTCATGTTGCACGTCTGGCACACCGCGTCGTAGTCCGTGATACCCATACGGGGGTCGTGGCAACTGTTGACCTGCGGCACACCGTCAACGTGACTGGTGCTCTCGGTGATCTCGCACACGCTCCCCTTCTTGATCTCATCAGGGTCCCACAGAGTGAAGTGCACAGATGTGACCTTCCTCAGCGGCGCAGAGCTGTACATGCGTGCATATGCCGCGCCCGCCATGATGCACCACGGCCTGGCCCCAGTGGGGCACGAGCGTGTATGCCCTGCTGTGTGCACAGCCCTGTTGGGTGGGGGTGTCGTGCCGGCGAGGGGGGGGGGATGGGGGGTGTGAAGCGTGGGTGCTGGCATGGTGGTGCTGCTGCACCCAAGGAGCCAAAGTGCAACAAGGAGGCACGGCAAGGGCAGGGGAGGGTGGGGGCCTGGAGCTGGAGTGGGGAGGGGTCTGCTAAAGGAAACCAGCGCCGGTGGAAGCAGGATGTTGCTCCCTAATGCAACACACGGCACCACGCCACGCGAACCACCCACACCCACCCACCCACCCACCAGGCATTAGGCATGGCACTGCACGGCCCACCCGGCTCGAAAGTTCCGCATGTGAAGCAACGCCCCACGGAGCTGAAGCACCCTGCCAACGCCATAGGCGCTGTCGGGATCCAATCCCTCTGAAAGAGGGGGGCTCGCTCGTCGGAAAGCCAGGGGTGGTGCAACAAGCCTGTAGGAGGCCCAAGCAGGCACGGCCGGCAGCCCCCCGCTGTGGGGGGTGCTGTGTTGCTGGCCGGGCCTGTTGGAGGCGGGGGGAGGGGGGGGTGGCAGTTGGCAGGAACAACAAAGAAGGGCTGCAGCTCAGCAAAAAGCGAACGTGTGTGGGAGGGGGAGGTGTGGCATAGAATAGAATGGGATGCGGGAATTGGGCACAGGGGGGGGGGGGTGTTGAAGAGGAAAGCTGGTTCTTCTCATGCCCGGACCACACAACACGCCCTCCAGGGCGCCCCGACACGCGGAGGTGGCGGGCGGGGGGTCCGAGTGAAGCAAAGCAGCGATTGGAACAAAAATGGAGAACAGAAGGAAAAACAGTTGTGCCCCCCCCTCCCCCCCCGCTGGGGATTGTGGAGAGTGGTGGCAGAACCGTGTCAAAACACGCGAATTTGACTGCCGAATATTGCCTTCGCTTCAACACCCTGTATTCCGCATCCGCACGCATGGTGATGAAGGACACCTGCTTGCTGTTGTGCGTCGCCAGGGCCACGGCAGAGAGGGTGCGCCGAGCAGCAGCCACGCAGTTCCCACCCACCCCAAATGCGGTGGCAGGAAGACGGGGCGGCGGGGTCACCGGAGAAACACACGCACAGCGGCTTTCGCACCACGAATGATTCGGGATGCTTACAGCCATAGCTTTTGTTTTGCAAGATGTTTCTTCCTTTCCTTGTTCCCCACCCCCGCAGCCACGCACCATTGACTTGGTTGTGCAGGCGCGGCTTCCTCCTTCTGCTGTGGCCAAAATATCAACGCGGAATCACAGAATGGTGCTCGTTGCTGCTGTTTTGCTGTGCTGAAGTGGGCTTGATTCCTCAGGGAAATGAAACGCACCCACACACGGTGGCTGTGCTGCGCCGGATGCCAGGCCTTTGCCGGCAGACGACCACCCCCAAGGGCAGGTGGGGGATGTGTGTCGCTGGTAGACTAGGTTCCCACACGGAGCACCAAGCCACCGCATGGAGCGATTCTGTTGCAGTGATGTAGTATGTCTTGGGCAGGAAGCTGCCCAAGCAAGCATCGGGGCGCTGCACTGCGACTGCAACGCAATGCACAGCAGTGCAGCACCCATCCGCGTCTATATAAATAAAAAAATGCAGTTTGATGATGTAAGGTTGAAGATGTGTTGGGGGGGAGTCAAAAGAAAGTTATGCGGTATGTTGTGTGCGATGATCCTATGATCCTCAAAACAATGGCTGCCTTCTGCCTTAACAGGCGCGGCAGGGCATGTTGGTGGCGGAGCACACCGACGGGGTCTTCCACGTCTTGCAGTGCGACCCAGGGCTGAGCGACTTGCAGAAGTCCGTGCCACAGAGGCCCGTCGGGGGTGCCGGAACCACAGGAGCGGGTGCACCACCACCACCACGGCCGCCGCCGCCGCACGCACATGGCAGAGTGCTGCCGTGGCACACCGGCGATGCCATCCACGTCTTGCAATGCGACGACCTCCCAACAGCCATCCTGCACAGCGCCCTGCCGCACACGCCCTGTGGCACAGGCATGGTCGGCGGCACCGGCACCGGCACCGGCACAACAGGACGAACCGGCTGCGGCGGGGTGGGCGCGGTCGGCGTGGTGGGCGGCACGCCCCCGTTGTCACCCTGGAACAGCCCTGCCACGTCTGCCCGCCCAAACTGTGTCGGAGACGCGCCGTACAGGCTCTCGAAGTAGTGGTCGTAGTCGTGGATCACGAGGTACGAGTACGCCTCCCGGGCTGCGTACCCGCGGTGCATACGCGCCACCATCTCGAAGAAGGGGTCCTTGTTCGCTGCCGTCGTCAACGAGAAGAAGGACGCGCCCGCCACGTCCACCGTCTCGATGGCGATGGACACGCGCCGCCCCGCGTTCTGCGCGTGCTCCAGGGCCAGGTTGCCCAGCGACACGCTCGACGCCTCCCGGTCGCTGTACGCCATCACCATCCCCGTGTCCAGCCCCTCCAGGATGTCCACAGTCACCGACGCGTGGCGCCCGCCCGGCGAAGGGTCGCGCAGCCACTTCGGCTTCAGCGTTGCGCCGATGGAGAGGGACGACCCCAGCTGTGCCTTGCGCTGCATCATCCCGTGGTTCATGCGCATGTACGCGGCGCTGACCGTGGTCGGCTCCTGATCCGTCTCCAGCCCGCTGAAGGCGGCCGCGGGGTTCCGCTCGTTGAACCGGTGCACCGCCTCCACCACATCTGCCGCACGCTCCCAGTTGTCCAGGTTGTTCACCGCGTCGTTCAGGTAGAAGACGGCAATGGGCTCCACGCCCTGTGCGCGCAGGCGCGAGGTGAGGTACAGCATCGACGCCTCGTTGGGCAGGAACCCGTTGCGGAACGCCGCCCAGTCCCACTCCACAGACCCCACGAACACCATCGCCTTGTTGAACCCGTGCACCTTGCAGAAGGACACCAGGCGCTCCGCGTTGTCGTTCTCGTCCCACGCCCACCAACGCTTCTTCATACCCGCACCCGGGTTCCACACGTACACCGCCTTGGGCACCTGCCGGTACGCCTCGGCAGCAGCGCTGGCAGCCGAGGCAGGCAGCACGGCACCCGCCAGCAGGGCACACGCCACTGCCCACATCAGCACCGCAGGGGAGGGCATCTTGCCTTGGCTGCGCCTCTCGTGTCGCTGCGGTCTGTGTGTGTGTGTTGCCGGGCTGTATGTGAGGGGACAGCTGCACCACACAGTCGAACAATTGCCTGCAGGTTGTGGTGTTGGTGGTGTTGCACCTGTGTTGAGCGTGGCTGTTGTGGCAGTGGCATCGAAGTGGAAGGAACATGACTGTATGTGTCTGCAAAGAAGGAAGCGGGATGAAGCGGGAAGGAGGGAGAGACAACTTCTGGGATGAGCGTCGATCGTGGTTCTCCCCCCCCCACGTGTGCTGCAAGACGTCATGCATCGTGGATGGTCTGCATCGCACAGTCTCGTGCGTTGTGTATCCTGTCTTCAAGTCAAAGCAAATCACTCGATACAATCAAGCGATGCACAAGCCCCACCCTCCCCTCGGCGTCAAGGCAATGCAAGTCGCATTCTCGCAACTTCCCCTGGTTCTCGCACTATCTGTGCCTGTGCGACAATCTGCGAGAACGGCTTTCTACCGTTCTACCCTGAAGCAGCCCCACCCACTGCATGCAAACCCTCCCTGGGGAGTCAGGCGAGCAGCACGGCTGGAGTGCCAAAGGGCACAGAGTTTCCAACACCGTGCAAGCCGCAGCCCTGCCCAGGAGAACAGGGTGCTGTGCCGATACCTAATGGGGTCGCAATGTGACTCCTGCCCGACTCCCGCCGAATAAACACGATCCCTCGAGCTGTGGCTTGGAACTGCCAGGGGTGTGGGTCACCGGGGCAGCACGTCTGCAGTTGATTGCTTGGGAACGCCGTATCCCTCACGAGCTCATGCGGCAGTGTGCTGTGCGAGCCATACGAACGGCGCGAGTATGATGTGTCCAAGGATTGGCCCGAATGAGTTCTACCAGACTGCGACCCACCGGCCGGTGTCCTGGCGCATCCGCTACTGCGGAGGCTCGACGCGCGACACAGCGATGGAGGTTTCGGTTTTACCTGTGAAGAGCCACCTCCCGCAGGGGCTAAGTGCGACACCTCCGTGATCCGCCCCTTCCGTCTGGCACAGGATCTCACCTGTGCTGAGGCGGTACAGCATGTTGACATCTGCATGCCACACACAGGCCAACGCAATGACATCGCCTGGCTGTGACACAGTAAGTGAGACAGCTCCGTACGCGGCCACGGTCCGGAGACACGTGAGAGAGGCGACGTCCCACACCTTGAGCTCCAGGTCAGAGCACGACACTAGCTGCGTATCGTCGTTGGCCACAGCGGCGCCAAACACCTCGCTGGTGTGCTCATCAAGCGTGTGCGTGTGTGTGAGGCTACCGATCTCCCACACACGGATGCTCATGTCGGACGACCCACTGAAGATCCTCGTGCCCGACACGGCAATGCAGTTGACAGTATCCCTGTGCCCCACCAGCACTGTGGCGCTCGGCGTGCCCTCCAAGTCCCACACATACACCTCTGCTTTGAAGTCGCCAGATACCAGTCGCCCGCAATGTGTCCAGGCGGCAGAGAATACTTTGCACGTCTGTTCCAGCTTGTGGACCTGCTCCCACGTTTCTGTCAGCCAGACGCAGATGGTACCGGTATGACCAGAGCCCGTTGCCAGCCACGTCCCACAGACGGAGAATGCCATTTTGGAAATCCCCTCGTCGTGTGTCAGGCGTGCCACCTGACCAGCCGTGCTGGTGTCAAATACAGTGACGTCTCCCGTCGAGTCTGGGGATCCCACAGCGCACAGACTCCCACACCCCGACAGCGTGATGCAGAACGGGGTGATGGTGTGTCCCGGTGAGTAGACTGCCGGTGCTTTGACTTGCGCCCAGCGCGGGACCAGCTGCACACCACCCCCGGCCTCCAGACCCGGTGTCGGCAACACGCTCGGCGTCGTTCAGGTCCTCCTCACACCCTTCGATGCGTGCCGCCACCCCGACAGAATCCCTGGCTGCATCGGAACCCGGGAACATCGCCTCCAGACCAGCCTCTTTCAGCCCCGCCACGGTCCTGCTTTCCGGAACAGAGACAACACAGGTGTGGCCGGTCCCGGCATGCCGCACTGTCACATCCATGGTTCCACGCAACTCCACGATAATCCCGCACAGGAGCGGTGTGCTGGCCACAGAGATACCTGGGGGTGGGGGCAGGGTGTTGTAGCCTGACGGAGATTGTGAATGTGCGCGCAGTCAGAGCAACAAGGCAAGGTTGTGCTTGTCACCCACAGCGCTGCCAACTATCCTTTTCAATCAGTTGTTGCGTAGCCCGCCCTAGAGCTGCTCGTGGACTACACTACGAGCTGGTTTGGGGCTGGCACGTCCCCCGAACCTGACGGAGCTAAGGGGGAATGCGGGACCTCACCTGGAGTGCATCATCGCCCTCGTGAAGATCCTGTCGGAGGCACATCTGGAGGGCCAGTGGGCGGGCGATGGTGCTGGCCTGCTCCTACGGCAGGGCCCTAATATCGCTGGCCTCACAGAAGAGTGGCGGGGCAACCCCGGAGTTCCCACAGGGACGTCCACTCTGCCCTGAAAGAGGCGATGAGTTATGCCGCTGAGTCTGCGGGATGTGAACTGGGGTGTTAGACATGCTGCCAGCACATTAGGCCGCGATCGGAAAATTCGCTGCGGACGGCGACTGCTGACCGAAAGATGCGGGGTGTGGGTGGGGTGGGGTGGGGTGGGGGTATTGAAATAGAAGTAGAGGGAACCTGCCTGTGCCTGTCCCTGCTGGACAGTCACACAGGCCACAGGGGGGTGGGGGGCCTCTGATGGAAGAAGGTGCAAAGGGGGGGGGGGGGGGGCTACAAAGGAGCAGGGTCGGGAGGAGGACGAGGAGGGCGTGTCGGCACCCCTTCGGATCAGGCACACACAACTTCTACGATACAAAAAGCAATTCTTCTGGGAGCAACATTTTCGGAAGCGCCGGGGGTGGTGGCACCTTCTCGGCAGGCTCCCGACCTCCCCCCCCACACCCCCCCCCCCCATCACACACCATCCCGAAACTTCGACAGCTCGTTCCCCTGCCACTCCAGCAGGCTGTGCATATCCCCGAGGCGGTGCCGGAGGCGGTTCACCTGCTGCCGCAGGCACAGGTTCTCCAGCCCGACATCTGCACCACCACCCCCGACCGCCACGTCACCACGCCACTGCCGCTGCCCCACCACGCCTTGGATGGCAGGAGAGGGCTGCATGTCGCCAGCCTCTGGTTGCGGCTGCTGCTGCCCGCCCCACCACGCGCTGCTGCCGCTGCCGCCTGGGCTGCCACCCCACCCGACACCTGGCGAGCCCTGCTCGCTGTGGCAGGGCGCGCCTGCCGCCGCAGCCGCATCCGCCAGCTGCTCGTCGGTGAACTGGACCCCCACAGACCCTGCCGTGCCCACCGTGGCATAGCCTGCCGCCACCCTGTGGTCCGCAACAGGGCTGCGCCCCACCGACGCCACCCCATGCAGGTATGACTGCGTGGGGCGCGCGTGGATCGGCAGCCGGCGCGGCGGAGTCACATCCCCACCACCGCCGCAGAACGCCTCCCCCCCTCCCCTCACAGGGGAGGGCGCGACACGCAGGTCGACGGGGCACGGCCCGCCCACCGTGACATACTCCTCCGGAGGGGGCGAGTGGGGTGAGTGGGGTGCGGCTGTAGCGTGGACAGGCCCCCCGCCCCCGTAGGCAGTGCCGTAGTGGTCCCCCGATGGGGTGCTGCGGGTGTGGGTGTGGGGCGGGGTGTCGGGGTGTGCCGCCCAGTGGGTGCGCAGGGGCTGTGGGGGGCTGCGGAGGGACATCTCCTCCTTGCGGCGCATCGCGGCGTCGACCATCCAGGGGCGGGCCTCCATTGTGGACAAGACGCAGCTCCTACCCCAGCTGCTCAGGTCTTGTGTCCTAAGGGGTGTGGCGGATGTTGTGTTTGTGTTTGATGTGCTAGGGTAGAAACACAGAGGGTGCAGTGGAAGAGAGAGAAGCAGATAGAGAGAGAGAGACGCACAAAACAAGTTCTCTTCGCAACGCACGCTACTGTCGTCCAACGTTCAACGTTGTCAAGCAGGAGAGAGGGCACGTTCTCCCTGGCTGGGGTGGGGAGGTGGGCAGCATTTCCCCCCCCCCCCACATACGCCACTCCCCAGATCATTCTCAACAACACATCTCTCTTACCCTCTCCCTCAACACAGCTGTTTTACCCCCCCCCCCTCGAATCTTCGCCCCGGGGTGCACCGAGCTGGCCTCTGATGCCAATCTCCCTTCTTGGAGAACCCCGTTCGCCATTTCCCGCCCGCCCCCCCCCCCCAGGCATACTTGTCCCCCCTTTATGGGGAAGCCATTTTCCCCCCGATTCAGCCCCTAAAAGGTCCCGCATATCGCGACGGGTGGAATATGGGGGGATTATGACGGGGATATGGGGGAAATACGATGAAATATGGTAGATTTATGGGGGAATACGCGGGATTTCCTGCTATTTTTGGCTGGAGAAAATATGCGGGATTTTAGTCCTTTCCGCATATTTTACCCCTCGAGGCAAAAATGAGTGAACGGGCAGCATGCCGTTCCTCTTTTTTGCCTCGTGAGAGGTTCCCCCCCTACCAGGCAAGGTGAAAAATGAAGAAACGGGCAGCATGCCGTTCTACATTTTCCCTTGCAAGGCAGGGAGGGCGCCCCCCATGCCAGACAGCAGCCACCCCTGGAGGGGCAACAACTGACGGGCATGGGGAACGAGGTGGGTCTGGACCCGACACCGCCACCACACGCGCAGTGCACCTTTCGGATACACTGTCGTGAGTGGGATGTGGGCAGTTCCCCTATCCTGTGAGCTCCTTTCGGACGAAGAGATGCAGCGGTTATCTGCAACCTTCGTCCTGGACTTGCCTCGGGGGGAACGCCACGGTTTACCGCGGGTCCCGACGAGGGCACTCAGGCAGGATCTTCACGCCACCCCGCACCGAGGTCCCTTCTCACGCGGCGTGTCTCCCAGGTTCATGGCGGCGTCATCAGGTCAGGCTTTGTAGTCTCTACACCATCAGTAATAAGGGAAATCCTAAAACCATACATGAAATCCACCTTTTGGGCCGCTGGTGTACGAGGCTTGTTCCTCCAATTGAATCATGTTTGCTGTGTCAGGCAATATCAATACAGCCGCTGAAAGAAGTCGAGGTGTTGTGGATCTGCTGCTCACAGGAAGGATTCAGGGTGGATCACAAGACTGACCACCCTCTTTCCTTTGTCAAGTACCCTGTAAAACATCAGAACACCAAGTATCTTTCAACACTACATGTTCAAGAGTGGAATCAGTGGAATCGGAAGGGGTCACACCCGACCACACGGACACAGTTCCCGCGACTAATAAATGCCGAGAGTTCCGGTGTCCGACCACCTGGTATTACTTGGCTCCATCCACCCAGTCATTACGAGGGGGCGTCCCTTGAAGCCAGTTCCGCAGAACTCAGACCCCCCTTAAAACCAATGTCCTGTGTAGACAACTACTTAGCCTGCCTGATGACGACACCAATTCGCTGGGAGAGAGGCCGCGGTCCAGGACCCCAATGGGGATGACGTGGCATTGTTTGACCGGATCGGTTGTGTAAGTGTGTAACCCCCTCCGCCCTCTGTCCCTCCCAGGGGTGGTGTGTGGCAAGCGAAGCGCAAGCAGGCACAGCAAAAAAAAGTGGAGCCCTGCAGGTAGACCCTCGGGGTACGTCACCGTCATCGGGTCACCTGAAATTTCCTAATTTGAAAATCTGCAACAAGGCAACACGGGATGGGATGGGGCACATGACCTGCACAGGGGTGGGGGGCAGAAGGCAGGGGGTGGGTTTGTGGTTGGGGTCATGGCATTTGATTACTTGAGCTTTATTGTCAGAATTTCGCACAAGAGACAACCCGAACCTCACTTGGCCGATTTCTCCCCACAACAAGGTCCGGAGCAAACCTCATTTGCTTGATTTTTGGGGTCACATGAGTGAATTCGGGGCGAACCCTCGCAATTTTTTGACGACTGCCTTCGAAAATGGACAGTTCCAGACCACCAGGACCCGATTTTTGGGCCCAGAACAGTTTGGGTCAATATGTTGGGCGAAATTTCGCCAAGGCCAAAAAAACAGCCATTTTCCGGAAATTCCGGGACCCGTTTTAACGCGTTTTAGGGCCCAAAATAGGCTCAAAACTCAAAAATTCCTTCGAAATCGGGCTCAAACGTCCAAAATAGACCCCCCCCGAAAAAAAAATTCGAAAAGGGTCCCCCTATACACTCTGGATTTTGGACCAATTGGGTATGGAAAAGTGGGTGAGAAAAAATGAGAAAAAATGCGGAAAAAATCGGCCGAATTTTGCTGTTTTTCGCTAAAAAAAGAGTGTGGGGAGTTGGGTCCAGTTTAGCAAAGTGAGCTTATTTTTCGAAATTTGAAAAATTGGGGACACCAAAAGTCCCCAAACGAGTCTTCGACTTGGCCCGCAGAGTGATTTTTTTTGGTGAAAAAATGCCCCAAAAATTGTCGGCCAAAAGTTACTGTTGGAGACGGCACAAGTTCTCTGCACAGGCTGGGTGGGCGCAACGTTGACGAACAACGACAAGCCGGAGGCTGCGACTGTGAAGAATACAACGAACGGCCCGGGTCCTCCTCTAGATGCCCAGGAACAACGTCCTTCCCACCGGTGTTACGCGGGGCGATACGGGGTGGGATAGTGCTGCTGCACGGATGCCAGTGTGCTCCTTGAGGGCCACTCCGAATCCCTGAACACCCCGCCTGCTTGTTGCTTGTTCCAGACCCAGAGTGGAGTGCCTCGTCCCAGTCAACTCAAACACTGCTAGATTGACGAGGCCACCACCTCCTGGCACTGCCTGTACGACAGGGACGGGTGACCTGCAGGTCGTCGTGAGCAGGACCATGGCAGCCCACTCGAACACCTGTGCGGGGTACCGCAACTCATCTTGCTGCAGGTGTGCAGCGGGTGCGAGTGCGCCCCGGCGGGGGTGGCACCTACTCCTCCAGGTTTGCTGCCTCCCAGAGCGATGGATCAACAGCCACAGCCTTGCCCCGTCAGCCTGCCCACGCTCCGCCCCTGCCGACGGGGGGGGGAGCTCAATCCGCAGTTCCTCGTCGCATTCGCCGCCACGGACAGGAGAAATATGCACAGAGGAGAAGCGGGCGAGCTCATTAAACGGCGGACCCCCGGTGTATCTGGATGCACCGCCCCTGCACATACGGACAGCAGGTGCTGGAAAAAGAGATCTGCATGTTTTTGACCTCCCCGCCATCACCTGAGTTGCACCTGGATTTCCAGATCAGCCGTGAAGCTTCATACAGTCATCATGCACTGCATCATATCAGACCCACCATCAGCCCCTCAGATTCAGACCATGCATTCTCCAGAACTGCACCCTGTCCTTCAACACCAGAGAACCACTGATCATGGACCCATGTGGCGACAAAAACCTGATCGTAGCTCACAGCAAAGATGGGTACCACGATCAAGGTCATCTGTTACCAGATGGACGTCTCCTGTTTCCAGGTCTAGGGTTACCGCGAGTGTAGCACAGATTTACCAAGGTGTACCAAGAGAGTATGCAGCTCTGTCCCAGCAGTTCCTCCTCCTTGGTTCCGACCCCCCACAGTTCTTCGATGACAGGCACAACAGAGGAAGAAGCAACACAACCAGATCCTTCGATCAGCCAGACCCAAGCAAAAGAGCGGGGGGGCCAGACCCTACCCGATGTGACGATAAATTGTCGCGCAAGTACAGGGAGGGACCAGAAGACCGATCGCCACAAACCCGTGACGGTGTGTTCAGGGGGGGGGTGCGGGGGGGACGGGGTCACAGTCATTGTCACCACGTGCACTTGACGGACGGAAATATATGCAGATCAGAAACCGACTGAAGATAGCGGCCTGGACTCGGCGGCTGCACTCGGAAGACTCTCTCTCAGACGTGGGATGCGGGTCACAGAAGTCAGGGCGTGGAGGCAGGGCTGTAAACCCGTCGGTCATGAAAGACGACGAAAATGTGTGGGAGGGAGGAGGCGAGCACAAAAGGGCGTCGGCTACCGCACGCCCTTTGGCCGCAGCCGACGACCGACCGAACCGGCCCCCGGCCGGGAGGGAGGTGGGGGGGGGGGGGGGCGGGGGGCGTGGGGGGCGGAGCCCCCCACATGGGGGGTCCGGGGGGCGAAGCCCCCCGGAAAATTTTTTTCGACATGTCGAAATTTCGGCCACCCTGGGTCAGTACCCTGGACCGGTACCCAGCTAGGCAGAAAAAAATCGCAAAAAAATCCGAAAATTTTCCGAAAAATGTGGGTGTGGCACCCCAGAGGGCCCGATTTTCGGTTTAGGCACGCGAAAAAAAATTTTTTTTTTGGCCAAAAATATCTATTTATTGCACGGTGGACTCCAGCGGGGGTAGGGTAACCCTTTTCGGGAGTCTCAACTAGGGGGAGTCCAACTCCCGCTAGCGGGAGTCTATACTCCCGCTAGCGGGAGTCTGACTCCCCCTAGCGGGAGTCTTTTCACCTATTTTCACTCATTTTTCCCATGATACCTATGCAATGTGGCACTCGTCACTGAAGTACAGCCACACACACACACACCAAACGGACGTTTCCACCCATCCCAGCTCGCAGACCTGATTCACAAAAATGGGGAAGACGACAACGAAGCCGGCAGTGAAGGTGGCAGCGAAGCCGGCGGCGAAGTCGAGTAAGAAGAAGAAGAGCGCAGAGAGTCCCGAGGCTGCGGAGGCGACGAACATTGTGGCTGATTTTTGCACGGCCTTCCTCGTTAAAAAAGGGGGAAGTGTGCTGACACTGGGATCCATTAGAAGGCTCCTAGCAACGGTGTTGACCGGCAAGGAGATCAACAAGCACAGCCCCCAGGTGGCCAACGCCATCACCGCCGTATTCCCTGACATGGACAAGCTCGCTGTGAGGGAGGTCGAGATGATGCAGAAGGACGGCACCCTCCCCGCCACCTACAGGGTTGAGGTGAAGCGCGGGAAGGTGCAAGACACCAAGTTGGTGGGTGTCACCCTCAAGCCAAAGATGCCCTTGGCTTGGGCGGAGGAGGGCCACAAGAAGAATCCGCTGTACCAGCGGGTCCTTGCTGCGCTTGCCCCGGCCTACAAGGAGGTCGAGATGAACAACGTGTACACTGCCGTGCAGCAGGAGGAGGATACTACGACGAAGAATGTGATGCAGCACTTCCCGGTGGTCACCCCGTTGCCTGGGGCAGCCAACGTGCATGTGGTGATGCTCGAGGGGCTGTTGACCCGGGTTGAGTTTTCAGTGACAGGCCTGCAGGTGTCGCTGACGTGTCTTCGCGTGGTCCACGAGGGTTCGACAATCCCCAGCGGCACATACACCGCCACCTATTTCCTCCCCAGGAGCCCTGCCGATGGCGAGCCCATCACCTGCGAGCAGGTGGAGGGGCAGTTGGCCCTGTGGAAGGTCACCGTTCCTTTGGAACAGCCCCGCGCCACGGTGACCGGCTCAGGCCAGGCCAACACCTCCACCGTGGGGAGGTACAAGGACCTGCTGGGGATCGACCTCGCACAGCCTGAGGTCCCCGACACAGAGGAAGAAGCCCCTCCGAGCATCCCGCAGGCCATCACAGTGGAGGAGGACGACATGGACACCCTCTGAGGGAAGCTGGCTGTGCATCAGCCTGCGGAAGTTGAATGATCAGACTGTCATGGAAGCCACAAACCCCACACTCCAAAACATCGACAGTTTTTTCGCTTGGCTACATCTGACGTGGTGTGTGTGTTGCAACCTTATTCGGCTCCACTCACACTCGCTCTAACAGGTGTCACAGGGGGTATTTTCAAGACCCATGCCATCGAACCATGTCGAATGCAAATGAAGCGAAGAGTGTCGGGGAGACTCTTGCTGCCAACCGGCATGCCCTTCGGATGTCTCAACGGACACTCGCCAAGGTCAACCAGCTTCATAAGGAGCGTGTTGGTGAGAACCTGGGTGTGTCACGAAAGCGACTCCGCGAAATGGAGAAGCCTGCCTGCGAACGTGTTGAATGGCGCCTTTCCCGTGGTTTGCTCGGGGCATTTGAGTTCCTCGAAGAAGAGGCGGGAGAATCATCGACAATGCAGTGTAGCGTGCCACTTCTCGGCGTCATGTACACGGACGGATACACGCCACGTAATTCATTACGTTCCGATAACGCACGTGTCCGTCTGTCTCTCGGGGTCATCAATCCCGAAAACACGATGACTGCGCCGGGTATTACTTTCTCAGACCTTCCGAAAGGTGATCACAAGCTGTTCCAAAATCACGCGTTGCTGCAACAGATCATGAGGCTGCACAAAGCGAAAATCTTCCGAGGGGTGCATGTCGCGAGTGTGTCCATAGCAAGAATAACCGCCGACCATGCTGAGCAGTGGGCAACAATGAGGCGATGCGGGGGGCGAGGGCACCGATGCTCACTGTGCGACATCCCAGAAGAACGCTGGTATCAACAGGTGCATCGATACCCGCACCTGACTCTCTCTGAGATGAAAGAGGCTGGCTACCCCTCCCTCTTGGCAGGTGTGCTTCCCAATGCCCGCTACGTCACCCCAGCACTCCATGACTGCAAGGGGCTCGCCATGCGGCTGATCAGGGTACTGGATGAGACAACAAAAAAAATATTCGACAAGACCTGTACAAACCTTGCACTGAATGTGTCGCAGAATGGGACAGGTGCTCAGTTCCGGAAGGTCGTGCTTGCCATGTCACAGGACACCACCTACAAGGGCTTGTTCCGCTACCTCTTTGTCTCCCTTGCAGACCTCATGCATTTCCGGTATGCAGACATCCCCTGGCGCTTCTGGGGATGCAAGGATGAGTCAGCCCGGATTCCCTTCTTGCGTGCTCGGATCTCAGGGCATATATTTCACTGGTTGATGGAGCATGCCGAAAAGGGATCAACGCGCAATGCCTACGTACACAGTCTCCATCATTGGTGGGCTCCAGAAGATGCAGTGCCTCTGCAGAACAACGACGAATTTGAAGAAGCAGAGAACGGACATCGCAAGAAAGATGCCGTTACAATCGCCAGCTCCGCAACTTACGAGAGAGATCTTGCAATGGCAGAAGAGAAGCGGCGCGAATCGGGCATGCCTTGGAAGGTTGCGCACCTGTCGCAGGACGGGATCCTCGGGTATAGAGAAGTCATTCTGTGTCCGTGTCTGCACACCCGACACGCTCATAGATTGGCTGTGTATGTTCTTTGCACACAGTTGACACAGCTGCAGAAGGGGTTTGTGCACTGCAACACACAGGACTTCGTTGAACCCAGCAGCGCGCCCTACTTCCTGTTCCGGTTCCCCGAAGGACACCGCAAATTATCGCTCTGCTTGTGCAAAATGCCAATCCCGCTGGGGGCGACTTTCACATCATTCGTGTCATCCGAGGCGACTTTGAGCACGCTTGACCAACGCGCACAGCAGGAGGGGGATGACAGTTCTGACGAAGAAGATGAGGAAAGCCTGCAGGATGGTTTGTCTTGCCCAAGGTGTAACACAACTACGACAGGCGACGGCCGCACTTTGACACCTCAAATTCTAACCGCTCACCTCCGCAGGTGCAGCCGCTACCAGGAGGATAGGTAGGTAGTCCAGAGTCCGGGGAAACTGACAGAAGCAAAACAAGCCCCTCCCCATCCCTCTTCCACCTTCCCCCCGCATGATTTTACCCCCCACGCCAGTAGACTGTAACTATATCATGGGGAAAATGGATGAAAATAGGTGAAAAGACTCCCGCTAGGGGGAGTCAGACTCCCCCTAGCGGGAGTATAGACTCCCGCTAGCGGGAGTCTGGACTCCCGTTAGCGGGAGTCTTTGACACCCTCTCAGACTCCCGCTCCCAGACTCCCGCTAGGGCCGCTGGAGTCCACCGTGTGTACTGAAATAATCTTCACATTATTTTACGCGGAGGGGGGCCTGCTACATAAAGTAACATTATTTTACGCGAGCGAAGCGAGCGTAAAATTGAAGTCATGTTGCCGAGCGAAGCGAGGCGACATGTGGAAGTCACCTTAACGAGCGAAGCGAGTTGAGGTGTGATTACTTTATGTAGTAGCAGGCCCCCCTCCGCGTAAAATAATGTGAAGATTATTTTTTGTGCAATAGGTTGTTTTATCTCCCTGAAATAATGTTCTCTCATCAAAATAGCCTAAGTCCCTGCAAGATAAGAAGATTATTTAATCCTCCACCAGCACAACGTTGAAACGTGCAGCGGATTTTTCGAACCCCATAAAGTTAGATTATTTGACAGTAAAATAATGTGCAGATTTGTTGGACTGCAGGGACCCCAGATCACGCATAGGTTTACAGTGAAGTAATCTAGATTGTTTCGACCTGCCTAAAGACATTGTTTTATTTTGGCCGACTTTTATTTTAGGTGATTTCCCCTGTGAGGCAATAATGTCGCTTTTCTTTACAGGTTGTACAGAAACTTACGCGGAGGGCGGTCTACATTATTTTACAGTCAAATAATCTAACTTTATGGGGTTCGAAAAATCTACTGCACGTTTTCAACGTTGTGCTGGTGGAGGATTAAATAATCTTCTTATCTTGCAGGGCCGCAGGCTATTTTGATGAGAGAACATTATTTTAGGGAGATAAAATTTTTTTTCGACATGTCGAAATTTCGGAATTCCGTACCCCGGGGGGGTATGGAAACTGGGTACCTTTGACCTGGTGCCTACGCCTGCCTGCGCCTGCCTACGACACAATGCGTTTTTTTGCGAAAAAACTGGATTTTTTCCAAATTTGTACTCTATTTTCCCCAGCCAAAAAACCCTGCCTATTTCGCCTGAGAATGCCTAAGAATGCCTAAATTTCCATGCCCCCATTTTCCCGCATATTTCCCGCATATTCCCCCCATATTTTCATAAACCCCCCATATTTCCCCCATATTTTTTTATGGGGGAATATGGGGGAATATGGGGGAAATATGGGGGCCCCCATATTTTTTTATGGGGGATTTGCCCCATAAACCCCCCCTATTTTCCCGCATAAAAGGGCCTCCCCATAATGGGGGGACAAGTATGCCTAGGGGGGGTCAAATGCCACCCTTTTACGTGGACAAACACGATTTTTCAAAAAACCGGCGCAGAGGCCCCAAAGCCCCCGTAAACCCTCCAAACCCCCCCAGATCGGTCCGGAAACCCATCGAACCCCACTTTTCCACCATTCCGGGCACCTCAGGTGCCCGAATTGGGGTACCTAAATTTTGTGCCACCGTTTGGTACCGGACAGTGCCACTGTGTGGGAGGTTGGAAAAGAAAATGCCCCAACACACCACATCTGAGGGTTGCAATGCATGTTGCTTGCCAACCACGTCATCCGGTGGGTGTCAGGCGCTATGTAGGTGGCATTAGCCAGGTCTTCGATGAGTTCTGGCTTGTATATGTACCTCCCTGCCACCATGCACCGGGAGGCTGCCTGTAGGTACGGAACAAGTCCAGATGGTCGTGTGATTCCTGTGCAGCAGTGCTCCACAACCGGGATGTGTTGACAACGACTGTTGCAACACGAGCTGTACATTCCGGGAACACGCGAAGTGCGCTGTCGTGGTACCCATTGTGCCAGAATTGGTAGTTGCTGCGGTCTACTTTGCCTGGCCCAAGAGCACTGGTACTGAACGGTGCAATATGCGTGGCGAGGTGAATGCAACGGAAGGGCGCAAAGTCAATACAGCTCTCGGATGGCGGGTGGTGGTGCCACTAGTGTGTGACGTTCACTCGAGGATACAACGCATCACAATGAATCAGCAACCGTGGACCGAGTACAATACGCTCTCTGTGGCTGGTGTGGGGGACAAAGGCAGTGCCTGTGCCGCAGGCAGGGAGGTACATATACAAGCCAGAACACATCGAAGACCTGGCTCATGCCACCTACATAGCGCCTGACACCCACCGGATGACGTGGTTGGCAAGCAACATGCATTGCAACCCTCAGATGTGGTGTGTTGGGGCATTTTCTTTTCCAACCTCCCACACAGTGGCACTGTCCGGTACCAAACGGTGGCACAAAATTTAGGTACCCCAATTAAGGTTAACCCTACACCCTACCCAACCCTAGGGTTAGGGTTAGGGTTAACCCTATACCCAACCCAACCCTACACCCAACCCTACCCTAGGGTTAGGGTTAGGGTTAACCCTAGACCCAACCCAACCCTAGGGTTAGGGTTGGGGTTAACCCTATACCCTACCCAACCCTAGGGTTAGGGTCAGGGTTAACCCTAGACCCAACCCAACCCTAGGGTTAGGGTCAGGGTTAACCCTAGACCCAACCCAACCCTAGGGTTAGGGTCAGGGTTAACCCTAGACCCAACCCAACCCTAGGGTTAGGGTTGGGGTTAACCCTATACCCTACCCAACCCTAGGGTTAGGGTCAGGGTTAACCCTAGACCCAACCCAACCCTAGGGTTAGGGTTAACCCTATACCCCACCCAACCCTAGGGTTAGGGTTAGGGTTAACCCTATACCCAACCCTACCCTAGGGTTAGGGTTAGGGTTAACCCAAGACCCAACCCTACCCTAGGGTTAGGGTTAACCCTATACCCTACCCAACCCTAGGGTTAGGGTTGGGGTTAACCCTATACCCTACCCTCACCCTAGGGTTAGGGTTAACCCTATACCCAACCCAACCCTAGGGTTAGGGTTAACCCAAGACCCAACCCTACCCTAGGGTTAGGGTTAGGGTTAACCCTATACACAACCCAACCCTAGGGTTAGGGTTAACCCTATACCCTACCCAACCCGAGGGTTAGGGTTGGGGGTTAACCCAAGACCCTGCCCGACCCTAGGGTTAGGGTTCACCCTAGACCCAACCCTACCCTAGGGTTCGGGTTTGGGTCAGGGTGAACCCTAGACCCGACCCAACCCTCGGATCAGGGTTGGGGTTAACCCTATACCCTACCCTAACCCTAGGGTAGGGTCTAGGGTCAACCCTGACCCTAACCCTAGGGTTGGGTCAAGGGTTAACCCTAACCCTAGGGTTGGGTAGGGTCTAGGGTTAACCCTGACCCTAACCCTAGGGTTAGGGTAGGGTCTAGGGTCAACCCTGACCCTAACCCGAGGGTTGGGTAGGGTCTAGGGTCAACCCTGACCCTAACCCGAGGGTTGGGTAGGGTCTAGGGTTAACCCTAACCCTAACCCTAGGGTTAGGGTAGGGTCTAGGGTCAACCCTAACCCTAACCCTAGGGTTGGGTCAAGGGTTAACCCTAACCCTAACCCTAGGGTTAGGGTAGGGTCTAGGGTTAACCCTAACCCTAACCCTAGGGTTGGGTAGGGTCTGGGGTCAACCCTGACCCTAACCCTAGGGTTAGGGTAGGGTCTAGGGTTAACCCTGACCCTAACCCTAGGGTTGGGTAGGGTCTAGGGTCAACCCTGACCCTAACCCGAGGGTTGGGTAGGGTCTAGGGTTAACCCTAACCCTAACCCTAGGGTTGGGTCAAGGGTTAACCCTAACCCTAACCCTAGGGTTAGGGTAGGGTCTAGGGTCAAGGGTTAACCCTAACCCTAACCCTAGGGTTGGGTAGGGTCTAGGGTCAACCCTGACCCTTACCCTAGGGTTGGGTAGGGTCTGGGGTCAACCCTGACCCTAACCCTTGGGTTGGGTTGGGTCTAGGATCAACCCTGGCCCTGACCCCTGGGTTGGGTAGGGTCGTGTTGGGTCGGGTTATGGGTACCCAACCCTCACCCTAGGGTAGGGTTGGGTCGGGTTGTGGGTACCCCCGACGTGCTGTAGGGTAGGGTAGGGTAGGGTAGGGTAGGGTAGGGTAGGGTAGGGTAGGGCCCCCCCCCCCCCTCCGGCCCAACGTTAAGTCCGGCCCCAGAATTAGCCAGAGGCCTGCTACCCCCCCCCCCTTCCCACCACCCCACTATCACACAGCACAGCGTGTTGCAGCAGAGACAAGGCTACTTGCCTCTTTGCGTTGACGTGTGGTGGTGCGATCGGTGGGTGGGGGGAGGGGTGGCTGTTCTGATGGGCATTTTCCAGTAGCTCGTAGTGTCGGCGGAGAGCTGCGACGGCGAGGGCTGAAGGCGTGTGGCCACACAACCCGCTGCTGACTGGGGAAGGAGGGGTGTGCCTGTATTCCGCCATGGGTCTGGGCATATGGCGCACAGCTCGCGAAACATCCAAGTCTTCGTGACACCGACAGGCCACTACGACTGATACACACTCTGCCCCCCCTCCAATCCCGACCCCTCATTTACCTTCACCATACTTTGATGTCAAAAATACGGCCACCTCTGTCTAGCCTGTGAGATAGACAAGACTGTGCGGCGCGCACACTGTCCCACCTTTTTTTCTTGACAAAAAAGTGTTACATCATGACTCATACGGCAAAACACTAACATGGGTTCACGCTGTTTTGCCAGAAGGCGCGTCTTCATTTTTTTTGCTTTTTTTTTAACCACTTTTTGCAGATGAAACACAACAACTGATTTGCGGGGGCGGACAAAATTAGACTTTTTCCCAATGGGGTCGGGTGGGGAAGGGGAGACAGGGGAGAACTGACGGGGAGACACACTCAGGACTCGGGGAGGGGGAGGGAACAAAGCGGGTGTGTGGGGTGGGAAGGAACGGGGAGGGGCGACACAGGAGAGAGGTGCGAGGGGGGAAATTTGGTTTCCTCAATTTCCCCCCCCCCCTCCAATCCCCAACCCACGTCCCAGCTCCCTACCCTGACCCACACACCACCCCCATCCCACCCCACCCGCCCCGTGTGTCGGGAGAGGACATGTCAGCGTGGTCATTATATGACTGGCAATTCACGCAGAGAGCATGCCATCCCGCGGCGATAGAAAGGCGAATGAAAATTGAAAAAAAAAATGTCAGGAATACGGAGTATACAAAGCTCAGAGAGAGCAGTGAATCCAAAATTGTTGTGTATACTGTGAACGGAGTAAAACTCGGGTTGTTCAATAGTTTTTGAGACGCGCAGAAAATAACAAAGGACAATTTAAAATGAAAAAATCAACATCGCCTGTGCCCCCCCCCAGAGAGGGCAGACAATGCAGCGATACGCACACGGTGGGTATTTGGATAGTATTTTCCAATCAATCAAATAGAGAAGGTCAACGGAAGATCGGACATCGGTATGTATTGATAATTCAAAAACACACAGCGCATTGGAGCCATTTGACTGCAATGCTGTTTGATGAATATTTGGCTGGAGGATGGAAAAGGGGTGTGTGTGATCAGGAGTGGAGGGAGGTACCACTTCTCCACAGAGATGCGGTTCAGGTCCCCGCCAGAGGACGGAGGGAGGCGGGGGGTGTTCGGAAGGGCAGAGGGTGTGCGGTGTCGAAACACCTCACACGGATATCCGCCCCCCCTCCCCCCCCTCTGTTTTCCCGTTCCCTGCATCCCTACCTGATAACACACCCATCCCATACAAGTCCATCCTTCCATAAAACGGATATAAAAGGTCAAATCGTGTTTCTTAGTTGTATAAGGCTGGTTCACCCCCCCCACCCCCCCACCCCCCCACTGCCTCCGAATCCAGAGGGCGGTGGAGGTGGCTTGGGGGAAGGAAGGCAACATAGGGTGGAAGAAGGGACAAGTGATACGCTAGTAAAGCTATGGATAGAGACGTGTTATGAGCGTGCCTGCGTGCGTTGTGTGTGTCTGTGTGGCTTGGATGGGTGGAGGGGAGGGGTAGGGCGAAAGGGGGGTGGGGACAACCCCAACCGGGACCCCACCAGGAGACACGACATGAAGAACAACACAACGCACACGACAGCAGCCATTATCTTGGATAGTGAGATACAATCAACAAACTAATCAAAAAAACAATGCGTGCAATGTTTTTTTCCCAGGCGGATATTGGTTACATGAACCGTAGTGGAAATAACAAACAAATCGACCCCCCCCCCCACCCTTCTCCCTATGACGGCACACCAAAACCCCAGGGGCACCTCTTCGACGGCCTTTGCTAGGATTGAAATCTTGTTGGAGAGTAATTCAGCCACGAGCCCCCTTCTCCTTCTAGGAGGGCGGGGGTTGTGCCCTGTTCACCCGACTTGGTTAGACTTGGTTCGTATGCAAAATAAGAGAATGCCGATTCGAGAGGTGCACAGGGGGAGGTGGTGATCGCACGTGCTGGAGAAGGATCGCCTCAAAAGCCCTCAGCAGAATAAAGGAAAAATCCTGCGCTGGGGGGCAAAAGTTTCAAGGCGGGGCACAAATACACAGATAATAAACTGAAGAATGTAGGACAGGGGGGAAGTGGGTGTGAGGGAGGGGGTGGGGGCACGGATGTAGCACCGCAAAATACGGCGCTAACTGCAGCACCACCGCCGCCACCACCCCACCACACCGCTGGCCTCTAGATTGTCGCCTTGTGCAAAGCCTTTTTCCAGGCTCAGAAAGGTGAGGCGTAACACGTCCCTCTGTCCAGCGGTGGAACAGGGTATGTCACTCTGAAAGGTTTTTTTCGCTTTTTTTTGAACAGTTTCATTTTTCCTCCAGGATTCTTGCGATGTTATCCGATTTTAGGCCATCACGGTCCATATTTTTTTCCCATAGTTCTTTCGATCGAACGCTCGCTTCTTCGGGGCTCGGCACACAACGTGCCGCCGCAGGGAAAGGCCCCGCGAGGTGACTTCCAGTCTTCCGACGAACTCAGTTGGTCCGCGAAAGAAATATATTTTTTTCCTCCTTTTCTCGCGCTGGACGTTGTGTTCAGAAGAAGAAACCTGTGTAGTTTGGCAGACTGATTTTCATTTCTTGCAGGCTTTAAGTTTACCAACACCCCACCACCACGGGGCCGGCGGCAGAGCCGCCGAGACCTGTGTCGGTGGATTGATTTGCTATTTGGGTGCAGATGCAGCCTTGGCCAGCTGCAAAATGCACGGGTGTGATGCCAAAACCATCAATATCATAAACGGGGGAGAGGAATGAATATGGGCAGGAACCGGAAGCAACTCTCGCTCTCTCTTTGCCACACCCAGCAACTGCCCGACGTACGGGACAGGTATAGTTTTGAACACAAGCATTATGACTCCTGTCTGAAAGCAAAAAATGGCGGTAGCTGTGTGTGCCTGTGTGCGCACACCACAAAAAAGGAAGCACGGAACGAAGTGGGCCAGATCAAATCAACGAGAGAGGTATGGGTGGGGACGGGGATGGGGCGGTTGGGTTTTTGATTTTTTTTGTGTCTTGCTTCCGAAAGCACTTCTTTTTCTCGTTCGGAGAACTCCACTGTTTTTTTTTCGCTGTTTTTCGCTATTGCTGAAAGCAGCGGCACCATCCCGACACGCTTGCTGTGTGCCCTGATGGCCTGGGCAACCGCGCCATCCGCAACTCTGGCGCCTTCGCTGAACTTCTCCAGCCAGCGCAGGCAATGTTGGATGAGCGAATCGGCACGAACAGCACTCCACGAGGGACCACTGCACGAGACCCAACACACTATCCAGCCAGATCCCCCTCAGACCTTTCGAGAACGAAAGGGACCGCCAGGGTCCAGCCCTCTTCAGGTCTGTGGGGGGCGTGCAGCACGGCTGCCGTGCGTGCCTCCCCAGGCAACACAGCCCTCGGCACACCAAGCGTTAGAAGCAGCGGGGAATGGTGCCCATCCTCATCAGCTCGGCTCTATAACCAATCTGTATCGCGTGATCATCGCGGTACGCAAACAAACCCTTTTTTGTGCGGCGCTCACTCTGTTCTGCCCTCTCGAGCAAAGAAGGCACCCTTGCACGCAGGCTTTGTTTCTGTCTTCGGTATTCCTTCTTCCCCTCCCTGGGTTCCAGGAAAGGGGAGCCCACGACTTTTTTTAAAGGCACATCCACATCTTAGACAACACACGGGTATCACTGCGATTGCCCGACCGGTGTTCTGCACAAATATTCGGATTCTGCAACCACGGCCAGTCGCCTTAATGCGGCGATCGCAGGCGGGGTGAGTGGGAGATGGAAACGGGAACAGGGGGTGAACAGGGAATAGGCGTGAAAGGGATGATGATTCCCCAGACAGGTCAGGGAGCGAGTTGGCACCGCCCCGTCACCCCCGCCGGGTCGCACCCCTTTTGTGGCAAGGGAGGGACGTGTGTGTGGTGGACTGTTTTTGGGTTTTTTTGCAGCAAAAAAATACAACAATACGAACAGCGGTGGGGTGGGGGCAGGGGAGGGGGTGGGGTTTTTGAGAGGGAGGGCGGGCCTGGAGATAGAGAGAGACGGGGGGGGGGAGACAGCAAAGTATAAAATAGAAATGATCATCGGGCCTTGGAACTCAGAAGGGCTCTGAAGTGGCAGAAAAGAAGCAAAAAAATGGCAAAAAAAAGAAAAGTGATCACCTCATGGGATGGGCACTGTATTCCACTGGCACAGGTTCTTTTTCCCGCTTGTGTGTGCACAGCATCATCCAAGTCTTATTTTCTGACAACACACAGGGACACACAAAGCCAAGGACATCATGCTGCAAAGCTGACATCGACTCCCCCTCGCCCCAGGGGAGCCTTCAGGTTCCGCATTGACGTGCCCCACCCAGTTTGCACGCAAATAACATCCAGACACAGTGGGAAGGCCGAACGACTGACATTCGTTGACCAGGCTTCCCCCTGTCTTTTCAGGGAATATCATGCGAGGGCCACACGCATGACATCTTCCGTCACTTTTCTCGACTCCAAAACTATGTGGGGGCTGTGTAACACCATGGGGAGACACGGTGAGTGACGTCGAGTTGGTTAGATTTGAGCGCGTCGACCCCCCGCCAAAACCCCCACTCTCCCAGCAGGAAGAACGCTACCATCTATCACACGCGCATACCCGGGGTGGGCGATGATCCGCGCAGGATCTCCCACACAAAACGTGGTCACCACACGCGCACACCCAGGGCCTAATCTAAGGGGGGTCGGGGGGGGGTCAAAGACCCCCCCCGCAGTTTGGGCCCCCCCTGGGGGACCCCCCCCGGGTCCCAAAGAGCTGTCTGTCAAGTTCGTGCAGCAAGTCGTTGACACGTGCAAGGAACAGATGCTCACTACCGTGGCCTCCGGCGGCTGGGGGGCTCCGCCCCCCAGACCCCCCCTGTAGCGTGTGCCTGTCCCGCAAGTCCTTGAGCGTATGCGAGTGGCCATCTCCGCGTAGTCTCGGGCGCGCGAAGCGCGCCCGAGAAATTTGCACCTGGGGTGAAAAAAAATTTTGGGCCCACAAAAGTGCGAGACCCCCCCCGAGTCCCAAAATCCGGAATCCTAGATTAAACCCTGCGCACACCCAAACAAAAAAAGGGCGACCCGAAGTTGTCACAGTTGTGACACCCAGAGGTAAAGACTTTTATTCCCGGTAATATAGAACCTCAGCCAAAATTGTGAGGAGCCGGGATCGTACAGTCATATTATTACCGGGCTGGAAAATCTTTTTCCCGGCTGGTTTTCAGCTAAATTTTGCAGGGAGCGGGAAATTTTCTATATTGGGCGGGAAATATAGTGATTTTCAGCGGGAAAATATAGTAAATGGCTGAAATCCCTGCTAAAAATCGCCGGGAAAATATAGTAATTTTTTCCCGGCCAAAAAGTGAAAATTTTCACCCAAAATTTTCACCCAAAAAAATGCCAAAAAATTCCAAAAATTTGGAAATTTCTGCATTTTCGGCCCCAAAAACCGAAAAATGGCTGGTTTCTGACCAAACAGGCCTTCCTGTCACAGGAATGTCGCCTAGATCGTGAGCTGTGGCTGTTGTGGGCGGGGAAGGCTGCAAGAAGGGCAGAACGTTCATTTCCTGGCGGTGCTCAGTCAGGAAATGCACGAGGAAGTACCCTCACGGCCCACACATCAGAAGATATCACCCAACTTCATGACACACTCGAGAATCAGGGCACAGAAGCCCACCGAGGACAACTTTTGTTGTCAGGAGCACACAGACAAGATGCCGCTCACACAGTCTGCTCAACATACTCGAGAATACAGTGCCCGAGGCCCCAGGGATCTGCCAAGAGAAGCTCCAGGGTAAATGATCAGTATCTGTAGCCCCAGCGTCGCAGGATTGGGGGTGCAAAGTATCGGGAGACACCTCTCCCACACACCCTTCCCTCTCCCAACAGGCCTCCAAGTTGCTCCTCACAATTTTGACCTCGGTCTATATTACCGGGAATAAAATCACAAATTACCGGTAAATATAGGGAATATTTCCCCTCGGGGCCTGTCCAGCCCCTCGGATTTTTGATTTCCCTCGCTTCGCTCGGGAAATCAACCACCTCGGGGCTGGACAGGCCCCTCGGGGAAATATAGTCCCTATGGAGGATCCTTGAAATCGGTAGTGGACAGTAGCGGACAGGGCGGACATTTCCTTGTGGAAAAAGTGCCCAAAAAAAATTCGAAAAGGTCCCCCTTACAGAATTAGCCTTTTTTCAAAAAATCGGAAAATTTCGGACCGCAATTTGTACATGGTATGACAAAGGTCTTAATAAGAAAAGGATCTTTTCACTTCTTTCTTAAGACGTCTTAATGCAGGTGCTGCATTAAATTTCTTAAATTAATGACCCCCATTATTTTTAAGAAATGCAGGATTTCTTAAGATTTCTTAATGAAATGATGGACATTATTTCCATATCTCCCAGCATTAAAAATGTCCATCATTCTGAAAAAGATCTTTTAAGATCTTTTTCAGAATGATGGACATTAAAATGCTAGGCATTAAGAAACACGTCTTAAGAAATCAGTAAGAAATCTTTAAGAAATAGCCCTTTCGGCATTACATTAAGACGTCTTAAGAAATTTCGAGGTATCTTAACATTTCTTGCAAGATCTTTGTCATACCATGTTTGTACCCAAGAAAGTGCCGAATTTTCGGACTTGGTCCGATTTGAACGATTTCTGTGCCTCTTGCAACCCCCATGAGGGGGGGGCTGCTGTTTCGGGTTCTTCCGGTGGTACATGCTGGGGTGTCACGACAGGGAATCCTGCTCGCTGTACCCGGTGATCCCTGACGCAGCCAGGAAGTGGAGAGCCTTGGAACCCTGGTTGAGGCCTGTAACACCCGGCCTTCCTGCCACTTGTGGCATTGTGGAGTGGAGGTGGTTATGGAGAAGGTTCTCTCTCCGTCCAGTCGAGCACAACCGTCCTCTCCAGCCAGGGGTCATCTACTTTCCAAACAAGGGCCAGGAACATGCTCAAACAAACCAATTGATCAGAAAATCTGGCTTGCCGTGGAATCATTGAGCATTGGGGAGTGGTTTGCCCCCTTGCTGCGTATGACATGTCCATTTTTGACGATTTTTGGGCAGAATTTGGTGCGTGGGACCTTTCGATTTTCATGATTTTTTCGGAATTTCGTGGGGACCGGTACCCCATTTGAGGGCCAAAAATCTCATTTCCGAGGCCTGGGAATGGTCGCAGTGGCCTCAGATGTCCAAAAACGTTCAATTGACCTCTCCTCGAAAAAAAATTCGAAAGGTCCCCCCTACTGGCACCCCGGATTAGGACATGTCTCTGGGGGTGTCCGGGGGGCATTTTTGGCCCATTTTTGGCTGGGGAAAATGGGCCATTTTTCACGATTTTTTCGGTTTTTTGTCCGGACCGGCACCGCATTTGAGGGGCAAAAATCTGATTTCCGAGGCCCGGGAATGGTCGCAGTGGCTTCATTTGGCCAAAAACGTTCAATTTACCCTTCTCCAAAAAAAATTCGAAAGGGTCCCCCTCAGGCGTGTATCTATTTCACGGAATGAAAATAGGAATTTGGGGAAAAAATATTTTTTTGCACTATTTTCCTTTGGATTTTATTGTGACCCTACTTGGTATTGGCAGAAAATTTTTATGTTCCCGGTCTTGGATGTGCTCAAACATTCAAAAGAACACATTTTCCGTGGCCAAAAAAATTTTTGCACCCGGAGGTGGGGATGGGGGTGGTGGTCACTACTTTTTTGCACCATTTTCCTTTGGGTTTTATTGTGACCCTACTTGGCATTGGCAGAATTCTTCTATGTTCCCGGTCTTGGATGTGCTCAAACAGTCAAAAGAACACATTTTCCGGGTGCAAAAAAATGTTGCACCTGGGGGGTGGAGAGGGGGGTCGGAGGGCGGTGTGAGAGGCTTGCTCTCGAGCTCAAACCAACAGATGTTCCCTACCGTGGCCTCCGGCGGCTGGGGGGCTCCGCCCCCCAGACCCCCCTGTGGCGTGTCTTTGCGCGACAATTTATCGTCCCCCCATGCGACATGTGCTATCTGTCAGTTGTGTTGTACTTGAGCGTATGCGACTATGGAGCCAGGCCAACAGACGTTCGCTACCGTGGCCTCCGGCGGCTGGGGGGCTCCGCCCCCCACACCCCCCTGTGGCATGTGCCTGGTCTTGGAGCCAAGTCCTTGCGCGTACGGGGCTGCGGTTCCAGCACCCTCGCGGAAGGCTGGGCCCGAGCACTGATCTCTAAGAGACGAACCACCTTGCGAATGCGATCGGGTTTGCGGGCTTGCGGCCATGACATCTCGAAAGGGTCGTCATGTTTCGGGTTCGACTTGGTGGGCATCCGTGGCATGCAAGAGATGGCACACCAGGAGCCACGCAGCACCAGGTCGACCTGGATCTGATCGAGCTCAGGGGGAAGGAAGCACCAAAGGTCACCAAAGTGATATCACCGCCGGCCTCAACCACCAAACTGCAACCGCAGAAGTTCCGCTATTCTCACAAGGGAAGGCGCCCTGGGATGTAGCAGTGATTTGTGTGCAGCGCCATCAAGTGACACTGACCGCCTTGAACAGAGAGGTAGTGTACAGATGGCGATCAGTGAGAGGGCGTGATGTGTCCTCCCACTTCCCCATCTACCTCCATTCGTTCACCGTTGTTGATAGCGATTTTTTCGCCATTTTTTCGAATCGTATGCATCGGTCAGGCCGAGTGAATCAAAATAGCGCAAAAATCACACCAAAATCTGTGTCTGAGGCACAGAAATCGTGCAAAAAAGCACCCAAAAAAGTGCAAAAAAACCAAAATAGGATTTCGAAAATTGGCCAAAATACCCCCAAAATAGAGCCACACCTGGTCCCCCTACAAATCGCCGGTCTTAGGAAATTTTTTTTGGGCACCCAGATTTCAAAAATTTTCAAACTATTTTCTGGACCAAAAATCAAACTATTGAGGTCCTGGCCGCACGGTGGGATCTTGTAAATTTTACATGTATAACTACAAGTATAAGGAGGGTGTCCTAAATTTAGGAAATTTTTGAAAATTTTTGAAAAATTTGGGGAATTTTTTGAAAAAATGGCGAAAAAAAGGGTGTGGGGAGTTGGGTCCAGTTTAGCAAAGTCCGTGTATTTGGACGCGGCCCCTCAGATAAGGAAGCCGCGTCTCAGGTGCAGGATGTGGGGTGTTGTCGATTTTTCAGGGTTCGACATTCTCGGGCTGGACGGAGAGAAACGGTGGGTGCAACTCTGATCAGAAAAAACTTCAACCGAAAAAACGGGGTGTAGCTCCCTGACTGACGAGCAGCGGGAGGTGGCGAAGAGAAGCTCCTCATGCGTGGCGGCCTCCCTCGTTCGCGGCGGGAGAGGCATCCGGGGGTACGAGAGCGGCACCCGCCTGAGTTCTTTATGGAACCCACAAACCTGGGTGGTAGCCGGCCTCACGGATGTGAGGTTGGAAATGCTCCGGGAGACAGCCGATGGCGCCTCAACGCCACAGGCTATCGTTGCCGGCTTGGTGCCCATATGGTGCAAGATGAGCGGCGGAATCCGCGAACTTCGGGAACTATCAGGTAGTTTGAACGCTGAAGACTGCCCCGCCAGGCTGAATGGGAGTCACAACGCGATGAGGAACAAGGATCAGCAGCGCCCTTTCCGGCAAACACAGGGCAGCTCTCCCTGAGCAGCTGGGAATGAAACGGGACGGAACTAACGAGCAGCAGCGAAAATGTTGCAGAGCACCAGTAACCACAACGAGTCCATGACACAAGTGGAACTGCAGACACGGGGCAGCCAAGAACCGGACGCAGTCGCAGGAGACCACCTCCACTGTCAGAACGAGCAGAACTGAGAGACACTCAATGGGATGGAGCGGAATCACTGTAACGGGGACACACTGATGGCACACAGTACAGACAGACAGAAGTCAGAGTGAAACGGTTGTTCAAAGGGCTCGGCTTCACCGACGTCCTTTGAAACGACGACGCCGCCGAAGGCGGCCAATCCGCCGCCCGAAGGGCGGCGGAAAAATTTTTGGGGTGTTTTTGGGTGAAAAACCGGGCAACCTGGGCCCTTTGGGACCACATAGGCCAGGAAAGGCCAAAATTTTCGATTTTTTTCGGAAATTTTTCGGTTTTTCAGAGTGTGGCAGTCCGCAGATACAGATTTTCGGGTCGGAAAAAAAAAATTTTTTCGACCCAAAAAAATCGGATTTTTTCGGGGAGGGTCTCCGGTGGCCCCCCCTGGATTTCCTGATTTTTCCCGATTTTTCCTGATTTTCGGATTTTGCTCGAAATTTGCCCTTGTGTCAACCAGTGGCAAAATTTTCGGAAAATCGGGAAAAATCAGGAAAATCCGGAGAACCGGACACCCTCCTAGATTCTGGGGGGGTGAAACGGCGGAAAAATTTTTGGGGTGTTTTTGGGTGAAAAACCGGGCAACCTGGGCCCTTTGGGACCACATAGGCCAGGAAAGGCCAAAATTTTCGATTTTTTTCGGAAATTTTTCGGTTTTTCAGAGTGTGGCAGTCCGCAGATACAGATTTTCGGGTCGGAAAAAAAAATTTTTTTCGACCCAAAAAAATCGGATTTTTTCGGGGAGGGTCTCCGGTGGCCCCCCCTGGATTTCCTGATTTTTCCCGATTTTTCCTGATTTTCGGATTTTGCTCGAAATTTGCCCTTGTGTCAACCAGTGGCAAAATTTTCGGAAAATCGGGAAAAATCAGGAAAATCCGGAGAACCGGACACCCTCCTAATACATGTATTATACATGTATAATACTTGCATGTCAACTATTATACATGTATAATACATGTATATGCCTGAAATATACATGTAAAATACATGTATATCAAGTAAAAATACAAGTATAATACTTGCATGTCAACTATTATACATGTATTTTTACTTGATATACATGTATTTTACATGTATATTTCAGGCATTTACATGTATTTTACATGTATAATACTTGTCATGCAAGTATTATACATGTAAAATACTTGCATGACATGCAAGTATTATACTTGTATTTTTACTTGATATACATGTATTTTACATGTACCGTACACGTAAATATTTTGGAACGTAAATATTATGGAACGTAAATATTTTGGAACGCTGGTGGGTTGGCGTTCCAGATTTTTTTCGTTCCATAATATTTACAGGGCTTTCTGCGACTCGGGGACTTGGACCAGGTGATCGGACGGCATACAGAGTCCCTGACGGGACCTACTCGTGCACTTTTCGCGCGATTCCTGACGCAAGCCGTCCTCACCACCGAGTCCCCAACTGGCCCTGTAAATATTATGGAACGTAAATATTATGGAACGGACCGGCCAAAAATGGGCCCGTTCCATAATATTTACGTTCCATAATATTTACGTATACGGTATATTTCAGGCATATACATGTATTATACATGTATAATAGTTGACATGCAAGTATTATACATGTATAATACATGTATTATACTTGTAGTTATACATGTAAAATTTACAAGATCCCACCGTGCGGACATGTCCGGGGGGGGGGGGGGGGTAGGGGGGGTCAAATGCCACCCTTTTACGTGGACAAACACGATTTTTCAAAAAACCGGCGCAGAGGCCCCAAAGCCCCCGTAAACCCTCCAAACCCCCCCAGATCGGTCCGGAAACCCATCGAACCCCACTTTTCCACCATTCCGGGCACCTCAGGTGCCCGAATTGGGGTACCTAAATTTTGTGCCACCGTTTGGTACCGGACAGTGCCACTGTGTGGGAGGTTGGAAAAGAAAATGCCCCAGCACACCACATCTGAGGGTTGCAATGCATGTTGCTTGCCAACCACGTCATCCGGTGGGTGTCAGGCGCTATGTAGGTGGCATTAGCCAGGTCTTCGATGAGTTCTGGCTTGTATATGTACCTCCCTGCCACCATGCACCGGGAGGCTGCCTGTAGGTACGGAACAAGTCCAGATGGTCGTGTGATTCCTGTGCAGCAGTGCTCCACAACCGGGATGTGTTGACAACGACTGTTGCAACACGAGCTGTACATTCCGGGAACACACGAAGTGCGCTGTCGTGGTACCCATTGTGCCAGAATTGGTAGTTGCTGCGGTCTACTTTGCCTGGCCCAAGAGCACTGGTACTGAACGGTGCAATATGCGTGGCGAGGTGAATGCAACGGAAGGGCGCAAAGTCAATACAGCTCTCGGATGGCGGGTGGTGGTGCCACTAGTGTGTGACGTTCACTCGAGGATACAACGCATCACAATGAATCAGCAACCGTGGACCGAGTACAATACGCTCTCTGTGGCTGGTGTGGGGGACAAAGGCAGTGCCTGTGCCGCAGGCAGGGAGGTACATATACAAGCCAGAACACATCGAAGACCTGGCTCATGCCACCTACATAGCGCCTGACACCCACCGGATGACGTGGTTGGCAAGCAACATGCATTGCAACCCTCAGATGTGGTGTGTTGGGGCATTTTCTTTTCCAACCTCCCACACAGTGGCACTGTCCGGTACCAAACGGTGGCACAAAATTTAGGTACCCCAATTCGGGCACCTGAGGTGCCCGGAATGGTGGAAAAGTGGGGTTCGATGGGTTTCCGGACCGATCTGGGGGGGTTTGGAGGGTTTACGGGGGCTTTGGGGCCTCTGCGCCGGTTTTTTGAAAAATCGTGTTTGTCACCCCCATTTGACCCCCCCTAGGCATACAGTGCAAACGATAATTATTATCGCATACGATAATTATTATCGTACTCCCATTATCGTATATTATCGTATACGATAATATACGATAATGGTGCGATAATTTTTTTGAGATTTTCGGAAAACCAGAAATCAGCCCAGAACACATTGAAAAAGTGGTAAAAGTGGAGCCGGAAGCTGCCATTTTTGCTTCTTTGAATTATTGGTGACGGGGGGCTTCACTCAGAAGTGTAGAATGTCCCTCACAAATGGGTGGCAGACACAACACACATAGTGCCATGACATGCGCAGCACTATGTCTGTCTGGGGCATCCTGTCAATGAAGCTGGCACCGTTGGAAGAAGTTTCAGGCACAGGGGGGCGGAGAGGTTACAGGATACTGCCACGCACATCCGTGACACTCATTTGCGTGTGCGCTCTCGACCCGTGTGTCTATCGCTATGTTGTGACTGCATCGCCATCACCCTCCACAGGAAACACCAGGGATCAAAAAATGTCTCGTCGTCGTAGGATAAAAGACGACACAACAACGGAGGATGACGCAGAGGAAGATGATGACGGCGATGACGAGGAAGAGGGCAGTGATGAGGACGAGCCGGACCAGAAACGCCGTCGCGTCACGGGGGGGAAGGACAAGAAGCCCTCAGCGAAAAAGGCGGCCGTGAAAAAGCCACCCCCAAAGAAGCCAGCAGCGAAGAAGCCAGCCCCCAAGAAGACAGCACCAAAGCCCGCGGGAAAATCGGAGAGCGCGCAGAAACGCCTGGACACGATAAAACTCAGAAAAACGGTGGAGGAAGCCGCAGACGAGGCTGCTGCCAAGAAGAGGATCTCCTTGGTAACAGCCAGGCAGCGGCTGCAGCAACTGGCGAGGTACGACGCCACAGTTGCTGCGGCCTACACGATCAAGTCGGTGGAGGACCTCCCGTTCGAAACTCGCACCATGCTGCTTGATGCAAACCCCCCCCGGACATTATCGGACGAAGTCCTGTGGTGCAACCTCTGTAGCATCGTCGTAAAGCATGCTGAATCGACAGTGGCAAAGAAACACGTGACCGACACGAAGGCGCACCAGACCACATCGAAGGAAGCGCCAGTGCAGGCGGCCCCCTGTGTTTCAACCACGAAGAGCGATCCCACGACCACCGCATCATTTCAAAAGGCATGGGCACTTGCCCTTGTGATTGCGGGGATCACGCCTCACCAGGCGTCTATCCTTGCGCTGCCGATGACCACCCCTCTGCCGAAGCCCCGGACGCTGCTGGGCAAGGCCCCGCTGTTCGTCGCGGAGATCCAGAAGAAGATCCGCGACTGCATCACCGGCCGGCCGGTGGCGTTGAGCGTTGATGGAACAGGCCTGCGGCATCTTGGCTTTGCCATCATGTCGGTCGTCGCCTACGTGGGAGGCAGGGGAGTGCTCCTCCTGTCGAAAGTGCGTGGTGACGGCGAGGTGCACAACGCAGAGGACGTCGGGGATGTGCTTGACGAGGTGCGGGAACTGTACGGCATTACCCGCAGTACAGTTGTCGCTGACTTCGGGTCGGTGAACGTCAAGGCGTTTGGCGACAAGAAGGAGGATGCATGATGCTGCAACGAACATCCGTGACACTCATTTGCGTGTGCGCACCGCTCTCGACCGCGGAGCGGTGCGTGCGCTCCGCAAGCTTCTCCCATCCGTGAACGTCACAGATACCGATGCGGTGGTGCTGGAGCGGGCTGCCGCCTTTGTGGCGGAAACAGACGACACCCACGCCGCCAATGTGGAGGTGTCCAGCCCTCAGCAACCCGCCTCTACTTCGGACACTCGATGGGCAGCGATGTTCGACCTGACAGTCCACCTGCAGACCCGGTGTGCGATGCTGCTGCAGTTCGTCAGCGTGGAGATGGCGAGGAAGAAGAAGCCACTCACTCTCAGGCAGCTCTCTGAGCACATCCAGAAGGGAACATGGGAAGAGCACGTCAGCGAGACGGTGGCTGTGGCTGAGATGGTGGAGCCGGTGCTGTGGCTCGTGCGATGGGTGCAGAACCCGGAAGCCCGTCTGGGGCACATCAAAGTGCGGACTATCACGGAGGAGTACCAGAAGGTGGTGACGAACACCAGTTATCCTGCTCCTATCCGCACCTTGCTGAAGGATGCCTGGGAGTCTTGGCCGTCGAAGGCGAGGTTCGAGATGGCGCTCATCTTCGACCCGGAAACCGTGCTGATGGCTGACTTCGACGACTTCCCCGACATCACAAACCAGCTGGTGTGGGCCGTGGATTTCCATGCCCTTGCTGACGACGAGTGCTGGGCGGAGTTCACACAGTACCTCAATGCCCCTGCCGAATCCCTGCAGACCGACACCCCGATTGCGTTCTGGCTGGAGAAGGGGAGGAAGCTGTTCCCCATCCTGGCGCCACATGTGGTGGCTTGGCTCCGCACGCCTGTGTCGGTCACACAGGTCGACAGTGTGTTTTCGACGGCAGAGTCCCGCAAGTCCAAGCGGGGGTCGAACATCTCGACGAAGACCTACGCGGATCGTCTGTTCTTGCAGCGGAACGGCGACCTCCTCGGCTACTTCGACAAGAGCAACCGGTTCGCAGAAGCCCTCGAAAGGGACTATGTCTCTGATGATTCCTCTGAGGAGGACGAATCCGAGACTGAGATGGATATCATTTAGAAGGGGGGATGGGGGGGGGGGGGCGGCGTGCCAGGTCGTCTGTCCGTGATGTGGTTCCTGTGCTGTTCGGTGGGCGGGTGGGGGGGGGGGGATGACGAATTCTGTCTCGATGTCTGATGACATCGAGGGTGTTGAAGGGACTGGGGGGGGGGGGGGGGGGGGCGATGAATCCTGATGACGGACGAGTATGTGAAGGAATCTGACGAGGGCAGTGGTGTTCAAGAATAGTGCAACCCAGTAAGTATCGCATACGATAATCCCATTATCGTATACGACCGGATACGATAATTATTATCGTATGCGATAACATACGATAATGGGATTATCGTATGCGATAATATACGATAATAATTATCGTATCCGTTCGTATACGATAATGGGATTATCGCATCATACGATAATGGATTATCGTATGCGATAATAAATTATCGTATGCGATAATTTTCCGAAAATTATCGTATCTGGTATATGTGCGATAATAATTATCGTTTGCACTGTATGCCTAGGGGGGGGGGGGTCAAAATTGGACCCGGACATCCGGACACCCGGATTCCCGGGTCCGGGCATGTCCGCCCTGAAACCGCCTAAGGGGCCGGGGGAAATCCAGGAAATTCGGGAAATCCAGGAATATGAAGAATCCTCCTATATTTCCCGGTAATATATAGCTAATATTTCCAACGCCAGAAGTTATAAGAGTAGGCCCGAGCTGTGGGAAAAAAATACGGCATATCAAAGCCGGTGGTTATAATCTGTCGAAACTACCGCCAACCCCACGGGAGGAGGCAAAAGGGCCGGGACGAGCCCCATATTGAAGGGCCAACGCCATTTTTCCCACCTTGTTAAAGGTGCGTCCCCTCCCCTCCCCCGTCCCCCCACCCCATCCGCGCTGACGATACTGCAAGTGTGGAACTTCCCTGTGACGAGAAACCTCCCGAAAACAGCCTCCATCCCACACGGATTGCAGCGCGCAAGCGGCTGGATCTACAGCTCTCTCTGGGGGTCTTCGCTGGTCGTTATCCTTCGTCAATCTTCGTCAGTTTTCAGCCAATTCAACAGGAAATGCACTAAAATGCACTGACGACCACCCCGTAGCGAAGACCCCCTCTCTCTTCAAAACCCCAGCCCCTCTGACCCTGTTTGCCTGTTAACAACAATGCGTATATGGAATGAACGCGGAAGTGGACAATGTGTCGCAAAACTGAAATCAGGCACCAAATATTGTGGATACATCTGGAAGGCAGTGAGGGGGGCGGGGGTTGTTGAGGGAGTGGGGGCGGGGGGCAGAAGCGGGGGCGTGGGGGGGCGTAGATGGATCCACGCATTTTTATGCGGGGAGGTGACGGATAGGATGCGAGTCAGACACAAAGAGAGAGGGCGTCCTTTGGGAATGCCGGTTTTTTTAACCCATGTGAATTTGCCCGGAAAGGGCAGCTCGATGGGGGTGATGGGAAAGGTGGCAAGAACAAGGAATAACTGATCTATGTGTAAAAAAAATGTGTATCATACAGTATTCATCGCCTGGCTGTGACATCACCACACAGAGGGGCAGTGCGCCTGAGCAGCCAACGGCTAATCGTAGACTATCAAGCAGAAGAAGCGGGGCTGTTTGCACAAAAAAAAAGAGTAGGCCAGAGTAGGCGGCAAACAAATCAACCATAACATCACGGAACATTTCTGTGAATATGCTTTACAAAAAGGAGCGGGTGGCAGTTCTTTCTTAAACCACCGATCCTTTTTGTTCTCCACCACAACACTACAGACAAGCCAACTTCCCAAACCCACAGTGCCTCTTTGGAAGAAATTCACAACGGCAGCGGGCTGGGAAGTGGAAGTGGGGATTGAGGGAGGGGAGAGGGGTTAAAGTCAACCACTCCCTCAACTTGCAGGCAGCGCGGGGGGGAGTTGGGGGGGGGGGGGGGATTTTATTTCTTGGGTGTTGGCGGAATATTTTTGCTTGGCCAGGGGAAAAACAAACGAAAGAGTCCGGGTTTTGTTTGTGCGCACGAGCGGACAGGGGATAAAAAAAAAGGGGGGGGGGGTACGGAACAGAACCGGAAAATCAAACTCGAGAGACGGCGGAGGCGGTGCAGCTGCTATAACTCGGTGGGGGGGGGGGGGGAGAATGGGGAGGCAGGAGCAGGGGGTAGAGATGGTGGTGGGCGGGGAGAGGGGGGGGGGGAATGGGGGAGAAGGCAACAAAAAGCTGTCGATTGATGTCGCATATCCCGACATGCACCAACTCCCCCGCCCACCCTCCCACCCCCCATTTTGAACGATTTGAACGATTTTTGGCCGTGCTCGTAGCATCCCCCGATGAGGGGGGTCGCTGTTTCGTATTCTCCTTTGGCACCTCCTATTTTTGCCACAACCACACCTCACCACTCACACTCTCACACAAAAGGGAATACGAACGAGAGTGGGGGGGGGGGGGAAATCCAACTGGAGAAGATATGTGAATGATGATTTGAACGGTTTCGGACATCCCTTGGCGTCGACTGGCTTGGAAAGATGGGGGGGAGGGGGCGAAGTGAGACCAAGTCTTGATAGTTGATGAAGGCCCGTTTGGGGGGGGGGGGGGCAGTTTTTTTGGAGGGTAGATGATGATATGAATCGAGAGACCGGAAAAAAAACTCATTCTTTTTGTGTTATATTATGGGTTACTGGCGTTCATCGCTCATGGGTGACAGGGCGATGAAAACGCCATTCAAAAAAAATCAACCGGGAAAAATCGCTTGTATATTCGTTAAACCCAAACAGTCTGTTTTACGACCCACCTCAGCGAATTGATCCAGTGATATCGGCACTGGGCTGAAATGAGGTGACAGACGTTTTGGGACATACAAGACAGCAGACCGCTGACAACAGCGTTCAGATCGCACATTTCTTATTGGATTAGTGGAGGGACACAGCACCTCGGGGCTGTGAGCTTCACTGTCCCGTAAACAGGGTTTGCCCTTTTGTTTTTGCTGAGACAACGTACCAAAACTTGTCAGCAAAGAAAACAAAAGCTAGGGCAACAACAGACAAAACCACAAGGGGTCACGGTGGGATCTTGTAAATTTTACATGTATAACTACAAGTATATACATGTATTATACATGTATAATACTTGCATGTCAACTATTATACATGTATAATACATGTATATGCCTGAAATATACATGTAAAATACATGTACCGTATACGTAAATATTTTGGAACGTAAATATTATGGAACGTAAATATTTTGGAACGCTGGTGGGTTGGCGTTCCAGATTTTTTTCGTTCCATAATATTTACAGGGCTTTCTGCGACTCGGGGACTTGGACCAGGTGATCGGACGGCATACAGAGTCCCTGACGGGACCTACTCGTGCACTTTTCGCGCGATTCCTGACGCAAGCCGTCCTCACCACCGAGTCCCCAACTGGCCCTGTAAATATTATGGAACGTAAATATTATGGAACGGACCGGCCAAAAATGGGCCCGTTCCATAATATTTACGTTCCATAATATTTACGTATACGGTATATCAAGTAAAAATACAAGTATAATACTTGCATGTCAACTATTATACTTGTATTTTTACTTGATATACATGTATTTTACATGTATATTTCAGGCATTTACATGTATTTTACATGTATAATACTTGTCATGCAAGTATTATACATGTAAAATACTTGCATGACAAGTAAAATACTTGCATGCAAGTAAAATACATGTATAATACTTGCATGACAAGTAAAATACTTGCATGCAAGTAAAATACATGTATTTTACTTGCATGCAAGTATTTTACTTGTCATGCAAGTATTTTACATGTATAATACTTGCATGACAAGTATTATACATGTAAAATACATGTAAATGCCTGAAATATACATGTAAAATACATGTACATCAAGTAAAAATACAAGTATAATAGTTGACATGCAAGTATTATACTTGTATTTTTACTTGATATACATGTATTTTACATGTATATTTCAGGCATATACATGTATTATACATGTATAATAGTTGACATGCAAGTATTATACATGTATAATACATGTATATACCGTATACGTAAATATTATGGAACGTAAATATTATGGAACGGGCCCATTTTTGCCCGGTCCGTTCCATAATATTTACGTTCCAAAATATTTACAGGGCCAGTTGGGGACTCAGTGGTGAGGATGGCTTGCCTCAGGAATCGCACGAAAAGTGCACGAGTAGGTCCCGTCAGGGACTCTGTATGCCGTCCGATCACCTGGTCCAAGTCCCCGAGTCGCAGAAAGCCCTGTAAATATTATGGAACGAAAAAAATCTGGAACGCCAACCCACCAGCGTTCCAAAATATTTACGTTCCATAATATTTACGTTCCAAAATATTTACGTATACGGTACTTGTAGTTATACATGTAAAATTTACAAGATCCCACCGTGGTGGACGAGGGGGCAGGGGGGGGGGGGGTAGTGGAAGTGCGGCAGAGGCCAAGCGAGCAATACATTGGCCCCTAGCCTGCCGTTTGAGGGGGAAAAAATGAACATCATTTTTTGTTTTGACAGATGACAGACGCTTATCGAGGTGAATTGATGTTGAGAAGGTAACGTACCATCCACAGAGGAAATAGATCAACCACACACGCGCCACAAATTCACGCTATGAATTGCGCAACAAAAATTAGTGGGATGTGATGGGGGAAGAGAAGGCAGGAAAAGGGGGTGGGTGTGGAGTCGGGGCAATGGAGGAAGACAACCAAATGGGTAGAGGCAGTAGGAAAGCAGGGCGAATGGGAGGTGAAAAAAAAACAATCAAAATACAGTGAGTCGTTGACCACCACCACCACCACCACCTGCAAACCCACACAAACAACGACCCCCAACATTCTCCGATAATCTGGAAGCAATCTGGTGGCGAGCGAGAGTTGTGTGTCTGAGATCACACCAACCATCTCCTCCGCAGCCACGAGAGGAAGAGAAAGGCCACGCACACAGCAACACGGATTGGGGCATACCACTGAAAACATGAAAGCGGAAGCACACACACACACACCCCACCCTGGCCTCGCCCCCGCCCCCTCTTCGCATTCATCGCTGCAAACCATCACAGTGATGCAGAAGAGGCAGCGCGCACAGGGCAGGTGGTGTTAGAAAGCTTTTTCTGTTTTTTTGTAGTCTCGACCAGGCCTGGGCGGGGAACGAGCCCTTTTTCCAGGTTTTTTGGGTCGGGGAACCAGGTTTTTTCTAAGAATTTTTACAAGGGAATTTTTGCTCGCCCCCCCACAGTTTCCAGGCGCGTGCCCGTCAGGCGGGACTTTTTCTCTGATTTCTCTCCGCGTCATCATTGACAGCTCTCGAGTGATGCCCAGAGATGCTTGCGGCAGAGAGTGCCCCTCATGCGCGTTACAGCTGAAAATGAATGAGGATCATCTGGCACTCGTTCTCATCGGGGGTTGTGCTCCGCAGGGACTCAATACACCTTGGCACTCTCGCAGGGCTGGACATGCCAGCAGCTGGAGGACAGTTACAAAGCTGCCCCCGACGCCACCCACCTGCTGGCCCCTTCAGGTCTGAAAGCCCAAAAGCTCCCGGGGATTTTGCAGTGGTGCGCACCATATTCAGCGCAGGGTGATCTCTCCGATTTTCCAAAACTGCTGGTTTACGGGTTTGGGGAACGGTCGTCGGCAGACCGTTGAAATGCCCGTGTTAGCAAGGCACACTCACGTTTCAGGTAGCGTGTCGCGTGTCACGCATGTCGCGAACGCGGCAAGTGTACTTCCCAGGTGGGGAAGCCCGACCTCCTGTCCGATGTCAGTCAGGCTTCGAAGAAGCGCTTCATGGATGCGGCGCTGACCCGGGGAAGTGAGATAGATGGACGGGCACACGCTACATGGGGGGTCTGGGGGGCGGGCGTGAGCCCCCCAGCCGCCGGAGGCCACGGTAGCGAACATCTGTTCGTGTGGGCGTACAGATTCTGTGCGAGTTGGCTGCGTCCTCAGAGGCGACTGGAGTGGTTGGACCCCGACTTGATGGGATTCGAAGGACTTGAGTACGAGACGTACGCCACAGGGGGGTCTGGGGGGCGGAGCCCCCCAGCCGCCGGAGGCCACGGTAGTGAACGTCTGGCTCTCCAGTTGGCCAGCAAGGCGAACGGTACGTGGGACAGACTTCCCTTCCATCCTTGTGCGCACCCTGTCGACTGGGGAAAACTTAGAAAAAGTTTTTTCCTCTGCGAAACAACCTTAGAAAAAAATTCCCCTAACAAAATTCTTAGAAAAAAACTTTTTTTCCCCTTACAAAAATTCTTAGAACCCTGTGCCTGGAATTTTGACCGAGTTAGATAAAATTTTCAGTGCAATCCTTCAGCACCTCCCCCCTAGATTTTTAGGTTTTCTTGACCCAATGGTCGAAATCTGCGACATAGTGGAAATCCCGGGGACATGTCGAATTCGAAAATTTTGGGTCAAAAAACCCCAGGGGGGACCCTTTGGTTTCACCCCCTGCTGGGGGGCCTGGTGGGCGTTCAGGTGTGCTGAGACCCTTCGGGTTCTGACAGAGTGCAGCAATGGTAATCAACCGTCGTGAACGTACTTTCGTGCCGGCATGGCTATCCATGGGCACCGTGGCATGTCGCCGCATCCGTCCCGATCAACAAGTGCCAGAGGCAAATCAGGAGTCCTGGTCCAGTGCAGGCACCTGCGCTGCAGATACCCAAGGGACTGTTGTGCACAAAAATGCACACGCAAGGACATCAACTGACCGAGGCAATGCACCTCGCAGCCTATCGATTCGATTCGGGGCACCAAGCCTCACGAGCTGGTCACGCGATACCACGTTCCTCTGCGTGGCATATTCCGTGCAGCCGAAATGGCTTGGGCAGCAGTGCACAGGAACTTCTGCTGCACTGCGACAGGACAACCCAAGCACGTGCCGCGTACATCCGGAGGTGAAGTTGGATGAGGAAGATCGGTGGCTTCTGGGTGGAAGAGGGCCACCGCGTCCACGTCGCGGATAGCACACTCAGCACACGAGCGGGCGTTGCATGAAATCCCCCATGTGTCAACAGGGGAAATCGGCCTTTTAGGTGATCCTGGTCAGGAATAAAAATTTCCACACATATTTTTCGACTTCCTGAGGCCAAAAACCGGTGTTCCTGGACCCAGATGTGACATCTGGATGACATAATAAAAATCCAGAGTGCCTTAGAGGCGCGCGGGACATTTTTTTGGGGATCGTGGCTGGGGACCCCCTATTTTGGGGGATTTCCCGTAGGTGGAAAATGTCGATTTTCCAATTTTAAATCACACTGGGGGCACCTGCGGGGCCATATTTTGCATTTTCAGACAGGGGACCTATACCCTACAAACCCGATTTTCGGGTTTTTTGACCACTTTTTGCCCTGTGCGAAAACGTGATATTTTTTGGACAAAATTCCAGGCACAGGGTTTAGAAAATAAGTTCAGAATCCTGAAAGTGGGGAACAAGCCCCCCAGTTAGGAACAGCCCTGGTCTCGACCCCATTTTTTTCGTTCCTCGCTCGCTTGCTCAGCAATTATTGCCGGATACCCGTCGGGGGTGGGCGGGTGGGTGGTGGTGGGGAGGGACGTTTGGGTTGTACGGAGGCAGTCCCGTTGGACCAGCCTCGATGCGCGGTGGCTGGTCTTGATGAGAGACCAGCCACAGCAAAAAAAAAGCAATGCGATGCTGCCGTTCGAAGCATGACACTTCGTTGTTTGTTTGTGTGTTTATTTTTTTTGGGAAATTCACAACAGCAACCAAAAAGACACCATGCCCCCCCCCCCCACACACACTGCGGCGACATTCTCCTGTGAAGAGGAGGAATTACGCCACAAAACAAAGGGCACCGCTTTCGGCACCCTCGGCAAAAGACCTCTCTCGTCTCCCGAAGGACGGCTGCACTCAGATCTAACTCCCCGAAAGGAGGGAAGGGGGTGTAGGCGGAAGTGGGGAGGTGGGAAGAATAAAAAAACCCAAAAGTTACGATATTCCAGAGGTAAACAACACCACAGCAATACGCATGGGGTAATGGGGGTGTTTAGTTCGAGAGATTCAGAAGGGGGGCGGGGGGGGGGCCGTTTTTTTGCTTGCAGGTGGGTGGGGAGGTGTGGCTGGATAACCTGGGGAATCAAATGATGCACACACAAAGCGTGTGGGGAGGGGGGGGGGGGGTAGTGAAATCGAATTTGAAGGGAGCACAAGAATGATCACCCTTCACTCGTTATGCAGGTTGTGTCTGAAATCCAGTGTTTTTTCCGGCCTGTGTTGTGTTGTTGTACTGTGTGGGCAATTAGGCTGTGATGGTATGCAAAAGCGTGTGGGGAGGGGGGGGGGGGGTCTAACCCAGGCCAAGACATGAGAGGGGAGGAGGAGGTGGTGGGGTGGGTGCATGAGATCGTTCTCCCCCTTGCGCCCCATTTTGTTTTGGTGTCGACAACCACAGGCACTGCGAGAGCTAGGCTACTACACAGACCCGTTCTGCCCCATTATTTTTTTTTGCAGTTGAATTTCCTTCTTTGGATCGGGTTTGAACGTTATTGGTTGCCTTTTTTTTTGGCAATCACGAGCCAGGCCCCAATCTGCCTCCATTTTGTCCCCGTGAGGGAGGGGGATGCGGGGGGTGGCTCGTTGGCCCACCCCCCTGGAGTTTGGAGTAACTGAGTTATGTTCGCCAAAAAGTGTCCAGGATCCGCCTGTTCTGGCGCAGCAGAGTTGCTTCTCCTCAGGGACGGCCCGCTCTCATCCACACCTCAACTCGACTGCAGAGGCGCCACGCCAGGGCACCACTGCCATACCACAGACCTGCATTACTTCCTGCGGGGTGTGTGTGTGTGTGTGTTGGGGGCTTGGAGTAACATAGACCACCAAGGGGTCAGTGTGGCGATTTTCTTAGAGATGCGACATTGCCACGACGGTGATTATCATCGTTTTATATACGATTCGATCCCACACACAACGTGTTCTTTTATTTGATGTTGACAGAAGGCAGAGGCCCCCCCGCCCCCCCACAAAGCGCCACACACACGTTAACCGTTGTAGCTTTGCGTAGGACGCGCTGAGCGAGCTCTGGTGTTGCTGCCTGCGCACACACACACAGAACATACCTGCTCTTCAGCAGGGCGACGCGGCGGCGGCGCTCCTCATCGGGGCTGATAAGGCCTTTGCTCATCATGCTGCGGCGCTTCTCCCACAGCTCAGGGTCCACGTAGCGGAAGGTGAGCGACACGCGGCGGGACCTCTCCCGCACATCCCAGTTGGCGTCGAGGTCGTTGCGCGACCCGGCAATGCCGTGCTGCCACTTCCAGCGCGCCTGCGACGTCATCACGAGCATCGCACGAGGCATGAGGTGCAGCAGCACCGCGCTGCCCTTCGGCACGCCGGCATGCTCCTCGGCGAGCTTGTCGCCACTGTTGACGAAGCACATCGTGATCTCGCTCTGCAGCGAGACGGAGCAGATGTACTCCCCGAAGCAGTGCCTGTCTGCGTGCAGCAGGATGCCCTGCTTGGGGATGTACTCGTTGATGATGACCTGGTTGGGGAGCTTGTCGAACTGCCCTGCGTCCTTCACCTTCTGCGACAGCTTCTGCAGCCAGTCGGGGATGTCCGTCCGGAAGTCGTAGAGGTTATCCGTGGCGTAGTCGAAGTGGTAGCCGAACTGCAGGGTGCGGCGGGAGGCAAGCGCGTCGTCCCACTCCTTGTACTCCTCGTCGAGCACGCGCAGCACCTTGCGCTCCTCTTCGCGTGTCAGGACCTCGCGCTGGAGCTGGACGCCGTAGGGCTCGAAGTTGAAGTTCTTCGCAAGGTCCTTCCCGAAGGAGAGGTGCTTCAGCAGGCTCAGCTTCTGCAGGTCGCTCTTCGACACGTGGTGTGCCTGAGCCATCCGGGCGAGATCGCTGTCGCTGTCGTTCCCGCTGAGCTGCGGCACGCCGCGTGCCAGCAGGTGGCGCTCGATTGCCAGGAGCTTGTGGTGGTTGCGCGCCCCGCGCAGGGACGGCGCATTGAGCGGGTTGGAAGCCCCTGCAGCCTCCCACCAGTCGCGCCACTGCCGGTAGGTCGATGCGATGTCCTCCGGGTTCTCAGGGGCCTGTGAGAGGCGCAGCCGGCGGTGCGCAAAAGGGCACTGGTCCCCGTGGTGCGGCGACTTCACCGACATGCCAAAGGCATCGGTCTGGTGCTTGTTGTTCTTGTGATGGTTGTTGTTGTTGCTGTGGTTGACATGGTTCTGGTTCTGGTGGGTGTGCTGCTGGTGCCCGTTGTGGCCCTGGCTGTTGCTGTTGTTCTTGTTGTTGTGCTGCTGCTGCTGCTGCAGCTGCTTCTTCCCCTGCTGCACTGCAGGTGCAGGCTTCTGGTCTGCAATCCCGAAGAAGTTGCCTCGGTCAGAGTTGTTGGGCTTGCGGGGGGGCTCCGACGACGTATCACTGCTGATGCCTTCGTCGCTGCTGTTGCTCTGCCTGCCAGCACCAGCCACACCCTCCCCGAGCATCTTCCGCCGCACAGTGGCTGAGGCCGAGAACGATCCCGGCGCACGGTACACTGCAGGCTTTGCCCCAGCTGCTGTCGGAGACGGTGCTGGGGAGGCCTCAACCTGCGGCACTGCCTGCGGCTGCTGCTGGGCTGCAGGCTGGACATACTGCATCACCATCGGCTGGCACACCTGTTGCTGCTGCTGCTGCTGCTGCTGGTTCATGGGCTGCTGGGGGTAGAACTGCACAGCCTGCTGCATCTGCATAGGTGCCGGCTGCGCCTGCACTTGCTGCTGTGCTTGCGCCTGGGGCGGGGGCTGCACCTGTGCCTGTGGCATCATCACGTAGCCCTGTGGCTGCGGCATGTACACTGGCTGGGCCTGCGGCACCTGGGCACCCTGCTCTGCTGCCGGCTGCGCGACATACTGCGGCACCGGCACCGGGGCCGGCTGGTACGCCACCTGCTGCGGCATCACCTGGTAGGCCTGGGGCTGCTGCACCACCTGGGGCCACTGCTGCACGGGTGCCTGCTGCGGTGCTGCGTACATCACTTCAGCCATCACTCCTCCCGGGAGAAGCGGCTCCAACGCTGACGGGGTCGGGGACGGGGGGGGTCGGGCTGCTGTCGCCTTGCCACGTGACACGTGAAACAAGGGCGTGCTGTCGGGTGGTGTGGTGTGTGTCCAGAAGAGGCATGGAAGGTGAACCGTGTGTGCAGGACGCCACATCAAGGCACGAATGCAATACACTGTTGCACCGACAACTGCAACGACCAAGCAGGGCTTGTCGCGGATAGCTTCTGGGGTGGAAATCAGAGATGCTCACATGACAGTTGAGTGTAAAATGGGAAAAGGGGGGTTGCCTGTTGAAACAGCAACAGCGGGATACGGCGGCAAGTGCAGCAGAGTGTGGGGAGAGGGGTGGGGGGGCGTCGGTCGTCAGAATAACCAGGCAGCGGCGACGTGGCACCCCAGTGGGTGCACCACGATAGCAAAGAAGGGCGGGCAGGCCCAGTGTGGACGTTCATAGCATCAAGAAGAACTTGTGCCTCGACCGCGAAGGTGGCAGTCGTTCACACAAGGCTGCATTGGCAGGCAGCAACAAAGCACGTCCACCCTGCTGTGGGGGGTCGACATGCGTTCGTTCGTAAGCCGCAGAGGGCACAGTGAGGTGAAAGAGAATGCAGGCTGTGCCGGGGCTCTTGTTTCGGGTTTGTATTCGGAGTGAAGTTCCACCGTGACCCACGCCGGGACATGGTGGGTGTCAAGTGGGACAAGGTATGGAGAAGGGACCTGAAGCTCGCCACACACATTGAAGTGGGGAAAGACAGGGAAGGACATGGCAAGGGGTGGGAGAGGGGAAGGGGACCTGTGCAGAGGACAGGCTCATATCACATGCAGGGGATGTGGTCCCTACACAGTGAGTGTTCTGGTGGTGGTTCATTGAAGGGAACTTGATTCAGAGGTTCGGTTGCAGAAGGCCAAGAGAAGTCAAGTCTGGGGAAGAGCAAACACATAGACATAAGGTGGAAGAAGGGAAAGGCAAACAACAAGGGGATCCCATCATCAGACCTCCTCGTTGGCAAGAACTTCAAAATCAACATCAGCCGGTGCCACAGCAGACTGGCGTGAACCACGGACAGCAGCAGCAACAACCAGACCCAGCACGGAAACAGCAGCAAGGAGGGTCCACGCTCCAGTGACAGCAGAGGGCTGCACACTCGACCCAGCAACACGGTCACTGAGGGCGTGGGCAGTACGGGCAGGGCGCACACTGGGGACCTCACCACCCTCGACACCCTCACCACCCTCAGGCTTGCTGCCACGGCTGGGACGACGCTCACCCTCAGCACCCTCGGCACCCTCGGTCTGGTTGCCACGGTTGGGGCGACGCTCACCCTCGGCACCCTCACCACCCTCAGGCTTGCTGCCACGGTTGGGACGACGCTCACCCTCAGCACCCTCGGCACCCTCGGTCTGGTTGCCACGGTTGGGGCGACGCTCACCCTCGGCACCCTCACCACCCTCAGGCTTGTTGCCGCGGTTGGGACGACGCTCACCCTCAGCACCCTCACCACCCTCAGGCTTGCTGCCACGGTTGGGACGACGCTCACCCTCAGCACCCTCACCACCCTCACGCTTGCTGCCACGGTTGGGACGACGCTCACCCTCAGCACCCTCGGCACCCTCGGTCTGGTTGCCACGGTTGGGGCGACGCTCACCCTCAGCACCCTCACCACCCTCAGGCTTGTTGCCGCGGTTGGGACGACGCTCACCCTCAGCACCCTCACCACCCTCAGGCTTGCTGCCACGGTTGGGACGACGCTCACCCTCAGCACCCTCACCACCCTCAGGCTTGCTGCCGCGGTTGGGACGACGCTCACCCTCAGCACCCTCAGGCTTGCTGCCACGGTTGGGACGACGCTCACCCTCAGCACCCTCGGCACCCTCGGTCTGGTTGCCACGGTTGGGGCGACGCTCACCCTCAGCACCCTCACCACCCTCAGGCTTGCTGCCACGGTTGGGACGACGCTCACCTTCAGCACCCTCACCACCCTCAGGCTTGCTGCCACGGTTGGGACGACGCTCACCTTCAGCACCCTCACCACCCTCAGGCTTGCTGCCACGGTTGGGACGACGCTCACCCTCAGCACCCTCGGCACCCTCGGTCTGGTTGCCACGGTTGGGGCGACGCTCACCCTCAGCACCCTCACCACCCTCAGGCTTGTTGCCGCGGTTGGGACGACGCTCACCCTCAGCACCCTCACCACCCTCAGGCTTGTTGCCGCGGTTGGGACGACGCTCACCCTCAGCACCCTCGGTCTGGTTGCCACGGCGGTGCTTCATCTCGCCGCGGTTGGGACGACGCTCACCCTCAGGACCCTCGGCACCCTCGGTCTGGTTGCCACGGTTGGGGCGACGCTCACCCTCAGCACCCTCACCACCCTCAGGCTTGCTGCCACGGTTGGGACGACGCTCACCCTCGGCGCCCTCGGTCTCGTTGCCACGGTTGGGGCGACGCTCACCCTCACCACCCTTACCACCCTCAGGCTTGCTTCCACGGTTGGGACGACGCTCACCCTCAGTACCCTCGGTCTGGTTGCCACGGCGGTGCTTCATCTCGCCGCGGTTGGGACGACGCTCACCCTCGGCACCCTTGGTCAGGTTGCCTCGGTGGTTCATCCCACGGCGGTTCGCGCGGTGCTCACCCTCAGCGCCTCCAGTCTCGTCAACCTTTTCACCGCCCTGAAACGTGACAGTCTCGTTACACGGCTTCCGTGTCCCGATGTGGCCTCCGCCGGCACGCTCCCCGCCGCCCCCCGCATGCTCTGCACTCCCACTCACAACCAGCACCGCAGCGCACCACAGTACCACGCGCCGCATCGCCATCGACAACACCTGCCTCTTCCTTGAATCCTGTTTGTGGAGGCGTGATGGCATTCCCCTTCCCACCACACTGCACGCTGGGCCATGATTACTCAGAACGGGGTGCTGTCCGACCTGTCTACGAAGCCGCTTCAAGGCCACGACTCTGGCACGTGCCTACCCACTTCAACTCACGCACGTTGCTGACCTCGGGCTAGACCAGATGCCACACGAATGTGCCACCTGATGAGGTCAGCACCAGCACGTCGCTTCGAGGGGTAGGCCCCCCCCCCCACGCCCTTTGTGTGCAAGCACCCCCCCCCCCCAGCCCACCACCGGTGCACTGTATGTTCATTTCGTTTTCATTGTTGGGTGTGTGCGGGCGGACGGCAACTGCCGCATTCCCTGCCACACCTCCTGACCAGCAGGAGCCCTTTACACCCAGGCTTCTTTGGGGTCGCTGGTGGGCATGCAAGCGGCCGGGCCGCAGGGGCGGGATGGAGACGGTGTTAGCGAGGGGTCTGTTGGGTATGCTCTGCCCAATGGTGCTAGACTTTTGGGCGCCTTCGGGACCAGGCGTGGAGCTGTGCCTGGTCGCGAGGGCCCCCTTTGGCATGCTTTATTTTTTTGGGTGTCGACAATCACAAGCAAGCTTGCTCTGTCCCATTGACGCCCCTTCCCCTGCAAGCAGGATCGAGGGCAAAGTACTTTCAAAGTAGAGACGAGGGTCGTCCTCAACCTCAGGAAGGCCTTCGGTACCAAGCGTGGAGCTGTGCCTGGTAGCGAGGGCTCCCTTTGTTATGCTTTTTGTTTGGCACGCATTCACACAAACACGCAAACAGACCATCTCCCTCTCTCTCTCTCTGTCTCTTTTATCTGCTTCTCAAGCACGCACACAGCCCATCAACACAGGCAGGGTGTTGATGTCAAGACACAGCCTCTGCAACGTCGACACTACCACCCTCCACGAAGAGCCAGCACCAGATGCAGCACAGACCCCGCCTTGATACCGTACTCCTCCGCGGTCTGCAGGTGGAGGGGGGCGTGATGCGACAAGGGGTGATGCGAGAGGGGAGGGCGTCGAAGTTTCCACCCAACTCCCCAGGGTTGTTGGAGGCATACCTTGTCGTCAATCATTTGTCTCCCACCGAAGATGAGGCGCTGCTGTGCCGGGGGAATCCCCTCCTGCTCCTCCACACGCTCCTGCACAGAGTGGGGGGGGGGGGTGGCGTGGTGATGCGAAACAACCCAAGGATGACACTGTGGGGGAGCAAAGCAAAGAGAGACTCCTAGAGAACGCCGAGGGAGGTGTGTGCTACCCCGCACCGGGATCTGCCGCAGGGAATATGGAACGCATCGTTGTGCCAAAACACTTTTCTGAGGTGTAGGAGGAGCGGCCTTCCCACTCCCAAGAGCATACCTTGATGCGCTCGATCTTGCTGTCGGGGTCAACATCGAACTCGATCTCCTTCCCTGTGAGCGTCTTCACCTTGATCAACATCGTGAGAGAGGGGGGGGTGGGGACGGGGGGCCGGCAAGAAAACTACGGGGGGGAGCAAAGGCGAGGTGGTGGGGGTGGAGGTGGGGGTGTGGCGGTGTATATCTAACGCCTGTTCAAGATGAGTGGGGCAGTGGGTGGCGTTCGGGCAAGCTCAACACAACAGTACAGAATGACATGATCCCTGACACCACTCCTGCTGAGCGAGTGGGGGGGGGGGGGGGGGAGGGAGGGAATCATCCTCCCAGCTGCGTTCCTTCGGTTCATTCTGGCTTTTTTTGTGCTTTTGTCGCATCTTCCATCTCCCCGAGTGCAACTGTTGTAGTGATTGTGGGTGGGTCGTTGGGTTGGCTTCGCCCCACCCCACCCCACCTCACACCCCATACACACCGAGAGCCCGTCGCTCTGACGCGCTGCAGGGCAACGTAACATGGCGGAGCCTGCTAAGGAACTAGGCGTCACACCAGCAAACCTGAGGCACAGAGCGAAAGCTTCTCGACACACAGACACATTTTTTCATCAACCTCCGTATTGCAGTTTTGGGTTAGCGTGCTGACATCGCGGGGTGTCCCCGAGAGTCCACTCCGTGAGATCCGTGCCCGCTGTCCTGTGCGTGACACCACCTCCCCTTCCCTCCCCCATGCATGACACAGCACCACCCCTGCTTGATCAGTTCTCCCCCCTCCCCCAGCCTGTGATCAAGAGTTGAAGACAAGACGAAACACATCTGCAAGACCAAAACACAAAAAAAAACTACCCGCCATGATGCAAGCAAAGAAGTGCCCAGCAGTTCTGTATCTTACCACGCCCACGAGTGGCCGTGATATGGCCACCGCCTGATATGCCAAATGCCCTGAGTTTTTTCCGGCCCACACCACGACAAGGGAGTGGGGGGGGTTGGGTGGGGATGGAGAGTGGAGTGCAGGGGGGGGGGGGGGGGGGGGGGTAAATCCTGATTCCTTTTGCTCACAGACAACATTTGATCCTCCCGCCCCAAGGCGGGGCGGAGGAAAGTGGCAGGCGAAACAAAAGAAGAGTGTTTTGAAAGACAGGTGACGGGTGGTGGCGGGGTGTGGCATGAAGATATCTTCTTGCGAGGAGCGTGCGTAACAACCACGCGCGCTTCTTCGACGCGGGGGGGAGAATGAATGTGGGAGGAACCGCGTTTTTTGCACGGCATGCATGCCGGGACAACACTACGCAGGCAGACCGCCAACCAGACAAGCGAGCCACACATTCAGGCCATGCATGTGTGTGTCTCACAGCCGGGGCCACAACACCTCGTCTGCCCTTCTCTTTTTTTTTGCTGACATTTCTGATTTTCTTTTGGTTTTCACAAAAACGCAGGGGTGGTTTGGGGGGGGGGGGGACAGCACGCACCCACAGATCCCTACCTGGCCGCCTCAGCTGGCCTCGCAGGAACAGGGCGCAGAGAAGTGAGAGATAAACGGAGACAGAGACATAGATAACACCCTCTCCAGGGAGGATGAGGGGGTGGGGTGGGGTCGGCGCGTGAGGGCAGTATCGGAAGAATAGAAGGGGGCGTGAGGGTGTGAGGGCGACGACCTAAAGAAAAATATGATTTCCCGGTGGGCCCCACACCAAGCTGCCCACAAAAAACAAAGCGCGCGCACAGGCACCTGATGTGGTGGTGGTGCCAAAAAATTGTACATTTGGTTGGGCCCTCTCCCATTGACCGCCTCGCGACGCTGCGCCGCAAAACTAAATTGCAACACGCAAACGAGGGGGGTGGGGGTGGGGCGGGTGAAAGGGGTAAAAAAAGGCAGTGCACGGGGGGGGGGGGGGGCAAGGGCATGGCGTGTCACCTTGCCCTGGCACCCGGCACACCACCACCATCAACAACAGACACTACCACACCCTTACAGGTCGCGGTGGGTGAACTGGCGCTCGCCGGTGGAGAACTCCGTCACGGTGTGCGAGTCGTTGCTCTCGATGAGGTACTTGTAGGTCACAATACCCTCCAGCCCGACGGGGCCACGGGGAGGCATGGTGGAGGTGGACACACCCACCTCAGCACCCAGGCCGTAGCGGAAGCCGTCAGCGAAGCGCGTGGAGGCGTTGTGGAACACACCTGCAGATGCGACGTGCCCGGTGAAGCGCTTCGCGGTGGTGCTGTCCTCCGTGACAATGCAGTCGGTGTGCTTCGACCCGTTCTCAGCGATGTGCTCCAGGGCCTGCTCGAGGTCGTCCACCACACGCACGGCGCACTCCAGGTCGCAGTACTCATGCTTGTAGGTCGCAACGTCGTTCACCTGCACGCCAGCCTTCGCCCCGATGGCCTGCGTCGCGCTGCACCCGTTCAGCGCAACCTTCTTCTCCGCCGCAGCAGCGAAGAACATCGGGATGAACTCGGCAGCCACATCCTTGTGGACCAGCATCGTCTCCATCGAGTTGCACGCAGAGGGGTACTGCGTCTTCGAGTCGATCGTGATCTTCAGCGCCTTCGCCAGGTCCGCCTTGCTGTCGACGTACACATGGCAGATCCCGTCAGCATGCCCCAGCACAGGGATGGACGTGTTCTTCTGGACGTACTGCACGAAGTCGTTGGAGCCGCGGGGGATGATGAGGTCGATGTCGCCGTGGCACTGCAGCATCTCGTTGGTCTGCTCGCGGTTGTGCAGCAACGCGATCGTCTCGCGGGGCACCTCTGTGCTGGCCAGCCCCTCCTGCATGGCACCCACGATCTCGCTGCAGGTGCGCACCGCCTCCTTGCCGCACTTCAGCAGCACGCCGTTGCCGCTCTTCACCGACAGGGCTGCGATCTGGACGGCCGCATCGGGGCGCGCCTCGAAGATGATCCCCAGCACACCCAGGGGCACCGTCACACGCTTCAGCGTCAGGCCGTCAGCCAGCTCGCGGTGCACCTGCATCAGGTTGATGGGGTCCTGCAGCTTCTGCAGGTCGTGCATCCCCGCGATGGCGCTGTCGAACTTCTGCCCCGCGAAGCCCAGACGGTTGATCATCGCCGTCGCCAGCCCCGCCTGGCGTGCCGCATCGAGGTCCTCCTCGTTGGCCGCGGCGATGCGCTGGCGCGAGCCCTCCAGAGCATCCGCCATGGCCCCCAGCGCCTTGTTCCGCATCTCGTGGGCAAGCGACGCACACACCTTCCCGCTGCGGTTCGCCGCACGGGCCAGCTGACGCACGTTGAGGGTCGCCATTGTGGGGGTTGTCGTGAAAAGGGCCTCTGGTGGTTGGGGAGTGCATGTACAGTACATCACGCAGTGAAACGCAGTTTCAGGGATGAAACAAACCACTCGGCCCTGAGGGCCTAAGGCCTGTAGTGATCCCCAGTTGGCAAGAAATGGTGTGGGGAGGAGGGGGGGGGGGGGAATTACCCCTCATGTCTTCCGGGATATCGGCAGTGTAAAGCGGGTCTTTACAGAATAGAGGATAAAAAAAACTGTGTGTATTTGGGCCGCGTGTGCCCATTGGTAATGGGTTGCTTTCAGGCAACTCACACCACCACCAGCACTACCCACCCTTTCCCCACCCGGCTCGGAAGAACCGGGCTCATTCCTTACTCAGCAACTGGTGTGTGTGCCACCCAACCCCCACCTCCCACCCCTCCCCTTTTAGCCACTTCTCCACTTCATCGGTTCTGCTGCTGCTGCTGCCTGCGGTCACACTTTTCGGGGATCCCAGCAGGCCATGCAAAGGCGAACACCACCCACCACCCCAGTACACGACACGAACCCACTTTGTTCCTTCTTCCAACACCGCGGGGAACACAGGCGGAACAAAAAAACCGCACCGAACCCACCCCCAGCACACGGCGCCACCCCTACCCCCCACCCCCCACCCCCTTTGGCTTCCCTTCAAACAGGGCCTCCAAAGCCTTCCATCTACCCACCCCGCCTCCCTCTGCTGGCCCCTTGTTCCTTAGGATTCCTACAGCATGAAGGCAAGGTCCGTATTCTCCTGTCCATCACCCATGTAGTAGTAGCCATAGGACGGTGTGTTGGGCTTGTGGTAGAACACGCCCCCTGGGAAGCGGAGACTGGACCCGAAGACGGTTCCTGTGATGTCCTCGAGGGTGACGCGCCACACGCCTTTCGGGATGTCGCTCTGGATGGACGGCATGCAGTCGATGCTGGGGTTCAGGTGCTCCCGCTCCACACAGGACAGCGTGTCGGGGAGGGGTTTCCTGTGGAAGTATGACGACAGCTTCCCCGCCTTGTCCTCGTCGAGCCCGCAGAAGGCGGGGTTGGCCACCACCTTGCCACGCTCGTTCCGCACGAAGGCCCCACGCGGCACCACGGCACACGAGGCGTTGCAGGCCTTGACAAATGCAGCGAGGCGGAGGGACTCACGGAGGCTGACGCCTTTCACCTCGTAGCCGTAGCTGGGGTTGCCTTCGAAGGCACCGCGGATCAAGCTGCACAGCTTGTAGGTCTGGGCGTCTGTGGTGTGCAGGAGGTGCCAGTTGTGCCCCCCGTCTGTCGAGAAGAGGGTGACAGGCTCCTTCAGCGCGTCGTCCCGCGAGTCTGCCTGGATGATGAGGTAGTCGGCGTCCATCCCGAGCACCTTCCCCCAGAAGTGCATGTCGGCCTTGTAGGAGCTGCTCAGCAGCTTCAGAGAGCACACCAACGACACCTCCTCGCTGGGCGTCAGCACCTGCCCAGTGTGCCCGATGAAGGGCAGGTCGACAGGCATGGTGGCTGCAGAGGGGGTTGAGGGTGGGGTGGGGTGGGTGGCGACCCTATGGGTGTGGGTGATGGAAGAGTCGGAAGTGGTGATGGTGGCGGAGTTCTGCACTGAAGAAAAAATACACATCCGGGGGTGGCTTGGCACACAGGTCGCAGGATGTGGGGGGGGGGGGGGGGGGAGCACCGCCAGACGTAGAAATTACTCTCGAATACCACCAAAGCAGCGCGGGGCGAGGTCAACACACAGGCAAGTGGCGCACACCACTCCACCACCCACACCCCCCAACCCCACGGTGGGATCTTGTAAATTTTACATGTATAACTACAAGTATATACATGTATTATACATGTATAATACTTGCATGTCAACTATTATACATGTATAATACATGTATATGCCTGAAATATACATGTAAAATACATGTATATCAAGTAAAAATACATGTATAATACTTGCATGTCAACTATTATACATGCATTTTTACTTGATATACATGTATTTTACATGTATATTTCATGAATTTACATGTATTTTACATGTATAATACTTGTCATGCAAGTATTATACATGTAAAATACTTGCATGACAAGTAAAATACATGTATAATACTTGCATGACAAGTAAAATACTTGCATGCAAGTAAAATACATGTATTTTACTTGCATGCAAGTATTTTACTTGTCATGCAAGTATTTTACATGTATAATACTTGCATGACAAGTATTATACATGTAAAATACATGTAAATGCATGAAATATACATGTAAAATACATGTATATCAAGTAAAAATACATGTATAATAGTTGACATGCAACTATTATACATGTATAATAGTTGACATGCAAGTATTATACATGTATAATACATGTAAAAATCGGTATTTTTACATGTAAAATTTACAAGATCCCACCGTGCCAAACTCTAACCCCCCCCCCCCCACCCCCCCAAGATCTAGACGAGCGTCATCTGCGTGTCCCCCTCAAACATGACACGCAGGAACGCATGCGCCTCCCGCTTCGCCAGGTTGGCGACGTGGTGGTAGTCCACCTCCTTCTTCCCCTCGCGCGAAGCCTGCCGCATGGCCGCCGTGGCCAACTCCTTCAGGAACACCTCCGCTGCAATCGATGTATACTTCGGCAGCCTGGCGTGGTGCCGCGGACATGCCGTTCCCAGCACCTGGCCCACACGCTGCTGGAACCCTGGCATATCTGTGTGGAGCAGCGAGGCAAGCGGGTCTGCTGCCAAGGCAGACTGGTCCTGCTGCTCCGGGTCGCAGTCTGAGTCGACACCATCCCCATCCTCAGGGTTGGGCTGGGGGAACACCGCCTCCGTCAGGCCCCCCACGTCACCACCGCTGGCGTCGCTCGCGTTGTCCCCTGCACCCATGAGGCACACCAGCACGTCACCCCCGTCGTCCCCCTCGTCCGCCTCGTCGTCAGACATCACATCCAGAATGCGGTCCGGCTCCGCCGCGTTGTTGCCTAGGAGCAGCCCCTCCGCCTCCTCGCTGTCCCCACCCTCCCCGTTCTCCAGATACTTCGCAACGTCCTCCATGTTGCTGTCGCCCTCAGGCTCCAGGGGAACCCCACCGCCCCCGCAGCTGCTGGCCACCGCCTGGCTGTCGTCATCATCCAGGCTGTCGTCGCTGCCGGCATCGCCCTGTAGGGCGGGAGAGGGGCCCGGGGGCTGCCCTGTCGGCTCCCCGTGGAGCGGGGTGTCGGGATCGACCTCCATCAGGTGAGGGAGGGGCGGCGGGTGGGGGGCGGTGCTGTGTGGTGGCAGTGCCACACGTTGCCCCACGGCCTTATAGGGGGTGTGAGGTGCGGGGGGGACAACGGTGGTGGTGGTGGGGGTGGGGGTGGACTTCAGTGGAGGGGCAGAGAGAGGGGATGGAGAGGCGGTGGGTGGGTGGGGGGCGGAGGGCAGCAAGCGCGTCTCATGGAAGAACAGCGTGCGGGCGTGCAGAATAAAAAGGACGGAGTATAAACAATAGTTCGGTTTCTGCGGGGAGGGGGGGCAGCGCGGGAAAGTAGGCTGGGCGCCTGGGGCAACAAGTACAATCTCCTCTCAGCAGGCTGACTTTGGAGTTGGTTTTGTTTTGCCCCCGGATTTGGCGCACAAAACAACCAGCCGTATCCGTTTTTTTTCACAGAAAGGTCGGGCATGAAACACTCGTGTTGACACAACTGCCCGACTGATGCAGGCACTCGGGCCCTTCCGGTCTGCACTGCAGTTCTCTCTTCTTCTTCTTTTTCTTCTGCGCTGCCTCGTGACGTCGCTCTCATCATCTGCACCTGAGTGAAGTAAACGCTCGGTGATTATTCTCGGTTGCTTAAATTTCGGATCGGTAAAAGAGTCTCCCACACCCCTCTTGCTAATACGACAACCAGGTGCCAGTCCGTTGCAACATGGGCCGGTGTGGCCCAGACGTACAGGAAGACGGTCCGAGATACACAAGTGCAGTTGCATTGGTTTGTTTGGTTGTCCCTCCGTGCCTGTGAGCCCTTCTCCCTTACATACGTCCCTTGTGCTCGTCACACGGTTGTCCGACCCCGTGAGGCAGACAGGTGTGAGGACACAGGCCAGGACAGGACGAGTGGCGTGTTCGGTGCAGGCGGCCATCCAGCCTCGATTTGGGTTTACATCATGCAACCCGTAGTCGACAGCGGACTCTGCTCGCCCACCTCAACGCACCCACCTCCCGGAGACACACAGGCACACAGACACGACAGATGTACAGCGGACACAAACCGAGAATGGCACCTGGTGAAGTGCAGAGGAGGCGAAGGGACTGGGGTGGGGTGGGGAACACCCTGTACGATGTTGCGGGCAGGGTGCAGAGGGGATGAGCAAGTGTCGCACAGAAAAAATACAGCTCGTTGGCAATGCGTGTGCCAATTGGGAACGGGGAGGGGGGGCGGTGACAACCAAAACCTACCCACGCAAAGGTGTGACAGTGGGTAGCTTTGGTGCATGGGGTAGCACGGGTAGAGGGGATGGCGAAACCCTACAAAGCGCCTTCACAATTCTTATTTTAGGTTCCGGGGCCTAAGGCTGAAAGTACCGTCAGTTGGACAGGACACAGAACCCTCACATAAATCAAAGACTCTTGAGCCTGTTGACAGTGTGGTTGAAAGGTGGTGGTGATGGTATCCGCTTGTATGTCACCTCCGGAGAGAGTTTGTCTGCACCGGGCTGCAACAGCCAAGGGATGTGCTTCACGAATATGGCGGATGGATGGAGAGAGATGCTGAGCAAATGGGGAGCTTGGATGGTTGGTTCTTGAACGATTTGAACAAGTTGAACGGTATTGAGCCGTGCCTCTTGCAGCCCCCGGTGAGATGGGCTGATGTTCCGAGTTCGCCTGGCGGCCACACGGCATGGCATTCTTTCTGTTCATTTGGCATCGATAGCCAGCAGCCTGACGAGGCACACGAAATACACGACATACAAGACGGCCAGGCAGTGGCATGTACAGTTCTGCTTTGTAACATTGATTTTGGGTTGTTCCGATGATTGCACGAGTCGTACAAACACCTTCTGTGGGAAGGGAATCGCAGATCATGGAGAAAGAAGCAAAACGGGGGAGAGGCTGTGGAAGCAAATGGCAGAAAGCAACCCACAGCCACAGCGGTCACCGTACATGGTACGGTGGTTGAACAAAAACAACACTCGCAGATAACAATTCAGAAAACACATGCGGAAATGGGTCTGGCCTACTGCGCAGGTTCAACACTCAGGGAGTAGTTGAAGAAGTTGGAGCTGTCGTAACGGCGCTTCACCTCCTGCAGCTTGGCATACACCGTCTCGTTGGGGTACAGGTGTGCACGTGTGGTGACGTACTCGTCCTGGTAGTTCAAGTACCACCCGCCAGCCACGGGCCCCAGCAGCGTCGCGTTGGCGTTCTGCAGCTGTGGCACCATGGCGGCAGACGGCAGTCCCGGTGCCAGCGGCTGGCGGCAGTACTGCATTGTCCCCCACACGCTGCGCCCCGAGAAGGAGGTCTTCTTGGACTCCGGGTCCTGCGCCGTCAGCTCCAGCCCCCACGGCTCGAAGTAGGCGAAGAGCGTGTGGCCGAGCGGGATCCAGTTCTGCGGCTGCATCTCCTGGAACAGGGTCTCACTGAAGTGCGTCAGGTACTCCTCGTTCGAGCACACGTCCTCGCGCGACACGATGTACCGCGACGCACACTCGTACAGCGTCGTCTTCACCTCACCAGGGGTGATGTACATCAGCGGCCCGAAGATGTGCGCGTCCGGCACAGGGTTGATCGACGACGACGTCTGCTGCAGCGTCGAAGGCACCTTGGCCAGGTACGCGTTGATCACGGGCATCGCCTCCGCCATGGCCAGAGCCGCGTCGTCCGACGCCGCCGGTGTGTAGAACAGCAGGAACTGCAGCTGCGGGGCACCCGTCGCAGAGTCCGGCACCAGCAGGGGCCACGCTGTCAGCCGCGGGCTGTCCTCCACCCCACCCGTGTGGGCCGCACACGCTGTGCCCCAGAAGGCACGCACGTCCGCTGCCGACGTGATGGCGTACTGGATCACCCCGATCACACGGAACTTGGGGCGGGGCAGCGTGCGGAACACAAACTTCGTCACAATCCCGAACTGCCCGTGCCCGTTCCCGCGAATGGCCCACAGCAGGTCCTAGCGGAACCTGTTCAGGAGATTCGTCGACCCCGTCACGTCCTGCTCGTAGTCGGTGTCGTACACAGTGACAACACGACCAGAGGCCAGCACCACCTCCACCCCGACGATGAAGTCTGCCGACACCCCGTACAGCCGCGTCGCCTGCCCGGCACCACCCCCAGTCACGTGCCCGCCCATCGCCACCGTCGGCTCCTGCCCGTGCGGGAAGAACTCAGGGTACTCGAGGTACTTGAAGAAGACATCCTGCAGCGTGTTGCCGGGCTCCACCTCGAAGTAAACATTATCGGTTCCGTTCGCAGACAATGTGCGCGTGAACCCCTTCATCTGCTGCAGGTCCAGCACCAGACAGTCGTCGCACGAGCTGAGGCAGCGCTGCGAGTGGCCACCGCTGCGCACCACATACTTCGCCTTCAGCGCCCGCACAAACAGGAGACCGATCTGAACATCGCGCGTGTTGCGTGCAAGCAGCACGGCACGGGGCATCAGCGCCTCGCAGTACCCCATCATCCCTGTGCGCAGCCCGTCGTACGTCAGCTCCTCGTGCTGCGGCTCTGCGGCACACGGCTCGTCCACACCGATCACCTGCCCGTCGCAGCACTTTGCGTCAGCCATCAGCACCGTCCCGTTCAGCATACGTGCCAACAGGCAGTGCGCCTCGGGAGACGGCTCAAACGGCGCCGCGTGTGGGTTGAAAAGGTCCAGGCTTCCGATGGCCTGGCACGTCCCTGCCAGCAACGCTGTCGCCACGATGTGACGCATCATCGCGATTGTGCCCTCGAAGGACAACGTGTGTTGGTAGTGAAAATAAAGTGCAACTGCGGGTGGTGTGCGTGGTATGCATAGTATGTTCCACCGCCCCCCTGCTGTGCACCAATGGGTGAACAGCACCAGGCATTGACATGCATGGCACCCTCGATAGACTAATTTCGGTCCGACTCGCTGGCCGCTGCAGCGCAGACCCTCAGCTGAAGTGAGCTGGCTGCCTCTGGCATACCCGAGGAACCGGGCCTCGCCAGTGCAGAGATAAGAAGATACAATGTACGTCTCCCGAAGCTGGGGAAGGGGTCGGTGCATGGGGCGCAGCCGTCTCTTCTTGACTTCGGTGGGTGTGAGGGGGGTGTTGCCTGGCACAATCTCCCAAAGCTGGGGAAGGGGGCAGCGCATGGGAAGCCGCTGTCTCTTCTTGACTTCGGTGGATACAGCTGGCTGGCAAGGGCCAGTGGGTCGGTGGCATATCCCGAGGATGTGGAGGGGGCGGCACACAGGCAGCGCCGCCCCTTCTTGGGCCTGGGTGGTGGTGGCGGGTTCGGGAGGGGCTGAGATCTCCCGAAGCTGGGGAAGGGGTCGGTGCATAGGACGCAGCCGTCTCTTCTTGACTTCGGTGGGTGTGTGTGAGGGGGATCGAACCTCTCCTGTCTGGCACAAGGCACGTCTCCCAAAGCTGGGGAAGGGGGCAGCGCATGGGAAGCCGCTGTCTCTTCTTGACTTCGGTGTGTGGGACTTCGGCTTCGTCATGGCATGGCGGCGGTGTACCGCCACAGCACATCTTACCTCATGTGTGGGCGTGCGAAGACCGGCTGTGAAAAATACTGTGCTGACGGTCAACCCTACACGGATCGATCCCGCCTGTGTGGTGCTCGGCAGCGCGGAAGCACAGAAAAACAATCATTGACACAAGACAGATACACTCACCCCTTCCGGTCTCCACTGCAGTTTTCGCTTCTTCTTCATGTGTAGTCCTCCTAATATGTACCAACGCTCTTGGAACGCTGCTACTCTCGGTAGCTTCGGATCGGTGAGTGTGAGCCCCACACCCTCTTGCTAATACGACAACCAGGTGCCAGTCCGTTGCAACATGGGCCGGCGTGGCCCAGACATACAGGAGCAGTTGCATTGGTTTGTTTGGTTGTCCCTCTGTCTGTGAGCCCTTCTCCCTTACACACGTCCCTTGTGCTCGTCACACCAGAGGCGTGAGAGCGCAGGCCAGGACAGAACGGTGGCAGGAGGCAGTGGCGTGTTGGTGCAGGCGGCCATCCAGCCTCGATTTGGGTTTACATCTCTGCAACCCGTAGTCGACAGCGGACTCTGCTCGCCCACCTCAACGCACCCACCTCCCGGAGACACACAGGCACACAGACACGACAGATGTACATCGGACACAAACCAAGAATGGCACCTGCTGAAGTGCAGAGGAGGCGGAGGGACTGGGGTGGGGTGGGGAACACCCTGTACGAGGTTGCGGGCAGGGTGCAGAGGGGATGAGCAAGTGTAAGTCGCATGGAATTGATTTTTTTGGCTCTTTGGCGGTGCGTGTGCCAATTGGAATTGGGAAGTGGAAAGGGGGAAGAGGGTGAACAAACAAAAGCCTACACACACTGCATGCAATGTGTGGGTTGCACGGGGGAGGGGAAGGAATGGGTCGGCGAAGCCCCACAAAGCGCCGTCATGACATTTTTTCTGGTATCCCTGTGTATCAGGCGGAAGTGTCTATTGGATAGGACACGAAACCTCACATGGAGCAAAGACTCTTGAGCCAGTTTGCCAGTGTGGTTGTAAGGTTGTGGTGCAGGATAGGTGCGTCCGCTTGTGTGTCACCCCCAAAGAGAGTTTGTCGGCTTGTCAGGGGAGGCAACAGCCAAGGGACATGCATCACACGATTGTGGCGGATGGATGGAGAGAAGGGATGAGCAAATGGGTTTGAATGGGTGTTGGTCACTTCTGTTCATTATGGTAGTACCGACAGTCACCAGCCCGAGGTACGACACAAGACACACGAAACACACATTGGGCGGTAGCATGTACAGTACTGTTTTGGAACATTTAGATAGCCTGTGTAAGTCACTAAACACGGCTCGTGATCTGATGATGGCCTATCAGGGACAGTTCTATCAAGCACTAATGAATGGCCCATCAGGGATTGCTTTTCAGAGCGGGGTTCATGGCCCATCAGGGAATGTTCTTACAACTGCAAAACTACGAACCAACTTCCAAGGCGGACCAAGCTCGCTGGTGGTACCTCGACGGAAGCTTTTTGTTGCATCTCTGCGGCGGCCGTGTTTGACTGGTGCTTGCAGTACGCGGTGGCGGGAGGACCGGGCCGGCCGCGCTTCGCGCGGACGGGGGCGCTTCGCGCCCCCTCCGGCCCGGTCCTCCCGCCACCGCGTACTGCAAGCACCAGTCAAACAAGACTGCCAACACATTAGGCATTGGTGGTCAAAACTACGAACCAACTTCCAAGCCCGACCAAGTCTGGAGGAGTCACAGAGGGGTCCGGGGGAAAAACCTGAGTGACGCGTTTAATTGCACAAAATGAGCTCAAAACTCAAAAATTCCTTCGAAATCGGGCTCAAAAGTGAAAAATAGGGTTTTCCGGAAAAAAAATCGAAAAGGTCCCCTTAGCAGAAGCCGGATTATTGGTGTGAAAAAACCACCTCTGAAGGGCAAAAATGGGGGAATTTCCGGGTGACCGGTCCGGCCGGCTCCAGCCGCATTCACCCATTTTTCAGCCAAAAAATCGAAATTGGGTTCGGCCGGGAAATAATTAAACCGAAGTTTGCAAGCTACGCCCCATATCACTGTGAATACGTACACCCCCCAAAAAATTCACGGTGACTTGGTGCCCCTGACGACCCCATATTGCGTAGTTTGTGCGTAGTGAAAAGGGGGGGGGGTCTCATTTTTTGATTTACTCAGCCATTCTCTGTCTCTATGCCGGGACCCCAAACTCAAGGAGTTCTTGCTGTTCCGGGGTCAGTGAGGGTGCAGGCGCTTCAGGTGCTGCAGGTGCTGCAGGTGCTGCAGGTTCTTCAGGTGCTGCAGCGCTGGCAGCCTTCGGTGCGGGTTTCGACGCAGTCTTTGCAGGTCTCTTTGGGGGTGCCCTTTGGCGCGGTGCCTGCTTCAGCTCGTCGGGTGGAAGCATCAACGCATCATTAAGCGGTGCCTGCTTCAGCTCCTCCGGGTGGAAGCGTCAACGCATCATTAAGGAAGAAGGAAGCACAGTTGCTACGCTTTTTTGCAGCTGCAGGAAACGACACCATACCCAACAACAATCCCCAGACCGTCGAGGGAGAGTGGGCGCCTGGATCCCGTGACACAGATCTCTAGTGCCGTTGTGATCCCCTCGGATAACGTCTCCTGGACGTTGTCAGCGGAGGTTGCCTGTGTGGCGGTGACCTCCGTATACCCCGCGGGATCCAGTGCCAGTAGCGCCTTCTTCAGCTTTTCGTCGACCCCTCGGCCGACGCTCTCCTTGATGTCAAGGGCCACCTTCAGGGTGGCACCTCGCAGCGCCCTGAAGGCTGTGATCGTATCATCATTCACAATCTCGAGGGTGTTCTACGCGGCTCCTGGAACTCACTTCCTTCTCAGGTGTTTCTGGGCATGGGGCAACCTTGCCCAGGTGTTTCTGGAGTCCCGCCCCACATGTCGTGCGTTCTTTCGTACGGTGTATAGTGAGTTCTGGCAATAATTTTTTGCTCGGTCAGCGCAGTGCCTCCAGTCCTGTCTCAGTAGCCACACAGAAAGGGGGACCAAAAAAAACTGGGGGGGGACCAAAAAGCGAGACCCCCCCCCCCAGATTGCGTAGTTTGTGCGTAGTGAAAAAGGGGTAAATCAGGGGCACCAGGTGACCATTTTTTTTTAACTTCGTTCCCGTCCCCCCACGTTGTGCGCTGCGTCGTTGTAGCGTTGGCTCACTCGTGTGCTTCTTTCCGGGGTCGGGTCAGGGATAGTGCCTCTATTTTTTCGGCACAGATATCGAATCCATCGGTTCGTGCGGTGTCACGAAATTTCAGGTATTAACCCCCCTGGGGGGGGGGGGGGGTGAGGGAGGGAGGGAGGGAGGGAGGGGGGGAGGGAGGGAGGGACCCCGGCCTTTGAAAACACTAAACACTCCGTGTTTAGTGAATTATTTGGATGGTTCCGATGCTTGCATGAGTCGTGCAAGCACTGGTTTGGGAACGAGTCGCAGAGCATGTTGGAAAAAGGGGTGGAAAAGGGAGAGACGGTGATGTGGACACAAAGAGCAGATGAAAGAAACGCAACCACAGCGGACCACATACATGGTCTAGTGAGGTTGGAAAATCAGAAGATCGCAGTCACAATTCAGCATGAAGAAATGTGGATCCCTCTACCACCACCACTGCGCAGGTTCGACGCTCAGGGGGTGACTGAAGAAGTTGGACCTGTCGTAACGGCGCTTCACGTGGCGCAGCTTGGCGTACACCGTCTCGTTGGGGTACAGGTGTGCACGTGTGGTGACGTACTCGTCCTGGTAGTTCAAGTACCACCCGCCAGCCACGGGCCCCAGCAGCGTCGCGTTGGCGTTCTGCAGCTGTGGCACCATGGCGGCAGACGGCAGTCCCGGTGCCAGCGGCTGGCGGCAGTACTGCATTGTCCCCCACACGCTGCGCCCCGAGAAGGAGGTCTTCTTGGACTCCGGGTCCTGCGCCGTCAGCTCCAGCCCCCACGGCTCGAAGTAGGCGAAGAGCGTGTGGCCGAGCGGGATCCAGTTCTGCGGCTGCATCTCCTGGAACAGGGTCTCACTGAAGTGCGTCAGGTACTCCTCGTTCGAGCACACGTCCTCGCGCGACACGATGTACCGCGACGCACACTCGTACAGCGTCGTCTTCACCTCACCAGGGGTGATGTACATCAGCGGCCCGAAGATGTGCGCGTCCGGCACAGGGTTGATCGACGACGACGTCTGCTGCAGCGTCGAAGGCACCTTGGCCAGGTACGCGTTGATCACGGGCATCGCCTCCGCCATGGCCAGAGCCGCGTCGTCCGACGCCGCCGGTGTGTAGAACAGCAGGAACTGCAGCTGCGGGGCACCCGTCGCAGAGTCCGGCACCAGCAGGGGCCACGCTGTCAGCCGCGGGCTGTCCTCCACCCCACCCGTGTGGGCCGCACACGCTGTGCCCCAGAAGGCACGCACGTCCGCTGCCGACGTGATGGCGTACTGGATCACCCCGATCACACGGAACTTGGGGCGGGGCAGCGTGCGGAACACAAACTTCGTCACAATCCCGAACTGCCCGTGCCCGTTCCCGCGAATGGCCCACAGCAGGTCCTGGCGGAACCTGTTCAGCAGACGCTTCTTCCCTGTGGCGTCCTGCTCATAGTCGGTGTCGTACACAGTGACAACACGACCGGAGGCCAGCACCACCTCCACCCCGACGATGAAGTCTGCCGACACCCCGTACAGCCGCGTCGCCTGCCCGGCACCACCCCCAGTCACGTGCCCACCCATCGCCACCGTCGGCTCCTGCCCGTGCGGGAAGAACTCGGGGTACTCGAGGTACTTGAAGAAGACATCCTGCAGCGTGTTGCCGGGCTCCACCTCGAAGTACGCATTCCCGGACCCGCTCCCGGACACCGTGCGCGTGAACCCCTTCATCTGCTGCAGGTCCAGCACCAGACAGTCGTCGCACGAGCTGAGGCAGCGCTGCGAGTGGCCCCCACTGCGCACCACATACTTCGCCTTCAGTGCCCGCACAAACAGGAGACCGATCTGAACATCGCGCGTGTTGCGTGCAAGCAGCACGGCACGGGGCATCAGCGCCTCGCAGTACCCCATCATCCCTGTGCGCAGCCCGTCGTACGTCAGCTCCTCGTGCTGCGGCTCTGCGGCACACGGCTCGTCCACACCGATCACCTGCCCGTCGCAGCACTTTGCGTCCGCCATCAGCACCGTCCCGTTCAGCATACGTGCCAACAGGCAGTGCGCCTCGGGAGACGGCTCAAACGACGTCTGCGCGTGTGGGTTGAAAAGGTTCAGGTTTCCGATGGCTTGGCACGTCCCTGCAAGCAACGCTGTCGCCACGATGTGACGCATCATCGCGATTGTGCCCTCGAAGGACAACGTGTGTTGGTAGTGAAATAAAGTGCAACTGCGGGTGGTGTGCGTGGATGGTGTGTGGTCTGTGCTACGCGTGCCCTTCCATTCGCACAGAGCCCTGCTGAAGTGCAGGAGGCAGGTCCGCAGGAGAAAGCTGGCGGTCTGTTGTGGCAGTGGTGGCACCCCGAGTGTGGAGGGCCCGCCACCACTTCCTTGGGCCTGGGAGGTGGTGGCCAGATCTGCCGAAGCTGGGGAAGGGATCGGTGCATGGGACGCAGCCGTCTCTTCTTGACTTCGGTGTGGGATCGGCATCGTCCTGGCGTGGCGGCAGTGCGCCACCAGGGCACCTGGGTGGACGGATCAGCAAATGGGGGTGAGGTGGGTGGGCGGGTGGGTTGATATATTCCCCTGTCCAAACTCTAAGGGGCCTAACGCCACTCGCCCCAGCATCTACTGAAGGTTACACAGCCCCGAGAGGGTTACAAAATGCGTGGGCCCACACAGCACTTCTGGAGTGCTTTCTAAGGTACCCATCACCACGGCGTTATTGCGTATTTCTGGAAAATCTACCCAGACCAGGCCTGCTCATGGCATACCACACGGTGTACCCACACGCGAATATTCTTTGAACTGGTGCCGAGCCACATGTGTCTCGCATCAAGAGCACCTGCCCTTGATGCAATCACCACTGCCACACATAAACATGCCCACCCTTACTCCACGATGCTGTAGTTCCGGATGACCTTCGACCCTATTCGACGGAGCGGCCCGTCGTCCACCACGACGGGGCGCGGGTGAGCGTGAGCTGAGCCACCACCACCTGCGCCACCCCCGCCCCCACCGCCACCCTTGCGGTCCTTCTTCCGAGAGGCACCCGACACGGAGCGCCGGGTGGCACGATGTGTCGCCTGCGGCGGGCTCTGCGCGCGGCGCAGCGGCGAACGCCGCTGCACGGCGCGCGGCGCGATCCCCGTGGCTGTCACCCGCAGCCCTTGCAGGTCTGGGTGCCCACCCCCACCCCTGCCGGGCTGCGCCCCCTCCGCAGGCAGCGGCACCGCCTGCTGCTGCTGCTGGTCCTGCCCGCCTGCCGCCTCTGCGGCGCCCCTGCCTGCCGACGCGCGGTTCGAAATGCCGAGCAGGACATCCTTGTCCCGCTTCACCCCCGCAAGCTCGGAGCACAGCCGCGACACCTGCGCCTTCAGCACCGTATTCTCCAGCTGCACCTTCCTCCCCTGCACCTCCGCCTCACGCACCCTCGCTTTATACGACCGCAACTTCTTCTTCACAGCGAGAAAATCCGAAGCAGATATACACAGGATGTCACCACCACCACCACCACCACCCCCTTCTCCTCCACCCCCCTCCTCCTGGGCACCCCCTGCCCGCACCCCGAGGCTGTGCTTCCGGTAGACGATGTCACGCAGCGCCGCGGTGGGGAGAGGGGGGGGCGGGCTGCAGGTCGCCCCGCCGCCACACGGCCGCCTCCCCCGCCGCCGCCGCCGCCTCCGCCGCCCCTCTCCCTCCCCCTCGCTGCCGCTGCTGCTGCTGCTGCTCGCCTCCGAGCCCCCCCCTCGCTCCCCCCGCCCCGCCGGCGTGCCGTAGAGCGTCCCCACCAGCCTCCCCAGCAGGACACGCTTCTGGGGGTCCCGCTCCAGCCGCACAGCAGCCTGCAGGCACTCTGCGGGGCTCGGGGGCGGCGACGCCTCCCGGGCACCACCACTGCCACCGCCACCACCGCCTTGCCGCCTCCTCCCCCCGGAGGCACTGCGGCTGCGGGCTGCGGCTGCGCCAACCTGCTGCTGGCCCCCCGGGGGGGTGGCGGCGGCGGCTGCGCCGCCGCCGCCAGCGCAGGCCAGCCTCTGCAGCACCCCCTGCGCATGCAGGGTGAAGGGGCTGGCAAACCCGAGCTGCGACGCGCGCTGCGCCTCCTTCTCCACGATATACCGCAGGATGCGCACCGACATGCGGCTGTCGTCCCCCGGGGGCACCGCCCCACCACCACCACCACCCCCGCCCGTGGGGGCGGACGGGGGTGGGGTGGGGCTGGCTGCGGCACTGCCACCCGCCGCAGGGCGCATCAGCTCCAGCGCGACGCGGATGAGCTCCGTGATGGCTTCACACACCGCGCCATCTTCCTCCGTCCTCCGCAGGAAGGATAGAAGCGAGGCTGTCTCGTCCGACACAACTGCATTCCGTGTAACAGGGTGGATGTGCTGCGCTGCTGGAGGCGCCTGGTGAGGAGGCGGCGGCGGCGGAGAAGGCATCGGCTTGGGCACAGCGGCGGGGCCAACGCCCCGCGCCACCCCCCCGCCCCGCCCCGCCTGCAGCTGTCTCTCCATCCCCTCCAGCTCCCTGTCACGCTCCTCCAGCAGCCTCAGGTTGAACCTGTAGTCGTCGTTAAGGCGCTCGATGTGCGCCAGCAGCTTCTCCACCGCGCGGCTCTCCCCCACCCCAGGACAGGCATGGGGCGCTGCCGCCATTGCCCCCCCCCCCCCCTGTGTGGGGGGTGGGGGGCTGGTTGAAAGGCCCTTTCCCTTGCGTCTCTCTGGAGGCTTCTGCCGTCTATAGCGCAGCGCTGTAAACAGCGGAGGAGAGGGCTGGAGGGGGGGGCGTCGCGCTGGGGTGGTTGCTATATGTGTGTGGAGTGTGTTGGTGGGGTGAGCAGGGGCACCTCTGTGTGACTATGTGCCGGCAGTGCAGCTTTGCGGCATTATTCGGCCACGTACAGCTGGCCTCGGAGGGGGAGGGAGGGGGCAGGGGTGAGGTGTGATCACGCCGTAGAGTGATCCCCTTGTGTAACTCAGGCAAGGCTGCAGGGGGGTGGTGTGGTGATGGGGTGGGGTGTGTGTGTGTGGAGGCGTTCGGTGCAGCCTGATGTGAGGTTGTGAGGTTGTGGCTGTTGCCCAAAAAAGCGTTGTCTCGTGAGTTTTGGACACTGGCAGGAGCCATTGTTGCAGCAAAAAAGACTTGGTGTTGCGTTCTCTGTTTGTACGAATGGTGCCTGCTGGTGCATGTGTGCAGGATCCCGAACGCTTGCTGCTACGAGTCTTTCTAGTGCGAAAAGCTGTTCTTCCAAAAAAAGAACACAGGATTTGCGGGCATGAGACGTGACAGGTGGCCTTCAGATAATTGGAGTGGGGATGGGCTGGACAGGAGCGGGTGGGGGTGGGGGCACGTCTCGAAGACTGAGGATTCGGCCATCTCATACCCCTTGAACGGCAATGCGATGCCAGGCAGGGTGGGGTGTGAGGTTGCGTCGACGGCGGGTCCTTGCATCGCATTGTGAGTTTGTGCCCTCGAGAAGGCACTCTCGTGCAGACACACACACCCATACAATTTTGGACCCGTCGTATAGATAGAAAACACAGAGAAGTAGCAGTAGAAGCGGCGGGGGGCATGTGCGAGATCGGGATGCCTCGATCGAACCCTGGGCTCTTGCCGCAACTGGTGTGCAGCAAGACAATCAGATGGGGTCGAGACACAAGAACCACCTGAAGAAGTCGCACACACCGTGGCCACACCGTGGTAGAGGGAATGTAAAAGACAATTGCGGTCAAAAGTGTCACTTCAACTCTGCCGCTCTCTCTCTACTGTATGATACTTCGTTTGATGCGTTGACGCTTCCACACGGCAGCGAGTGAATAACTGATATGAAGTTCAGAGGCAGCCGTCCCATGATCAAAAAAAATAGAGGCCAGCTGGGTGGCCAATAGAAGGGTTGGGTGGGGGGTAGACAGTGGGACTGTAGTGATGGTGTTGCTGGGTGAAGGTGGAATCGGATGCGAGCATCAGAGCCCGAATGCCTTCACCTGCCCCCTCAGAGTAGGTAGCGCACAGAGCCAGTCTCTCACCCCGCTCGGCTGGGCGTGGCCAATCATGTGGTGGCCACACCACCAGGCGTGGTCAGGGCTGGCTTGCCCCATTGCGGGTCTCCCAAAAAAAACTCCATTAGTGCGGGAGCCGGCGGCTCACAACGGAGGGAGACAGGTGGGAATGAAAAGTGGGAACACAATTACACAAAATGATGACGACACAAGCACAGGAGAGTAAGGAGCTCCATGGAGTAGCTGGCCAGCAGCTGCAGCCGGGACAGCTGCACAACGGCGGGATATTAACACCACGTTGAAGCGGGATCACAGTCGCTTGCCGATACCTGTCCTTACCGAAGCAGCGAACAAGTAACCATCAGCAGAGCGACAGTGGCCGCAACAGAGGCGAGGGAGTACCACCGGGGGCCGCGTTAGATAATAGCGTAACAGCACAAGCGCAAATAGAGCACCCATGATGTTGGTGTGAAGGCAAAACGTAGACGAAGGGGAAGGGGGTGGTGAACGTAGAAGGGGCGGCACAGAGAAGAGGGATCACCTCACAGGGAACAGCCGCGGGGGGTGCAGGCACGCAGGGTGCAGGCAAGAGAGCCAGAGGCACACTTGCAGTCATTGCAGTGGTCCGACTGTTCCCCCTTGCCGGTCCAGCCGTCAGCAACCACGGTGCCACACTGCAGAGTGCAGGTCTTGGCGACGACAGGGCAAGACTTCGTCGTGCAGCCCATCTTGGTGCAGGCAAGGCCGCCGTCGTCACAGAAGCAGCTGTTGCAGTCGTTGCTGCCCTCACCCTTCCCGTTCCAGCCGTGGGGGACGACGGTACCGCAGCGCAGAGTGCAGGACTTCTTGGGCACAGCAGGGCAGGACTTCGTCGTGCAGCCCATCTTGGTGCAGGCAAGGCCGCCGTCGTCACAGAAGCAGCTGTTGCAGTCGTTGCTGCCCTCACCCTTCCCGTTCCAGCCGTGGGGGACGATGGTACCGCAACGCAGAGTGCAGGACTTCTTGGGCACAGCAGGGCAGGACTTCGTCGTGCAGCCCATCTTGGTGCAGGCAAGACCGCCGTCGTCACAGAAGCAGTTGTTGCAGTCGTTGCTGCCCTCACCCTTCCCGTTCCAGCCGTGGGGGACGACGGTACCGCAGCGCAGAGTGCAGGACTTCTTGGGCACAGCAGGGCAGGACTTCGTCGTGCAGCCCATCTTGGTGCAGGCAAGACCGCCGTCGTCACAGAAGCAGTTGTTGCAGTCGTTGCTGCCCTCACCCTTCCCGTTCCAGCCGTGGGGGACGATGGTACCGCAACGCAGAGTGCAGGACTTCTTGGGAACAGCAGGGCAGGACTTCGTCGTGCAGCCCATCTTGGTGCAGGCAAGACCGCCGTCGTCACAGAAGCAGTTGTTGCAGTCGTTGCTGCCCTCACCCTTCCCGTTCCAGCCGTGGGGGACGATGGTACCGCAGCGCAGAGTGCAGGACTTCTTGGGCACAGCAGGGCAGGACTTCGTCGTGCAGCCCATCTTGGTGCAGGCAAGACCGCCGTCGTCACAGAAGCAGTTGTTGCAGTCGTTGCTGCCCTCACCCTTCCCGTTCCAGCCGTGGGGGACGATGGTACCGCAACGCAGAGTGCAGGACTTCTTGGGAACAGCAGGGCAGGACTTCGTCGTGCAGCCCATCTTGGTGCAGGCAAGACCGCCGTCGTCACAGAAGCAGTTGTTGCAGTCGTTGCTGCCCTCACCCTTCCCGTTCCAGCCGTGGGGGACGATGGTACCGCAACGCAGAGTGCAGGACTTCTTGGGAACAGCAGGGCAGGACTTCGTCGTGCAGCCCATCTTGGTGCAGGCAAGACCGCCGTCGTCACAGAAGCAGTTGTTGCAGTCGTTGCTGCCCTCACCCTTCCCGTTCCAGCCGTGGGGGACGATGGTACCGCAGCGCAGAGTGCAGGACTTCTTGGGCACAGCAGGGCAGGACTTCGTCGTGCAGCCCATCTTGGTGCAGGCAAGACCGCCGTCGTCACAGAAGCAGCTGTTGCAGTCGTTGCTGCCCTCGCCCTTGCCGTTCCAGCCGTGGGGGACGACGGTACCGCAGCGCAGAGTGCAGGACTTCTTGGGAACAGCAGGGCAGGACTTCGTCGTGCAGCCCATCTTGGTGCACGCAAGGCCGCCGTTGCGGCAGAAGCAGTTGTTGCAGTCGTTGCTCCCCTCGCCCTTGCCGTTCCACCCGTCCGGAACAACAGTGCCACAGCGCAGAGTGCATGAACCGCTCGCCTCCGCCCGTGTTGTGCCGGCAAGGACCAGCAATCCCGCCAAGGTCGCGAATTTGAACATCGGATGAATGTGTTTCCTGTGAGTGGGTTGCTGTTGTCTCCTGTGTGTCAGGATTATCGTATGTTATAGGGACGTGCAGCGCACTTTGGCGCCTCAAAGATGGCGCCCTCAAGATAGAGGGTCGTCATGGCACCGAAGTCGGCTGGCCCACGCAAGGATGTCGAAGCTTGGGGTTGGGGATGGGGGCTCGTCAGAAATCAGGGAGCAGGGCCCTTTGCCCTTCAGAAGTTGGTCACACTCACTGGCAAGGCTGCACGTAGGGTGCAGATCACAACAAGAGCCGCCTCAGCACTGGTGGTGCCCCGCACGGGGAAACACACAGAGGGGGGGGCAGAGCACGTCACACGAAGAATCGGTCTTGCCATACCGGGAGAACTGCAATAACAACAAAAGAGTATTCGGCCTATCCGGCAATAAGAATGGAACACCCGCAGCCTCGACAAGCGAGAAGCTGCTGGGACACAATCACATGACCGCGGCGCTACGAGTTACCACAGCGCCACAGGCTTGTTGTCTGCTTAGACGATCGGGTACGACGCGGCGTTCTTGAGCAGGCACTGGTTCGACCCGCGGGCCACGCGGATGTAGCCAGACTCACCCCAGCTCGAGCCCCAGGAGTTCTTGATGATCCAGTAGTCGGGGGTCACACCGACGGCCAGCACACCGTGGTCCAGGGCAGAGCTCTCGCAGTTGGACATGACACCGCCAGAGTACGTCTGCCACGACGTGGCGTCCACGGCGATGGAGATGGGGCCGTTGCTCAGCATCCAGGTGGCCATCTGGTCCTCGTCCTGGGGCAGGTCCTTGTAGCTCGAGATGGTGGCACCCACCGCCATGGAGCTGGAGTACTTGCACGTGCCGCTGACGCCGTGGCCGCTGGTGTAGGGGTACGCCTCCTCCGTCACAATCTGCCCGCCGCGGTTCCTGATGAGCCACTCGAACGCGTTGTCCATCAGACCACCGTTGCACCCGGCGTCCACCTTGTCGCACGACACCAGCTCCTGCTCGGACACCGACGTCAGCGCGTTGCCCGCCTTCGCCCACTGGCCCTCAATCCCGCCGGTGGTCGAGAACGACCAGCACGTTGTAGAGTCGTATTTATGACCACATCAAAAGTGGTGTAGCCAACGGTGGGCGGCCGTCCCAGATAAAGACTGGAGAAAATGAACGACCTCCTCACCCAGAAAGATGCGAGGGGGAGAGGACAAACAAAAACAAAAGGGCACCGCTCCACACACTGAGCCAACGCACACAGGCCTGGTGAAGCCCCAAGGGCACTTCCCCCAGATCGTCCCTCCCCAGCTTACCCAACCACGTTTCATCACAATACAGGCATTCCACACTGCGGCCGGAATAGAGGCCGAAGGATTGCGTCCAGAATCACTTGTAAGGCATGTACACCAGAGAACCCGCTCGGGTGCAGGCCCCGTCTGCATCACGCTGCCCAAAACAGGGAGAGGGAGGGGATGATAACAACAAAAACCAATCTGAGATGGGCTCCTTCTCCGACATCTCGCCCGCAACAAGTCTCCTGCAAAGGAGACGCGCCTTCGACACCGTCTGTGCGTCCGCCCCTACGCCATGCACGCAGGTCGCACGCCGCGGCCAACTGCCGCCCCTCCGTTCACGACCTCCCAACGAGGGAGGTACGCCACGCACCGACACCCCGTACGCCCCTACGCCCGACGCGTAAGTCGCACGTCGCGACCACCTGCCGCCCGATACCTCCGTCAAGAGCCTCCCGACAAGGGAGACACGCCACGCACCGTCACCCCGTACGCCCCTACGCCTGGCGCGCAGGTCGCACGTCGCGGCCAACTGCCGCCCGACCTGCATCCTGCCCCCCGACCAGGGGAGCCACCTGTACGTACGCCCCTACGCCCAACGCGCAGGTCGTACGTCGCGGCCAACTGCCGCCCCTCCGTTCAGAACCTCCCAACGAGGGAGGTACGCCACGCACCGTCACCCCGTACGCCCCTACGCCCAACACGTAAGTCGCACGTCGCGGCCAACTGCCGCCCGATACCTCCGTCCACAGCCTCCCGACAGGGGAGGCTGTGGACGGACCCGAGCGGGTTCTCTGGTGTACATGCCTTACAAGTGATTCTGGACGCAATCCTTCGGCCTCTATTCCGGCCGCAGTGTGGAATGCCTGTATTGTGATGAAACGTGGTTGGGTAAGCTGGGGAGGGACGATCTGGGGGAAGTGCCCTTGGGGCTTCACCAGGCCTGTGTGCGTTGGCTCAGTGTGTGGAGCGGTGCCCTTTTGTTTTTGTTTGTCCTCTCCCCCTCGCATCTTTCTGGGTGAGGAGGTCGTTCATTTTCTCCAGTCTTTATCTGGGACGGCCGCCCACCGTTGGCTACACCACTTTTGATGTGGTCATAAATACGACTCTACAACGTGCTGGTCGTTCTCGACCACCGGCGGGATTGAGGGCCAGTGGGCGAAGGCGGGCAACGCGCTGACGTCGGTGTCCGAGCAGGAGCTGGTGTCGTGCGACAAGGTGGACGCCGGGTGCAACGGTGGTCTGATGGACAACGCGTTCGAGTGGCTCATCAGGAACCGCGGCGGGCAGATTGTGACGGAGGAGGCGTACCCCTACACCAGCGGCCACGGCGTCAGCGGCACGTGCAAGTACTCCAGCTCCATGGCGGTGGGTGCCACCATCTCGAGCTACAAGGACCTGCCCCAGGACGAGGACCAGATGGCCACCTGGATGCTGAGCAACGGCCCCATCTCCATCGCCGTGGACGCCACGTCGTGGCAGACGTACTCTGGCGGTGTCATGTCCAACTGCGAGAGCTCTGCCCTGGACCACGGTGTGCTGGCCGTCGGTGTGACCCCCGACTACTGGATCATCAAGAACTCCTGGGGCTCGAGCTGGGGTGAGTCTGGCTACATCCGCGTGGCCCGCGGGTCGAACCAGTGCCTGCTCAAGAACGCCGCGTCGTACCCGATCGTCTAAGCAGACAACAAGCCTGTGGCGCTGTGGTAACTCGTAGCGCCGCGGTCATGTGATTGTGTCCCAGCAGCTTCTCGCTTGTCGAGGCTGCGGGTGTTCCATTCTTATTGCCGGATAGGCCGAATACTCTTTTGTTGTTATTGCAGTTCTCCCGGTATGGCAAGACCGATTCTTCGTGTGACGTGCTCTGCCCCCCCCTCTGTGTGTTTCCCCGTGCGGGGCACCACCAGTGCTGAGGCGGCTCTTGTTGTGATCTGCACCCTACGTGCAGTGTGCCTCTGGCTCTCTTGCCTGCACCCTGCGTGCCTGCACCCCCCGCGGCTGTTCCCTGTGAGGTGATCCCTCTTCTCTGTGCCGCCCCTTCTACGTTCACCACCCCCTTCCCCTTCGTCTACGTTTTGCCTTCACACCAACATCATGGGTGCTCTATTTGCGCTTGTGCTGTTACGCTATTATCTAACGCGGCCCCCGGTGGTACTCCCTCGCCTCTGTTGCGGCCACTGTCGCTCTGCTGATGGTTACTTGTTCGCTGCTTCGGTAAGGACAGGTATCGGCAAGCGACTGTGATCCCGCTTCAACGTGGTGTTAATATCCCGCCGTTGTGCAGCTGTCCCGGCTGCAGCTGCTGGCCAGCTACTCCATGGAGCTCCTTACTCTCCTGTGCTTGTGTCGTCATCATTTTGTGTAATTGTGTTCCCACTTTTCATTCCCACCTGTCTCCCTCCGTTGTGAGCCGCCGGCTCCCGCACTAATGGAGTTTTTTTTGGGAGACCCGCAATGGGGCAAGCCAGCCCTGACCACGCCTGGTGGTGTGGCCACCACATGATTGGCCACGCCCAGCCGAGCGGGGTGAGAGACTGGCTCTGTGCGCTACCTACTCTGAGGGGGCAGGTGAAGGCATTCGGGCTCTGATGCTCGCATCCGATTCCACCTTCACCCAGCAACACCATCACTACAGTCCCACTGTCTACCCCCCACCCAACCCTTCTATTGGCCACCCAGCTGGCCTCTATTTTTTTTGATCATGGGACGGCTGCCTCTGAACTTCATATCAGTTATTCACTCGCTGCCGTGTGGAAGCGTCAACGCATCAAACGAAGTATCATACAGTAGAGAGAGAGCGGCAGAGTTGAAGTGACACTTTTGACCGCAATTGTCTTTTACATTCCCTCTACCACGGTGTGGCCACGGTGTGTGCGACTTCTTCAGGTGGTTCTTGTGTCTCGACCCCATCTGATTGTCTTGCTGCACACCAGTTGCGGCAAGAGCCCAGGGTTCGATCGAGGCATCCCGATCTCGCACATGCCCCCCGCCGCTTCTACTGCTACTTCTCTGTGTTTTCTATCTATACGACGGGTCCAAAATCGTATGGGTGTGTGTGTCTGCACGAGAGTGCCTTCTCGAGGGCACAAACTCACAATGCGATGCAAGGACCCGCCGTCGACGCAACCTCACACCCCACCCTGCCTGGCATCGCATTGCCGTTCAAGGGGTATGAGATGGCCGAATCCTCAGTCTTCGAGACGTGCCCCCACCCCCACCCGCTCCTGTCCAGCCCATCCCCACTCCAATTATCTGAAGGCCACCTGTCACGTCTCATGCCCGCAAATCCTGTGTTCTTTTTTTGGAAGAACAGCTTTTCGCACTAGAAAGACTCGTAGCAGCAAGCGTTCGGGATCCTGCACACATGCACCAGCAGGCACCATTCGTACAAACAGAGAACGCAACACCAAGTCTTTTTTGCTGCAACAATGGCTCCTGCCAGTGTCCAAAACTCACCAGAGAACCCGCTCGGGGGGGCTTCCTTCGTCGCTCACCTTTAGCCGGAAACCACAAGGTTATCCGTTGCCCGGGGAACACCGCGTGGAGGCGGTGAGTCACTTGTCCCCCTCGAGAACGACCAGCACGACCCGCACTGCCCCTGGTTCTTGACGTGCGTCACGACCCCCTGCGTGCGCCAGTCCACGGACGAGTCCTTCACCTTCAGCACCTCGCTCTCCGAGAAGAGCTTGGCGGGCGCCGACTTCTTCGTCACGCGCAGGCTGTGGTACACCTTGAACTCCTCCTGCGTCAGGTCCGTGAAGGCGTTCATGCCGTGGGTCGCCCCGCTGTTGGCCTCACGCTCCGCCGCCTTGAGCATGTTGCGCTTGAAGATGGCACGGCGGCCCGCCTCGTCAGCACCGCTGTACTGCTTGCCGTAGGTCTCCTTGAAGTTGGCCCACAGCAGCCCCTCGTTGGCGTTGATGTACGAGGCAGGCAGACCGGCCGTGGCCGTCGCCAGAGCGAGCACAGACATCGCGGTCTTCATCTTGTGGTTGAGTATATAGTCTGAAGGCAGGGTGGTGCGGAGGTGACGGAAAGTACGTGATGCCTGCTTCGTGCGTCCAAGCGGGACAAGCAGATGCAAAAGTAAAAAAAAACAGAAACACAGCACACACGCGGGCAACAGCAAACCCAGACAGCCAGCCCCGCTTCTTACAACTCTGAAGCCACACTGGTTGCCAAATTCCCTTTCCGTTTAACGGTCCCCACACGTGGCACGACCATGTCAAGGGTCCAGAAGATCTCAAGCCACCACGTGGCAAACCTGGGGGTTGCCTGCATGGACAGGCCAGTTGCTACCGCTCGGTGGCCTTCCTACGGACCCCCCACCGCTGGTTGAAAGCAAAAACTCGGGACCGGGGTGGGGTGGGTGCAGGGGGGGCGCGGGTGCTGAGGGCTGGGTGAAAAACTTCCCACCTGATTCGTTGTTACTTCTACCCCACCCACCCCACACCCCACACACCCCCACTCCAACCGCCCGGTTACTGATGCCTCTAGCTCAACAAAAAACAACACACCGGCGGCCAGCGTCTATCAACACGATACCTACCACTCCCACAGCAATGTCACGACGGCGCGTTAACCCCATTCCCACACTGCTTGAGAAACAGGCTTGGGGGTCCGAGAGTTGGGCCCAAAACTCGGCAGTGCGCGGGGGAGTGGGGCGGGAAGCGAGAGAGAGAGAGGGGGCGACGACGTTGACGACGAGAGCTCCGCCGACATGCTCTCAGCTGACGGGGAGGACGATGCCCCGCGTGCGGACGCCAACGGCAAGCGGCGTCGGGTGGTCTCCGGGGGCGACGGGGCCGAAGAGGAGGACGACATCGACGAGATGCTGGGGCAGCCTTCGTCGAAGGGCTGGGGGGAGCGCATCAGCTCTGCGGTGTCCGACGCGATGGACTACGTCTCCCCGATCCGCAAGAGGAATGTGAGCATCCACATTCACCAATGGGGCGCCGGGTACAAGGCCACGCTGAACACCCGCTGCCAGCTGTGCGAAGCGGTCGTGGGCAGGCAGTACACGCTGAAAAGCTGCGAGGGATGCAATCAGGTGGCATGCGCGAGCTGTGCAAACCTGCACAAGTGACTTCCCACCCGGGATAAGCGACTCGCAGATGCTGCGTATCTGCGCCTCCCCACGCACGGGGACATCGAGACGAACCCAGGCCCCGCTATCACCCTGGCTTCCGTGAATGTGACGGCGCTGCTTCCTCACCTCGAGAAGATCACGCTGATCCCTGCCGACATCGTCTGTCTACAAGAAACTGCCCTGACCAAGCACATGCAGGAAGAGGTATCGACGCACCTTTCCCAGGAGCGGATATGGTCCACGGCTTGGGGTGCACCCCGCGACGGCGTTAAAGGCAACCTTGTGAAAGGCACCAAAGGCGGAGTCGGCATCCTTGCGCGGAAGCCCGCCCCGCTCGTGCGCCTCTCCACCCCCACGACACTGGAACGTTTTGCAAGCGATGGCCGTTTTGTACACGCAAAGGTGGCAATCGGAGATGGTAGCTCCTTCCTGCACGTCCTATGCGTGTACGCCCCGTCGGGTCAGAAGCGGCGCAAGTCTGGGAAAACCTTCGCCGAACGGGAGCGACTCCTGCATGCGGTGCTGCTAGACTACGGCAGATGCTTGGGCGACGTGCCGGTAGTGGTGATGGGCGACCTCAACACCGACAGGGATGCGTCGCCCACCCTCGCACATGCACTGGACAACTACTGGGCCGATGCTGCGGCACTGGCCGCACAGGCCACCGGCACCACGCCCCCTTCAACCTTCACCTCCACTACATGCGAGGGGACACGTATCGACTACGCGCTGCTGAACCCGATCGCAGCGCAGGCCCTTACGGCGTGCGATGTTCGGGACGTGGGAGTGCCGAACCACCTCTGCGTGACGATGACTCTCGACGTTCAGGTCTTCGACCAGACGTGCCTCAAATACAGGGTCCCCAAGCAAATCCGCGTTCCTCGGGCCCCCCCCGGGGCTACCACCGCGCCCCCTCCTACTCCATCCCTCTCGGGGTTCGAGGGAGCCCTGCGGCGGGGCGACCTTGACAATGCCTGGAAACTGCTCTGCGAAGCGTGCGAGACCTACCTCGTGCAATTGGCGGGACTTTCAGCTGGAGCCTCCCGCGCCTACATCGGCCGTGGGGATGTACGCGAGCCACGGAAGGTCCGCCTGTGTGCGAGGGAATCACGGGCACCGGATGGGCTGGGAGCCGCGTCCTGCCGTGAGCTGAAACTGCGCGCTGCCATCCGACGCCTAGAGGAGTTGGTGGGCGCCCGCATGCGTCTTGGCAACGGCCTGCTGCCATACGATGTTTCACGCTGCTGGGAGAAGTGCAGAACACTGGTATGTGAGCTGCCCACCAACCAGGATGTGCCGGCTGGCGGCCGGCGCGACGGTACCCCGCCCCTTGCGGTGCTCCAACGCCTCCTCCACGGGACGCGCGCGGAGTGCCGACGGATTCTCTCTGAGGTGGTGCACCAGCGCCGAGGCCTGCTCCGCGACGACTTCCGGAGACGTTGCCGTGAGGATGCGAAGAGTGTCGTGGCGATGCTGAAGGGAGAGACGCCCAGCACTGCCGACACGGTGCGGCGACCGGACGGGACCTTCACCGCCAACCTCGCTGAGATGGACAGCATCCTGCAAGGAGCCTGGGACAGCATCCTGCGGCTGTACCCTGATCGCGTTGGGGAACCCGAATTTGCGCCGTTCATGGAGCGCTTCGGGAAATACGTACACCACACTCCGATGACTATATCCGACATCACGGGGTCAGACCTCATCGCGCTGGCACAGATGAAGCTAGCGAAGTCCAAGTCGGGCACCTGCGGCGTCGACGGCTGGAGACTGGAAGAGGTTGCACTTCTGCCGGTGGGGCTAATGGATGGGTTTGCAGCCCTCTTCAACAGCATCGAGCGTACCGGCTCTTGGCCCGAGGCGCTGAGAACCGCACTGGTGACGCTCATCCCCAAGGGCGAATACGCTGGCGACCCGCTCGGACTTCGGCCCATCACGGTCACGAGCCTGGTGTACCGCATATGGGCCTGCCGCCGTCTGCAGGATGTTGTCGTATGGCAGGAGGGCTGGATTGACCCCTCTCAACACGGCTTCCGCCCCGGCCACCGCGCCGACGACGCGCTGATGGACCTCACGACCCAGATTGAGGAAACGCTCCTGGACAAGGACACCTCGATCTACCTCCTGGCGCTCGACTTCTCGAAATGTTTCGACAGGGTACCCCAGCGCTTAGTCCTGGAGCTGGCGCGTGCAATGGGACTGCACGAGCGCATCCTCCGGCCGCTGGAAGCGATGTACTCGCGCCTCCGCCGTCGCTTCAAGACCCCACTCGGAGTGGGGGGGGAGTTCGATGTGACGAACGGAATTCTTCAGGGCTGCCCATTGTCGGTCGTCCTCATCAACGCGCTGCTCTCCGTCCTGGTGAAAGCGATCCAGGAAGAGAGCGGGGGGGCCCTCAGCATATCGTACGCGGATGACGCCACTATCATCTCGCGTGTCTCTGAGGCGCTGACACAACGTGGCGCGGACATCACGGGCGAGTTCTGCGCAATAACGGGAATGCGCCTAAACGAAAAGAAGACCATTGCCATAGGCGTGCATCGCGTGGACCCCTCCTCTGGCGCACGCCCTCGATATGTCGGCACCATCGCTGTAAATGGGGCCACCTTCCCCACCAAAACCGCCTCACCTGCACTAGGCGTGCGCGTCTGTGTGTCACCAGCGTTCATAGACCGCGGCGACGACGGACGGGCGAGTAAAGCGCATGCCCCCTTACGCCGCCTGGGCAGCTCGCCTGCGACCTTTGAGCAGCGACACGGCCTGATTGCTGGCGCAGTCATGCCCCGAGCGATCTTCGGTGGCTGGTATGCGCCCATTGACCACCGGGTCCTCCGCGACCTAGAGACCCGAGCCTCAAACTGCCTATACGGTGACCGCCATCCCTCCCGCAGCACCGCAGCGGCCCTCTCCATTGCCTCGAAGGGACACCTCCTTCACCCAGGAATCATAGTGCCGTATCGCATGCTGCTCCTACTTCTAGACTCCTGCCGCCGCCTACCAGAATTGATCCCGCGATTCAACCGCATTCGGGCCATGTATCATGGTTTGACAGAATTCTGACAGAAAAATGCCCAGAATTTCCAGATTTTTAAAATCTGCAGAATCTGAGAAATTCTGTAGAATTCTGCAGATTCTGAGAATTCTGACAGATTCTGTCAGATTCTGGGGAATTCTGAGAATTCTGCCAGTGGCTTGTGGCCAACTAGCAGCAGCCTGGTATGACAGGGTAGTCATACACAGGCTATGTACAGGGTCGGCCTCGTCCTGGACCAGTCGTAGGCTTATGCTACTGTTGGTTCTCAGGACTGGCCACCACTGCGCGGGTCAATTTTTTGAAAAGGGGGCCTTGACCAAAGGCAAACAGTTTTTGAGTTCTAGGCGGGATGTAAGACAGGGTGTCGCAGATGCAACAATGTCTCCAGAGCCACTTTGTATGCCTTTGTTCGGGATGCCCCTTCACCTGTCGCGCTTAGGTTCCGTCCAAGTTCGCCGATTCCAGTGCTTCAAGAGAGCACACAGTTCCTTCCCAGTAGTCTTCATCCTCGGTTCCGAATCATCGCAGTCCCTCGAATCCATGGTGCAGAACTAAATTCTCGAAAGGTGGTCAATGTTTTGAAAGGGGCCCGTGACCAGCGGAAATTGGAATTTTTGACCCAAACCTGCAAGTGTACTGTTGTTTAACGTTGTCCAAAGCCCCTTGCGGTGTGACAGTATATTCGTTATGTGAATATCTGTCACATGGCTATGGCAACACAGACACAGGCAAGCTGGGGAGGCGTCGCGTCCGTCGAAAAGATCATTTCTGCACAACTACCGGCATCGCAGCTACGGTAGAAGTGACTGACCCTGTTCTTGTAATCTTGACGCTGGAAAATTCCATTCGGAAATACCAAACACATCCACTGAAAGTGGATGGAATGGGCGTCAAGACCGTGATTTTTGGGGGAGTGGACTGCCCTGTATCGTGAACCCGCTGAGGGTACAAAATACAGAACAGGGAGGCACAGGTGCAGCACAACACAGGCAGGCAGGCAGGAAACAATGGGTGCAGGTCAGACAAAATGTTCGGTGTCAATCGGCTTGGTTTGGTTTGTAGGGATGATGCGGAACACACAACCCGCACCCAACCTCCAGATTCAGCCACTGTACCCATTTTCAACCTCCAGCCTGACGTACAAGACGACCAGGCCGTGACGGACACTGTGTTGCCTAAAAGGCGTTGTTCTCACGGAGTATAGACGCAGTTCGTCCTCACACCTCAGCAAGATACTCACCGTAACTCACCTAAAAAGGGTGGGAAACAGCAAGGTTTGGTAAACATCGTTCTTCTCAGCAGGTTGGCACAATTCATCCACACACGTTGTTTCGCTTCCTAACGCATACATTGTCGTACCAGAGGGGGAAGCTCTTCAGTGCAGTCCCTCCGCATGTGTGGATTAACGGCCTCTGTGGTTAAAAATCACACAGTTTGTCTAGACATCGCTTCAAGAATTCCGTACACCATAATCACCGTGACTTCTGTTTAAGTGAGTAGCTGGCTAAGGGGGGTGTCGCTAGTCACCCGTCCCGAAGGACTGCTGCCCTTATCCTTTTTTGGGGGGATTTCCCTCGAAAAATACTACGAGAAACACTTGGCATCGATGATGTGAGTGTTGCATTCAATGCCATTGAACGTTTAAAAGACAAGGCGTTGTGTGTGCGCCAAACCCGGATGACAAACCTCACGTGGTTTGGCTGATGAAGCTTGGTGTGAATGTGCGCACAGTCATAACAACAAGGCAAGGTAGATTGTGTTTGTCACCCAAAGCGCTGCCAACTATCTTTTTCACTGTGGGGGTCTTCGCTACGGGATGGTCGTCAGTGCACCTCGGTGTATTTGCTGTTGAAATAGTGAAAACTGACGAAGATTGACGAAGAATAACGACCAGCGAAGACCCCCTTGTGACAACCTTCTTGTGTGTGGTTTTGTCCCCCAAAAAGAGAACTCGTCCAGCCAGTGGGTCGCAACAAGCGACACTCACACCTTCCCATTTTGTAAGTTCGGCGTAGCCAACTCAGGAAACTTTTCACTGTGCGGATCCTTGCGAACACTTCACACGCCCGGCAGGCTGGTGGGGTGTTCTGCGTTCGAAGAAGTTCGACTGTCGTTGCACCGTCACACCCCACTCACCCATCCCACCCCGCCACCAGAGATCACACTCCAGAAGATGGGTTGCCCCTTTGCGGTGGTTTGAATGGTGGTGTCGAAAGCGATTCGCGCAAGATACTGAACGACGCACAACACTTTTCACCCAGAAAAGGGGGGATTTGCCCTTCAATGAAAACCTGCCACACAGCCACTTAGGCCTTGCGATGCTCAAGTGCCGGTTGGACCCCTATGTCCTTCAGGCCCCAAAGCAGGCAACGATATGGGATCAACCTCACAGGGGTGAACAACAGGGTGAACAAGGCACGGGTTTTAGTCTGATGACACACTGCAACCTCAAGGTGACTGGCGACACCTCTCCCACAGTCTGCGGCACGCTGCCGTGGCGACAAGGCTTCCTGACATGGGAGATCGCTGCGTGGATCAACGTGGCACCACCCGTGTGCTCGGCAGGTTGTTTCGGCACCTGCTTTCTCCGTGTCATGCTTTTCGTGAGCGTGTCAGGGATGTTGGCACACGCTGGGGAGGGTTTCACATGATGACATAACGTACATCAGAAGCACACACCCACGTGGCGCTGTCCTTGGCAGGACTTTGAAGTGCCGCCTTGATATCCTTGTTGGATAGAACCCTCATATCACACCCTCACTCAGCTGACGAAAACCGACTCTCGGGGCCAGTCTGCGATACCAGCACGCGAACCCAAATTGCAATGCGAAAACCTGAGATTTCTGGCTGATTTGGCCATGTACCCAGGTCCTCAGGAGCTAGATATTCGCGGGCCCATTTTAGGGCAACGAATGGGCTCAAAATTCATAAATTCCTTTGAAAACGGGCCCAAATGACCAAAATAGCCCCACCCCCCAAAAAAAATTCGAAAAGGTCCCCCCCGCAGAATTTCTCAGAATTTTCCAGATTTCTCAGATTTTCCAGAATTTTCCAGATTTTCTCATGGTGGACTCCAGCGGGGGTAGGGTAACCCTTTTCGGGAGTCTCAACTAGGGGGAGTCCAACTCCCGCTAGCGGGAGTCTATACTCCCGCTAGGGGGAGTCTGACTCCCCCTAGCGGGAGTCTTTTCACCTATTTTCACTCATTTTTCCCATGATACCTATGCAATGTGGCACTCGTCACTGAAGTACAGCCACACCAAACGAAACGGACGTTTGTTAAAAAAGGGGGCAGTGTGCTGACACTGGGATCCATTAGAAGGCTCCTAGCAACGGTGTTGAGCAAGGAGCTCCACAAGCACAGCACCCAGGTGGCCAACGCAATCATCGCCATGTCTTCCCTGACATGGATAAGTTCGCTGTCAGGGAAGTCGCAACGATGCCGAAGGAGGGCGCTCTCCGTCATATACAAGGTGGAGGCGAAGTATGGCAAGGTGCAGGATACAAACGTGTCGTCGGGGGCAGCCTGAAGCCGCGAATGATCGCGACACGGGCGAACGGCTTGGCACCGTGGGTCTGGATAGATGCTGGAGTTCGGCCGGGTGAAACCGGAAGTCGCAGCAAAATTTGCCCCCCCAGATTTCTTCCTCAAACCCACCCGTGGGCTGATCCGGCCTTGCACGGTGGACTCCAGCGGGGGTAGGGTACCACTACCGGGTTTAACCCTTTTCGGGAGTCTCAACTAGGGGGAGTCCAACTCCCGCTAGCGGGAGTATAGATCAGCAGTGGGCAACAATGAGGCGATGCGGGGGGCGAGGGCACCGATGCTCACTGTGCGACATCCCAGAAGAACGCTGGTATCAACAGGTGCATCGATACCCGCACCTGACTCTCTCTGAGATGAAAGAGGCTGGCTACCCCTCCCTCTTGGCAGGTGTGCTTCCCAATGCCCGCTACGTCACCCCAGCACTCCATGACTGCAAGGGGCTCGCCATGCGGCTGATCAGGGTACTGGATGAGACAACAAAAAAATATTCGACAAGACCTGTACAAACCTTGCACTGAATGTGTCGCAGCATAGGACAGGTGCTCAGTTCCGGAAGGTCGTGCTTGCCTGTCACAACAAGGGCTTGTTCCGCTACCTCTTTGTCTCCCTTGCAGACCTCATGCATTTCCGGTATGCAGACATCCCCTGGCGCTTCTGGGGATGCAAGGATGAGTCAGCCCGGATTCCCTTCTTGCGTGCTCGGATCTCAGGGCATATATTTCACTGGTTGATGGAGCATGCCGAAAAGGGATCAACGCGCAATGCCTACGTACACAGTCTCCATTGGTGGGCTCCAGAAGATGCAGTGCCTCTGCAGAACAACGACGAATTTGAAGAAGCAGAGAACGGACATCGCAAGAAAGATGCCGTTACAATCGCCAGCTCCGCAACTTACGAGAGAGATCTTGCGATGGCAGAAGAGAAGCGGCGCGCATCGGGCATGCCTTGGAAGGTTGCGCACCTGTCGCAGGACGGGATCCTCGGGTATAGAGAAGTCATTCTGTGTCCGTGTCTGCACACCCGACACGCTCATAGATTGGCTGTGTATGTTCTTTGCACACACTTGACACAGCTGCAGAAGGGGTTTGTGCACTGCAACACACAGGACTTCGTTGAACCCATCAGCGCGCCCTACTTCCTGTTCCGGTTCCCCGAAGGACACCGCAAATTATCGCTCTGCTTGTGCAAAATGCCAATCCCGCTGGGGGCGACTTTCACACCATTCGTGTCATCCGAGGCGACTTTGAGCACGCTTGACCAACGCGCACAGCAGGAGGGGGATGACAGTTCTGACGAAGAAGATGAGGCCTGCAGGATGGCTTGTCTTGCCCAAGGTGTAACACAACTACGACAGGCGATGGCCGCACTTTGACACCTCAAATTCTAACCGCTCACCTCCGCAGGTGCAGCCGCTACCAGGAGGATAGGTAGGTAGTCCAGAGTCCGGGGAAACTGACAGAAGCAAAACAAGCCCCTCCCCATCCCTCTTCCACCATGATTTTACCCCCCACGCCAGTAGACTGTAACTATATCATGGGAAAAATGGATGAAAATAGGTGAAAAGACTCCCGCTAGGGGGAGTCAGACTCCCCCTAGCGGGAGTCTGGACTCCCGCTAGCGGGAGTCTTTGACACCCGCTCAGACTCCCGCTCCCAGACTCCCGCTAGGGCCGCTGGAGTCCACCGTGCAGATTTTTCAGATTTTGGCATTCTGGCCCGGATTTTTTGCAGAAATATTTCGATGAGCCATTTTAGGGCTCAAAATGGGCTCAAAATTCAAAAATCCCTTTGAAAATGGGTCCAAATGTCCAAAATAGGCCCACCCCAAAAAATCGTACTCCTTTCGCTTTATTATAGACACCCTGTCCAGCAACTGTGGGAGAACAGTTCCGGACTACTTTTTGTTGAGCGCACACTTGCTGTCTCAAGGCTGTGTTGAGGCCCTGTGAAGTGGCATGAGGTGCTAATCCAAAGCTTCAGTCGTACGATTTCCTTCGTTACTTCGCGACTTCGCTACGCTTCGTCGCTCGTAACTAGTAAAAAAAATTCGAAAAGGTCCCCCCCACAGATTTTCCAGATTTCTGACAGAATTTCTCAGAATTTTCCAGATTTCTCAGATTTTCCAGAATTCTGAGAAATCTGGAAAAATCTGGAAAAATCTGTCCAGAATCTGGCCAGATTTTTTCCAGAATTCTCAGATTTTTCCAGATTTCTCAGAATTTCCAGAATTCTGAAAATTCTGGAAAAATCTGTCCAGAATCTGGACAGATTTTCTCAGATTTTGAAAATTCTGAAAAATCTGAAATCCCCAGAATCTGCCAGAATCTGTGAAATTCTGGCAGAATTCTGTCAAACCATGATTGTATGCACAAAAAACACGCATCGACGTCCCCCTCGGGCCTATCGGGCTTGCGCTCAAAAAAGGACTGCCGCCGGCCTCCCTCACCTGCGGCGATGATGTTTCCCTCATATCTGCTCCAGGAGGTTCCGAACCACTGCTTTCACTCGAAGTGGCGGCACGGAACCATGTGCTACGCGAGGCGCTGCGTCACAACATCTGGCGAAGGCTTGCTATCTCCAGACCCTCCTTCGGCGGTGTGGAGGACGGCGTTGACACCGTGCTGACAAACGACTTCTGGCAATCATGTGGGGATCCTGTGCTCGCCGCTGCGATGCGCTGCATTATTGTTGGGGGCGTGTTCCTGGCAGACCGCTGGGGACGCAATAAGCTTGGGGCTGCGACGGACTCCGCGCCTGACGGGCCGGAGGCCGAGCGCTCGACCGCTCCTACTCCACCTCCTGTGACCGCTGCCGACCACGCCACAGCACCCGCGGACGGCGACGCTGCCGGTGACACCGATGATGACGACGACTCGTCGAGCTCAGCCCCGTCCGAGTTCGATGTCCTCGACGACTCGGGTGAGGTGCCCCTACCCCTCACAGCAACACAGCCGGAGCCGGGTAGCGACCGCCTCTGCCGGAATTGCGATACGGGCTCCCCCGAAACCGTCACGCATCTCTTCTGGGAATGCCCTGCCCACAACGACGTCCGTGCCCGGGAGCGGTACGCGGGTCTCTGTGAGGAGCGCCTCTCATGGCCGCCCTGCCTAGCCAACTGGGGCATCATACCGAAACCCCTATCCGGTACGGTGCGGGCGAAGGACCTGCACCACCTAATGAGCACGATAGTCGCCCGCAGAGATGTGCTGGAACGTGAGCGCCTCGGGGTATCCCCAACTGTTTGCGCGTGGGACGCAGCGCTAGCGCGACCCGCTGCGCCCCATCAGTCCGACCTGGCCTCACTGCCGGACAACCCACCCCGCTGGACTCACGGAGAGTGCATCATGCGTGCCCTGCGGGCCTGGCTCGGTCGTCTCACCTGGACGAGGGAGGGGTCCGTCTCCTTCTGCGAGCTCGCCATCGACTTCGAGGTCTTCTCCGGGCTCGACGTCTGCCCGATCGCTACTGGCGCCCCGGCAGGAACCCAGCCCGCCCCACTCAACATGCGTGGACGCATGATGGGGCAGATGTTGAAATACCTTGTCTCCCAGTGTGAAGCAGTTAACCTCCGCGCGCCCCTGCCTGGCGCGTTTGTCTCGCGTGTCTACTGCCTCCGCGCGGTGGGGGTGAAGGAAGTCTGGGGCGGTCTTGAACCACGCCCCCGCTTTGCCTGCCACGGGCTCACCACCCGTATCCTGATCGAGCAGATTCCCCGCGCGATCCACTGGGCCTCGAGCAAGTCGTGGGGCCTGGACCTTACCCCGTCGTATGCCGAGGTGCCCGACCGGGACACGCGAAGCGAACAGTGGGACCCTACTCCCGTAGCCCCCACCCGTGACCCCCTCGACACGGTCAGCCCGAGGTCGGCGCCGTGCGGCGCTGAGCGCTATGCCCCCCGTTCGGAGGTGCTGGCTCGCAACGTCTGCAGGGCCCACTCCAAGCCCAAGTGCCATGACTGCGACGCGGCGGGGCACAACCGAACCCTGCGAATGGAAGACTGCTGCCGGGCCCACCACCGCCAGGATGACGGACTGCCCGTGCAGTTCTGCACCACGCACCGGCTGCTCCGCTGCGGCACCTGCAGCTCCTCCAACATGTGCTGCAAGCGTGGCCACCACGGCTGCCGCGACCATGACCTGCCCCCCTGCGGGGTCTGCGCCTCTCTGCCTGAGCTGGATGACAGACGCCCCACCGCTTGCTGCAAGAAGGGCCACCACGCCCCTCCCGCCCCTGCGACGCCTGTGGAGGCAGACGCCCCCACCCCGCCGCCCCATGTGCCGCCAACCCCGCCCTTCCCAGAGGCGACTGCGCCTACCGTGGGGGATCTTCCCTCCACCACGCCACCCCGTGTGCCTGCGCCTCAGCCCTCCCCTGAAGCGACCCCGTGTCCCGCTACTCCCGAGCCCGCCACCCCTCCAGTTATCCTGAAGAGGCTGGCCCATACCGTGTGCTCCCCGGGCTCACCCCACCGCCACCTGATGCAGCCTCGTAGGAGGCTCTCACCCGACGGCGTCAGGCCATCCATCCCCGCCGTGGCGCAGCTGAAGCGCACCGCCTTAGAGGCGCATACCGGTTCCACCCCGGCACTGCCTGCCCAAAGGCCTAGGGTCGACCACGTGATCCCCACCGCTGACGCTGACGCTGACGTGGGCGCCGCTGATCCGGACCCACCTTCTCCTACTACCTCCCCTCCCGACGGCGTGTCCGTTGACGCAGCCCTTCCCCAAAGGCCCCGTTCTGGTGCCTCTTCCTCCTCCGCCCGTGCGCGGTCACCGCACGCGCCTACAGGCTTCCGGGCCTACCTTAATCCTCCTTCCTCACGTAGCGCGTCACCGGGCGCTACAGACCGTGTGGCGCCTGCGCCTCCTCCTCCTCCTGTGTCACTTCCCTCACCCCACCAGAGCAGCTCCTCTCTCAAACAAGGGGAGTCTACCGGGCCGCGGGCCCGCGTAGTTAAGTAGACGACACCCTTGGGGTGCGAGTATTTTCGTTTCGGGGATATTCACACTATAAGCATACGAGAGAGAGAGAGAGAGAGAGCGAGTGCATATAGGTTAGGCTTTGTCACGAAACCCCCGCCGCTCCATCACGGATCATCTTGTTGTCCAGGCGAGTGTATGCTGGTAGGCACCTGCTGAAAGAAATACCGTTTCAGATAAACCGCACCGGGGATCCACAACAATGTGTCTTTTGAATTATCGTTGGAGTCGCGAAGACACGCGATATCTTACCTGACGAAGGGATAGCCGTCACTGCGGTAAAGATATATGTGCCACAACCAGGGGCACAGTTCTGTCGCAGCTCCGTCCGTAGGAGCTAGGGGGGGGGAGAGAGCCTTGCTTCAAGGAACATCCAAAGAAACAGATAAGGCTGCTGTTGCGTGTGCCAAATCCAAAAAATAATTCAAAGAAAATGCCTAAGGGCATAGAGGCAGGCCCAGCACGTTGCGGCAGTGGGGGAGGGGTGGCGATTCAAGGCTCCTTCAAAGGTTGGGGGGGGGGGTGGCGATCTCCTCTCGGGCAGGACGGGTACTACTGAGAGCGTGTCATGGACTCCAGCTTGTCGACCAGCACAGGGAGCGTCAGGGTGAACTCTCCTTTGGGTGTCGAAGCCTGTGAGTTGAATTGGGGGGTGGTGTTGGGAGGGGTTGGTGTCCAGGCCTGGCGGCGGGGGTTGCGAGGCGTTGTCATGAAGAGGGGGCGCGATGGCTGCACGCGGGGCCATGCCTTCTTTTTCTGGCAACAGATTCTTCTCCATAACAATAAGGGGACATACCTGGATGCGCTCCTTGAAGTTTTCGAACACCACCTCCTGCATCTCCGTCGGCATGTGCAGGAAGAGGTCAACCAGGTCGCCGTCGACAAAGTTGCGCGCCTTCTTGGAAGAGCTCCTGCAGATACCGGACTGGACGACGAAGAACCGGCGCCACTTTGCGTAGTCAAGGTCCCCCACGCTGGGTGCAACCTGCATGGTGTGTGTGTCGGCAGGGTGCAAACTGAGAGGGTAGACAACGAAAAACACTTCCCACACCCAGGTTGATGCGCGGAGGCAATTCCCACGGCTGAAGGAGAAGCTCGGCTCGGATAAAAAATCAGAGCAAACCCCGCAGTTGCAGCAGGGGCCCACACACACACAGGCAGGCAAATCAGTAACATACGTGTGCAACCGACTCCTGCAACGCGTCGAGGAAGTGGTACTGCGCCTCCGACAGATGCACCAGCGACCCGATCGACCCCTGCGCTGTCGCGAAGATGTAGCTCCCACGGTTGTCCAGCCTCAGGGGCGCTGCGGTGCTGCAGTACTCCATTGCCGAGGCCACCACCTCTGCCTGGTCGGCAGCGTCGTGAGGGGGCTCCAGGCTGCCCTTGTGCACAGCATTGACGAAGTGCCCCAGGTGGAAGCACGACGTCACGGTGAGCTGCATCGAGTCGATGTCATCCGACGGCGCAAGCGTGATCAGGTTGCACGCAGTGTCCCCCACGACATAGCACGAGTCCCCGAGGATGTTGGAGCAGGTCACCTGGCGTGCCACAGGGTCGTGGCCCACCTCATCCAACGAGCTGTCCTCCGCTTTATACGCAAACACCGTCACACTCCTATAGTAATCCCCCACCAGGAGGTTGTTCCCATGCGCCTGCAGCGACACGATCACCAGATGGCCCGCCTGGCTGCACTCCGACACCAGGTCACGGGTCCCATCCCCCGCCTCCTGCCACTTCATGATGTAGAGGACGGAGTTGACACCCACCGCGAGCTTCCCCTGGAACTCGATGATCTGATAAACACCCCCCTGCGTGCTCGTCGACGACACGAGGTGCAGCTCCGACGTCGCCGCGGAGAATGAGAACACCAGGATCCGCCCATTCTTCACCTCCTCCTCCTCCGCGATGAACGCCGTCCCCACCACGATATACTCCGTCGAATCCTCGTGCAGGGTGCAGCAGCAGACACTCAGGGGGCACTCATCCTGATCCAGGTCAAACTGTGCAACATACTCCCCGTTGTCCACCATCGTCTCGCTCACAAGGGCAAGGGTGTTGCACGGCCTCTCCCGATCGTGGGTGTGATCCAGCCCCACTGCATAGTGCCCCGTCTCACGGTGCAGGGCAATGCAGTTTGCAGTCGCCTGAACGGAAACCGTGTCGATGTGGAGCTTCTGGATCCCGTTGATAGACCCGATGACGAGGAGCCCCTCCGTGAGCAGGATGAGGCACTCCCTCCCAGTCCCGAGTGCGGGGCTGTTGAAGGTCGCTGCGACATGCGCCCCCTGCAGGTTCACAGGCGACAGCTGAATCCTCCCCCCCTGGGAGAACAGCACGGTCGGCTTATCCGACGTCGCAAACACCGCTGCATCCTCCGTCCCGCCCGCCGCCCCGGAATCAGCCATGCTCCCCATCACTGTGAGGCCCACGGGGCGTGTCCCCAGCTTAATCCTCCTCCGTCCGGTCAGCCCGGCGGCTGCAGAGCCTGCAGAGGCCAGCATGGAGGCCTCCCATGTGATGAGGGAGCCGTCACCCAGCCCAGCGAGGAGGTGGAGTGTGCCGGCGAAGACATGAAACAGGACGCTTCTGGGGATCGCGTCGCAGCCGACCGGCTCCGACACGACCTCGGGGAGGCTGGGGGAGTCGAGGCGGAGCACGGAGACTGTGTTGTCCGTCCAGAGCCCCACGGCGCAGAAGAGGGCAGGGGTGCATGACTTGCGCAGCACATTCGCCGAAATGGAGTCGACATCCATCCCGTCGGGGCACCGCACCGGGGGTTTCTCCTGCGAAGCTGTTGAGAGGCGCTGCGACACCCGGGATGCCTCCTCCGGCTGGAGGAAGGCGAGGCAGGCGGCGTCCTTCGCAAGGTGGTTCCGCCCCACCTCGACCAGCTTGCCCCCGGAAGCTTCCAGGGAGACGAGGGTGCTGCCGCAGGCAACCAGGATTTGGAAGCCGCACACCGCAGCCCGTGTGATGGGGGCGGACCCCCCGACGGCATGCTGCGAGACGAGCTGGCGGGTGGCGGGGTTCACCAGGCGCAGCTCCGCCGCGGTTGCCTGGACCCAGTAGTCCGCCTTGGTGGACCTGTCGTACGTATTCCCGCAGTGGAGAGTCGGGGAGGCGGAGGAGAACCCCGGGACAGGGGTCTCGCCGATCTCATCCCCCTGCATCTCGAGGAACTTCGTGACTGCGACGAAGGAGAGGGCCACCACGGCATGCTCTGGGGAGTCGTACGACAGCTTGAGGGTCCAGAGGTCCTGCACCCCCGGGAGGGGTACCCCTGCGACGGTCTGCACCCCCACGCCGTTGCGGACGATGCGGATGGAGGCGTCACGCCCCTTGCCTGAGCAGGTCACCATCTGGAGCCCCCCGACGTGGTTGGGCACCAGGGAGAAGCTTGTGATGGGCCCGATGCTGGGGACCGTGTCCAACACGCGGAACCAGCTGTTGTCCTGCGGCTTCGCCAGCATCTCGACGAGGAGTGAGTCGCCCGTGTCGGACCCAACGAAGGCGACGCGCCGCCCCCCGCCCAGCCAAGAGATGCAGCGGGGTGATGTGGTGTAACCCAGGGCCTCCAGCTCCAGCGAGACAGCCCGTTTCGGGAGGGAGTCTCCATGGGATTCCGAAGCGGCTCCCGGGGCTGCCGAATCCTGCGGCTCGCCCACGGTAAGAGAGTAGAGCTTGCCGCAGTCACTCCCAAGGAGGTAGTAGCGTGACCCGGCGACCTGGCAGACGGCGGTGATGGCCTGCATAGGTTCTCCCTCTCCGGCCATCACCTCGTCGACCCGCTTCTCCGTGGTGCTGAAGTCGCTGATGCTGATGGCGCGGCTGACGTTGGGTGCGACGTATGAGATGAGCTCTGCCCCGATGACGATGATCCCGCCCGGGCCGCGCTCCACCCGCTCTGCCTGGCGCTCCACGTTGCGCTGGAAGAATGACCCCTCGACCAAAACATCCTTCTTATCCCGGATGGAGTAGGTCCGGATGTGCGACATTTTATCCGCGTCTGTATACAGCACTGCGATGGTGGGGTCCCCCTTCTTCGCGGAGAAGACATCCGGGTCGACAAAGCACATGTCTGTGATCCTCGACTCCTCGATGCGGACAGGGTAGGGCACGTCCAGCGCACCGTTCTTTTTAATCCGCATGATCTTCAGCTGCCCCTGCACAAGGCTGAACGCGGCAAACGTGTGGGAGGGGTCCGTCTTGCCGTAGATGAGGTTTTCTGCCGGGAGCCCAACCTGGTCCGAGAGGTCCTGCTGGCTGATGAGGGCGGGCCGGCCCGCAGCTTGGTCCCAACGGAGGGTGCAGCAGGTGCGGTCCTCCAACACGAGAAGCAGCACGTCAACCTGGGTTCCTGAAGGGCGGATGAACTGAAGCATCTCCACGGAGCCATAAAGGTTCTCGTCGTAGGTTTTGGACAGGATGCCATCCGGCGTCACCTCATAAAGAACAAGGCGTGTTGTGTAGGCTACGGCAATGCACCGCACGCCCTTCTGTGTGAACTCTCCGCTGTCGGTTGCAGTCGGCACAGTCGGCCTCTGCACGGTGCTCACATAATTGTACTGTGGGCGTGACATCGTCCGAGCTCAAAACACACAACCAGCCCGTCAAGCTATTGCTGTGCAGTGCAGGCTTGCACCGGGGAGCGAAAAAACTCCGCTGATATCCGCACTGGATGTGGCACACACGAGGGATGTGCTTCTCGCAAACACCCCACCCCCACACCCCCCGACGGACGCGGGTCCGGCAAGCGGGGTGGAGGGGCTGCTTGCCCACCAAAGGCACACCCACACCCGCCCAGCAGCAGGGTCGTGTGGAGGGAGGGGGGGGGGGGCGAACAAACGTTGGAGACAGGTGGGGGGGGATGCGGGTGTGTGTGTGTGTGTTGTGTAGTCTGGCAGGGGGGTTTGATTGTCGAGAGTGGGTGGGTGGTGTGGGGTTCGTCTAACTATATCAGTGCGGGTGAGAGTTGGAAGTATGGCACGGGTTTGGAGCAGGCAGGGGGGAGAGTGTTGAACAAGAAGTAGAAGGAATCACAAGGGTGGTCTCCCTTCACTCGTTATGCAGGTTGTGTCTGAGCGGCAGGAGGGGGGGGGAGAGGGGGGGGACGGGTGGGGAGACTAGCCCGGCGAAATCGAAACTGGGTTTGGCGCGCAGTCACGCCGCCCACAGGGCACTGGACACAGAGGGTGCAGTGCAGCGGGGCTCACATCAGACACAGACGGCACGTGGGAGGCTGCAGCTGCAGGCAGCACAGCTTACTTGCTCTTGTTCTTCGTGGGGGAGCCCTTGGGGGAGCTCTTCTTGGGGGAGGCCTTCTTGGCGTCCTTCTTCTTCTTGTCGGCCGCCTTCTTCTTCTTGTCGCTCTTCTTCTTGTCCCCGCTGCTGCCGGCAGACTTCTTCCTCGACTTGGTGGCCGACTTCTCCGCCACCGCCCCGTGCACACCGCCGGCAACACCGCCCCCGGCAATCGTCACGTGCGACAGCAGCTTCCCCAGGTCCTCGTCCTCCGACACGGCGAGGGTGATGTGGCGCGGGCGGATCTGGTGCTGCGTCGTCTTCCCCTTCACCTCGTGGCTCTCCCCCTTCTTGTTGATCCGCTTCTTGTACGCCGTCACCTTTGCCGCCTCCCCAGACAGCTTCAGCAGCTCCGACGTGCAGTACTCAATCACGGCCGTCAGGAACACGGCGGCGGTCGGGCTCACCCGCCTCGTGTAGCGCCCCTTCTTCAGCGACTTCCCGATGCGCGACACAGGCAGCTTCAGCTTCGCCATCGTCGTCAGCGACACAGGCGCCGCCTTCTTTCCGCTCTTCGTGGAAGGTGCCATTGTGTTGGTGTGAAATTAGCGAGAGTGTCTCGTCTGTGTGTGGTGGTGGTGATTCGTTGTGGATGCGGTGCGTGCAGGACACAAAGTCATGCATGTTGACGTGCAAAGAAGCGGGGTGAGAGACGGGGGGACAAGTGACCGATTCTTGCCACGAACAACAGTCGGCACGCAACGTGGCAACCACCACTGCTGCAATGCCGCAGACAGCAAGAGAAGGTCGGCGCCACGCAGACAGCAAAGACAATCCTCACGCGAAGATATCACCTAAATGAATTCGTGCTACATGAATTCTGGAGCTCATACTCGACTTTCAAGTACAACTAAGTGCCCATTTCACGCTCTCATGCGGAGGGGCGCGAGGGACCAAGCAGTCACGGCGGTGAGCACCACCAGATGCCCCAAAAGGGCCTTGGCAACGCCACACAGCGTGTCAATCAAAACAGAAGCCAGACCCGGTGCTCGGTCCAATGTCTACATTCCAAGACACTCGTACTCGCGGCGGGCGCCTCCCTCTGGCACACTCGCAGAAAGAAATCAATCGTATCAACACCTGTTGTTTCTTCTCGCGATCTCTCTCTCCCTCTCGCGCTTTCTGGCAGCACGCGCAGCCCTCTCTCTGTAAAGCTCCCACTTGCGTCTGTAAGCACGCTCACGCCTCTCAGCCAGCGGTGTGATGCAGCGCTGCACGGCAGACACACCATGCGCATAGGCGTGTTGCGCCAGCTCCTCTGGCAGGTGCATCCTCACAGCCGCCACAATCCCCCCACAGCGCACAGTCTTCGGCCCTGCGAACTGTGTGACACGCCCCGCCTCCTCCGCCAGGCGCTCCACCAGGTCCACCACAAAGGCGTCCATAATCCCCATTGCGCGCTTTGTGATGGACACGTTGCACCGATCCCTCCTCCCATCGATCCCCCTTTTCTGATGTGTCCCAAACTGTTTATGCATCAGCAGGCGCACATATCTGGCGTAGCTGGTGTACTTCGCCCTCTTCCTACGTGTGCTCATCGTTGTCCATTCAGCGTTGTCGATGTCCTTCCTGGATTTCAGCACCAACTCCTTCATGTTTTTACCTGTCACTTTGTGACTGCAGCGTGGGCCTGCTGTCGGGAAGGGGTTGGAGAACAGTGGCCGAAACACGCCGAGTGAGTGACTCGCAAGTGAGCACAAGTGCATCCACATCCGAGGGAGGCGTGCTCGTCTCTTCACACCACCACCGCCACAACGCGAGAACAAACCACAACCGGCGTGCAGTCACGCCACTGTGCCGCACTGCAAGTGCAGGCAGCACAGCTTGAAAGGCAGCTTGTTCAGCGGAGACATGGCTCCATCAACAGCAAAAATGGGTAAACATCAACACAGACACAGACACAATCACAGACGGAGCTGTGTGTGCTCTTACTTGGCGATGTACAGGGTGCGGCCACGCTTCTTCAGAGCGTACAGGATGTGCTCCACACGCACCGTCTTCGCGGGCGCCTTCTCACGCACCTCCATCAGCGCGTGCGTGTCCTTCATCACCTGCTCCACGAAGGTGCGCAGGATGTTGCGCGCCTCGTCGTACACGCTGCTCGCCAGACGCTTGCACCCACCACGGCGCGCCAGACGACGGATGCTGCCCTTCGTGATCCCACGCTGGTTGGAAGCAGACTTGGCACCCTTGCGCTTCGAGCTCGCCGTCTTCTTCTCCGTCTTCCCCTTCGCCGCCACGGACTTCCCGGTAGACTTGGCAGGCATTGTGAGTGTGCTTGTGTTGTTACAGTAGATCTGGTGGTGTGTGGGTGCGGGTCGTGTTGGTTGTAGGGTGCGGGCAAGGGTGAGCAACATGCAGCAGCACAACACAGGCTGCGTCACAACAGGGCAGCATGCCTTGGTCACAGGGTGACAGGTAGGGAGGGTGTGGGGGCAGCCCTGCAGCATGTGCTTCCCGAACACCTCATCACCCCTTCACGTGTTCTGTATGGCAGGTAACACCGCCCCTCGGCACATTGCACGGCAGCAAGCCGCACAGGTGCCGAGGTTTTTCAGAAGCAGAAGCAGCACATGTACAACACACAATACAAACTCTTACCACGAACTCAAGGCAAGCAACGGCAAAGACGGGACGTCACGCACCCTACAGGTCCCCGCGGATGCGAATGGTGTAGTGCAGGTCCTTCTGCACCAGCGTCTTCTTCTTGCGGTGCAGCTGCAGGATCACCGCACCCTCGAACACACCGATCAGGTACTGCTCGCTCGCCTCCTGCATCGCCTCCAGAGCCGACGCACGGAAGCGCAGGTCCTGCTTGTGCGTGTCCATGATCTCACGCACGAGGCGCTGGAAGGGCGCCTTCTGGATCAGGAGCTGCGTCCCCTTCTGCAGCTGCTTGATCTCACGCAGCGCAACGGTCCCGGCGTGGAACCGCATCGTCCGCTTCTCCCCCTTCTTCGCACCCTTCCCACCCTTCACAGGCTTCTTCTTCCCGTCCGCGTCACGCCCGGACGGCCGGTAGTTCAGCTTCACGGGCGCCTTGCGCTTCTTCCCGTCTTTCCCCTGCGTCCCCTGCGACTTCTGCGACCGCGGCATCTTCTCCTTGCTGTGTCTTGCTCGCACGAATCAAACCTGCAGGCAGTGGGGGTGGCTTGAGCACACAGGAACACATCGTACACACCACAACCACCACGGGGAGCCAAGCCAACCGTCCAACACCCCCGCCCGAACGACATGTGTATGACAGCGGAGCGTTTTACAGACTCCTCCCCCTGCACCCCGCCAGCAGGCACGACACCCTGCGACGTGCCCTCCTGACGGTATACTTGTTCTCAGCGTTCACGCTGTTGACTGTACTCAATAGTGCAAGGTGTGGCCACAGAATTGCGGGCACCCTCTTCTTTCGGGAGTGTGGGGTGGGGTGGGGGGCAGATAGGCAAAGGCTCACGAACAAACTCACCCCAAGCCAAGGTTTGGGTCGAGATATAACGACAGGTGGGACAAGCTCTGCCACAGAGAAGAGTATTTTCGAGAATATTTTCGTAGACAGCAAACCGCCTGGGTCAAGACCCAGCAACGGGGTAGCGACTGCTACCCAAGGGGGCCTTGGAGGAAGACGAACCTTGAGAGACAAACGGTTCAGCAGCCTATTGTTTACGATCACAAGATTGTTTGCGGGAAAAAAAATGGCATCTTTCCCACCCACGGCACCTCTCAAAGCGAGGAGGGAAAAAGGGGCACTGTGTTTGCCCCTGAATAGGCCGATCGATGAGGTTATGCCATTCTTCCGGGTAATACTTTCGGCAGAACGACAGGACGCGCGCAGACACCCGGGCCCCCTCTCCAAAAGAAAACACTCGGCAGAACTCTCCTCAGATCATTTCTTCTCTCAGCAGAAACGACCTCCCGCCCCTCCCCCGCCCTCCCCCCCCTCTCGGCCGCCGTGGCTCTGCGGCATTCTTCTTCCGCCAGAGAAACAGCTAGATTTTGAATTTTTCAGGTTCGCTAAAACTAAATATAACGACACCCCCCACCCCTCCCCCTCCCCCCCCAAGGGTGTGACAATCAAATGCGTTCGGTACATATTCTGACACTCCCACATACACACACCACCCCCCCCCCAACCACCATTGTTTGTATGGTCCCCCCTACCCTCGCTCCTCCCCCTAATCGGAACCCCTGTAAAGAGAGAGAAAGAGAGAGAGAGAGAGAGGGGGGAGGAGGTATGCAGTGTGCCACCACCTCACTCCCCCCCCCACCTGGTGCCCCCCCCCAATTGTTGTGGGACAAAGCGCCCAGTTTTCGCGGGGGGGGGGGGGGGGGGGCACCAGGGTTTTTTTGAACGGAGAGGTTTGGTTTCTTAGATCTTTGCTGCGTGGGCTGTGTGGCCCCCCCCCCCTCCCCCCCTCCCTCCCGTGCAGAGAAAAGCCTCCACCGCCACCTGGAGGTACACCCTCCACACAGGTGGGTCCTCATTATGGCTCCCAAACCCCCTATCTCTCGCAACGCTGTGCAGACAGCACAGCGAAAAGGCGAAAGAGGGTCGGGGACACACACACACACACACACACCTTGGCAATGTGGATAATTGCGAAGCGAAGACATTATTTGAGACGAGCAGTGGTGGAAGGGTGTGATGGGGTTGTGAGAAAGGGGGGGGCGGAAGACACGGGGGTCAAGCTTCTGCCGTTCGTGTGGGGGGGAGGGGGTGTGGGAGGGGAGAGCAGCACCCCCCCCCCTCCCCTCCACACACCCACCCCTCGAGCAGTATTGCCGCACCCGCATCCAACAGAGGACACTATTGATTCAGACTGACGGCCTATTACTCGCTGGCGTCGTCCTCCTCCTCGTCCTCGCTGTCCTGCACTTTCCCGCCACGCTTTGCCGACTTCTTGGCAGCCTTCTTTGCCGGGACCTCCTCCTCACTGGCATCGTCCTCCTCCTCCTCGTCGTCGTCGTCGTCGTCGTCCTCGCTGTCCTCCACCTTCCCGCCCCGCTTCGCGGTAGGCTTCTTGGCGTTCTTCTTGGCAGACTTCTTGCTAGACTTCTTGGGGACCTCCTCTTCGCTTTCGTCGTCCTCCTCCTCGTCGTCGTCGTCGCTGTCTTCCACCTTGCCGCGCTTCGCAGCAGGCTTCTTGGTGCTCTTCTTGACAGCCTTCTTGGCCTTCTTGGTGACAGGCTGTATGGCGGGCGAAGGGTCGTGGCATGTGAGTTATCATGAATGATAGCGTGGTCTTCGACACACTGCCAAAAAAAAGTGGGTTTTGGTGAATTTCCTCCTATTTTTAGGTGAAAATCGCCGAAAGCGCAGTCGACTGGTCTAACCCCACCATGAGGCAACAGCAAGGGCTGCCCTCGCTGTGCTGGTGTCGGGATAAAGGTACGGCGGCCAGCATGGGTCGGGGCGAGGGGGGCGCGGGGGTTAGGAAACAAACCTCTTCGCTCTCAGACGCGTCATCCTCCTCCTCGTCGTCGTCGTCATCTTCAGCGTCCTTCTTCGAGGCATCACCGCGCTTCCGTTTGCGCAGTATCGCCTTGCCGGTCTTAATCTTCTCAGCCCAGGTCTTCTTCTCCTTTTCTGAGCCCCACTTAGTGAACCACGCGTCCAGGCGCTCATCAACCCCGTAGTTGAACTCTTTCTTGTACTTCTCAAAGACCTTGTCCTTGGCTGTAGCACCGCGCGCCTTGTCGTAGTCAGACTTCGCCTTCTGAAAGAACTCCAGTGTGTTCTCCAACTCCTCGAGGCCGATGTTCATGTTCCCCAGCACCTGATTGTGGTTCTTACTCACCGCCTTCTGATGGTTACAGAGGATAGCCACCTGTGTTGAGAGCAGAAGCCATATGTTGAGGAGTGGGAACACAACGGACAATACCATCATGGTATGATTGCCCCCGACACCCCCCCCCCTCCCCCCGTTGGCCTGGCTGTGCAAACATAGCGGTACCTTTTTGTTCGCATTGTCGAAGTACACCTTCTTCTCCGCCTCCGTCGCGCTGCTGTCAACAGGCTCGTTGTGAAGGATCTGTTGGAATGCGGGTGCGGAGGGCACAGCAGCAGTGAGCTCCCCGACACACGGCATGGGGGCACGCCCTTCCCCTCTGCTGATGAGTGCCGACGACACCCACTACTCACTAGGAGACATACCATGTCAAGCATGTGAGACGCGTTGTACGTACGGAACACCTTCGCGGTCAGCCCCTGCATTCCGCTGACTGTCTTGAAGTGGGCGTTCAGAGCAGAAGGCGTGACAAGGTTGAAGAGCTGGTTTTCTTGAATCTGGCGGGCGTCCTTCCCCCTCATCAGCTGGCCGACCAGCCCGTACACCTCCTTCGAGATCTCCACATCGTTGACGTATCGCACGCTGTCCTTCCCGAGGAAGTCGAAGTGGATGAGGTACTGCTTCTTCTCGCCCTCATCCCGTGTAAACAGCTTGAGGTGCTCCCAACGCAGCGAGCAACAGCCAACAGTATCCTGTGAGGTGAGGCGGCGTGGCGGCGTGACACACAAGGGCAGAAGGGCAGTGAAATAGAAGTAGAAGGAATCACAAGAAAATGAAGGAGACGAAAAGGGTGGGGGGGGGGGGGTGCGGGGGTGAGGGCGGGGTTCAATGAAAGCATACCGCCTCCTCTTCGCTCTTGTCACCACCCACACGCAGCGCAAGGATGTCGATGAAATACATCGCGACAGAGAGCTGCTGCCTGTGTTGGTCCTTCGACTTGAACCCCTCCTCGTAGTTCGCCCGAACTTTCTCGATGATCTTTTTCAACTCACGCGCCTTCTCAAACTTTTCTCTGTCGACGCGCTGCTTTTGTGTCCCCGACCTGTCCAGCATGGTGTATTTGACATCCCCGGTATTTTGGTCATGCCACTTCGCAAGCCACGTGACTGTCTTGTCGCAAATGACAGAACCCCACTTGGTCCCCGTCGGTGGAGGCGGCGGGTTGTTGACATCCTCGCAGTTGATGGTGACATCCTCGGGGAAGATCCGCTTCTTCAGGTTCCCCTGCTTCGGGTGCTTCCCGCGACCACGGAACAGACCAGGCGGCTCGACAGCAGGGTTCGCGATCTTCTCCTTCCGCCCGTCCCACAAGACGTAGCGGTACTTCGCCGTATCCTCCTCCACCTTGAGCTTGTTGGCCCTCTTCTCTGCAGGAGTCAGCGACTTCTTCTTCTCACGCTCTCTGAGGTACCACTCCCAGATGGCGTCGAAGTTGCAGAGCGCCAGGTTCTGGACCTTCTTTCCTTCAGCACGCTTGTGCAGAATGCCAATCCAAGACCGGAAGAAGTTTTCACGGAACACAGCCACCTTGTAGTAATCCGATTCACGCATCACTGCAAACATGGTGGCCACCTCCTCCTCAGCAGGTGTCATCGTGAACGTCTTCCCCTCGTATTTGATTGGGATGCCGTGCGGCTCGTAGGGAGGTGCGAAGATGGGCCCGGAGTGCTTCAGAGACAGCCACTTCTCGCCGTTGGGGTGGTCGAGTTCGTCTTCGTGCTCCCACCATTTGAACGCCTCCTCCTCCTCCTTGTCCTTGGAGGCTTTGCCGCCCGGCTTCTTGGCGCTCTTCTTCGTCGCCTTCTTGGCAGACTTCTTGCTGGACTTCTTCTTGGTGTCCTCCTCTTCGCTGCTGTCGTCCTCCTCCTCATCGTCGTCGTCGCTGTCCTCCATCTTGCGGCCGCGTTTCGCCCCAGGCTTCTTGGCGCCCTTCTTGGCAGCCTTCTTCGCTCCCTTTTTGGAGCTCTTCTTCACAATCTCCTCTTCGCTGCTGTCGTCCTCCTCAGCCTCATCGTCGCTGTCCTCTACCTTCTTCCCACGCTTCGGGCCCGGCTTCTTCCGCGCTGCCTTCTTTGTCGGCTTCTCCTCCTCCTCGGACTCCTCCGACTCGTCCTCCTCCGACTCGAGCGTGCGTTTTCTCGCAGGCATTGCGTGTGGGTGTGCCCACAAGGCTGTCCCTGCGGTAGGTGTGCTAGGCCACCTGACGTGAAACAACTTCTGAATCGCGAATTCGTGATTTGCAGTGATCCCCGCTCAGAACTGCAGAAAGCAAAGAGCTGGGTGCGTGTGTGTGTCAACACCGTTTTGTTTGGACCTCGTCAGACCTGCACTCCTTGCGTGATACGAATATTTGCCAGTGAAAATGCCGCGCTGGCACACAGAGGGTGAAGATACCTAAAGCCCGCCAACCTGCCTCAGTACAGCATCCCTGCTGCGCGAGACCTCCCAAGACCGGGGGACGGCAACAGGCAACGGCAGGCCTGCCAGGAGCGGGGGCGAGGGTCGAGGAGGATGAGGAGTGGGGGGGAGGGCACGTGTTTCCTGGTTGCAGTGCTGCGCGATGTACTGCCCCCCGTCTCGAGGGACGTATTGCTAATATAGCTAGCCTTACGTCGGACTTTGTCTCGGTAAGTACCTTCGAGCTAGCTATAGGAACATATTGCACATCGCACCGTTCCGAAGGATGGGTACGCGATGCAGGTTTAGGTCTTGTGATAATGTTACACACAGCAAGACCCCTGACTGAACGGGTTCGTCCCAGCCTGGTCCATATTTCTTGCGGATACTATACTGCAGCCGTCACCCACCTGGGAGGTAGACGTGGCGGTAGGAAAAAATAAGGCGTTGTTTGTGCGCCAAACCCAAAGAATCAAGCAGAATCGCAACGGAAATCACAACTTCACTTGGGTTGGTGTGTGTGGGCGAGAGGGTAACAGAGCGTGTTGCCCCTGTGCCATCCCCCCAGATAGCCTTCTGCAATACACGCGCGCCATGTTGGGCAGATCGCAAAGAGCCATGAGATGAAGGCCCTTTTCTACTGATCCACAGCAGGAGAGAAAAGTATCGGTAAAAAGTGCACACGGTGAACAGGCCGCAACCCCCCTGAGAAGGCGAGGGCCGTGTTGCCACCGAGTCTGCGCCTGGTTTTCTTGAATCTGGCGGGCGTCCTTCCCCCTCATCAGCTGGCCGACCAGCCCGTACACCTCCTTCGAGATCTCCACATCGTTGACGTATCGCACGCTGTCCTTCCCGAGGAAGTCGAAGTGGATGAGGTACTGCTTCTTCTCGCCCTCATCCCGTGTAAACAGCTTGAGGTGCTCCCAACGCAACAGCTAACAGTATCCTGTGAAGTGAGGCGGCGTGGCGGCGTGACAGAAGAAGCCCGAGGGGTCGGGCCTCATCGAGTCTAAGGCAAGGGCCTTTGATACAGAGCCAGGCACTGTGAGAAGAGGGGTGCATTTCCCTCAAATTCCTTCAAATTTGGCAGAAACCCGCTGAACTTTGCCGAAACTCGATAGAGGCCACCTCAACAGGGGGGAGGTGGGCGATGGAGAGCCGATGCCCCGTTCACTGCCAGTGGAGGTAGTGATGGCACAGACGAGCGAAGGAGGCGAAAAAGGGTGGGGGAGGGTGGGGTTCAATGAAAGCATACCGCCTCCTCTTCGCTCTTGTCACCACCCACACGCAGCGCAAGGATGTCGATGAAATACCTTTTTTTTTTGCGGCCTGTGTGGTTGTCTTCGTCGTTTTTCTTCTGCGACCGGACATCCCCTTCTGGAGACACCGATCTACACTATGAACCGCTAGCTGATGCTGGAGCTTTCGGGAGCCTCTGCGAGTGGGTGGCCACGTTTTCTTTGGTGGACGCATCCAAAAGGAAATAAAGAAATAAAGAACCCGAAAAGAGGTCGAGGCACCCGCTCCACACCAGCATCTTGGGGCTGGGGGTTCTCAGTTCACACAGGTGAGGATCAGTCCTCTGTGAGGCGCTTATCCTGAAGACGTTCCAGTTCCCCAGTCGGTCTCCAGAAACTCGGGCCGCGTCTGGCGCTGTATCGCCTCGGCGGGGCTGTCGTCCCTTACAGTCTTCTCTGTACGAGGTCATCCACAGGCTGCACACCTGCCCCGCGGCTGTGTGGCAGTCTTCGCGGAGTGCAATGCGAAGGTCTGGCCTGACGTGGTGTGACTATTTAGACTCCAGGTGTCTCCACCCTTCCTGGTCTGGGGAGCCTCGGTACCCAAGCCGTTTTAGGTCATGCTCCGGACCACGGCCGTGCTAGACTCCTGGTGCAGGCACCCGTCATGGTCCGGGGACGGCCCCCCCAGGCAGTTTAACGTCTTACCCAGGACTTTTTTTTTCCCTCTTGTGTCCCATGCCTTGTTTGCAGTGATCGCATTGTTGGCCATCCTTGCTGTAGTTCGGCATGCCGCCCTTCCCACCTTCCCCCACCCCCTCCCCGGCGGTTTTGCTCTCCGTGTGGTTTGGTGGTACTGGTGAGCCATCTGGGGAAAGAACCTTGACAATCCCGGGCCGGCAGTACGTTCGTCACCCCCACGGGCTCGGCCGGTTTCTAAACCTTTAGGCAATCTACGTCCGCAGGCCAAGAACCCGGTGTGCAGATGCACGTTGGGAGCCCCCTGAAGTCCGCACACGCCCTCTCTGAGTAGTCCCCGACCAAGCGCTGGCCTCTCTGACCGACTACCATGCCGCCGCAGGCCAAGAACCCGGTGTGCCGAAGCACGTTGGGAGCCCCCTGAAGTCAACACAGCACCCCGCCAGTGGCTCCAGCTGTCCCTCCCCATGTCAGAGTTGACGGAAAAAGGCGGACCCTCTTTTGTCCCAGTGCTCCGTGCTATGCACTGGGACCCCGTTGCCCAGGCGGACCAGCCTGGGGGAGCCCTCGGGGTGTGGGGTTGAGTTTTACGACTTCCCTAGGTCTTAGGTAGTTTAAGGTCGTGCCCAGGACCGCTCCAATACCTCGCGACAGAGAGCTGCTGCCTGTGTTGGTCCTTCGACTTGAACCCCTCCTCGTAGTTCGCTCGAACACTCCGCTCACACGCCTTCAAACTTTGAGCTCGACGCGCTGCTTTGGTGTCTGCGGCCTGCGATACAGCATGGCGTATTTGAAATCTCCGTTGATTTGGTCATGCCACTTCGCAATCCACGTGACTGTCTTGTCGCAAATGACAGAACCCCACTTGGTCCCCGTCGGTGGAGGCGGCGGGTTGCTGACATCCTCGCAGTTGATGGTGACATCCTCGGGGAAGATCCGCTTCTTCAGGTTCCCCTGCTTCGGGTGCTTCCCGCGACCACGGAACAGACCAGGCGGCTCGACAGCAGGGTTCGCGATCGTCTCCTTCCGCCCGTCCCACAAGACGTAGCGGTACTTCGCCGTCTCCTCCTCCACCTTGAGCCTGTTGGCCCTCTTCTCTGCAGGAGTCAGCGACTTCTTCTTCTCACACTCTCTGAGGTACCACTCCCAGATGGCATCGAAGTTGCAGAGCGCCAGGTTCTGGACCGTCTTTCCTTCAGCACGCTTGTGCAGAATGCCAATCCAAGACCGGAAGAAGTTTTCACGGAACACAGCCTTGTTGTAGTAAGGTGACTCACGCATCACTGCAAACATGGTGGCCACCTCCTCCTCAGCAGGTGTCATCGTGAACGTCTTCCCCTCGTATTTGATTGGGATGCCGTGCGGCTCGTAGGGAGGTGCGAAGATGGGACCAGAGTGCTTCAGAGACAGCCACTTCTCGCCGTTGGGGTGATCCTCGTGATTGTCCTCGGGCTCCCACCACTTGAACGTCTCCTCCTCCTCCTTGTCCTTGGAGGCTTTGCCGCTCGGCTTCCGCGCTGCCTTCTTTGTCGGCTTCTCCCCCGACTCGTCCTCCTCCGACTCGAGCGTGCGTTTTCTCGCAGGCATTGCGTGTGGGTGTGCCCACAAGGCTGTCCCTGTGGTAGGTGTGCTAGGCCAACTTTGTTTGTGCGCCAAACCCGGGTGAACAAAACCACACGTGTTTTACCTGATGAAGGTTGGTGCGAATGTGCGCACAGTCATAGAACGAGGCACGGTCGGTTGTGCTTGTCACCCAAGGCGCTGCCAACCATCGTTTTCACTGTGACAAGCTTCTTGTTATGTGTGAACAACTTCTGAGCAACGAAACAGATAGATAAGGCAACGGCAGGGCCTGCCAGGAGCGGGGGCGAGGGTCGAGGAGGATGAGGAGTGGGGGGGAGGGCACGTGTTTCCTGGTTGCAGTGCTGCGCGATGTACTGCCCCCCGTCTCGAGGGTCCATATTTCTTGCGGATACTGTATTGCAGCCGTCACCTGGGTATGGGGGTTCGGGGAGCTAGAGGGAGAGAGAGGGAGACGTGGCGGTAGGAAAAGAATCAAGCAAAACCACAACGAATCACAACTTCACTTGGGTTGGTGTGGGGAGTGGGGGGGGAGAGAGGGGGGCGGGGAGTTCAGGTTTGCTGAGGTCGAGAAAACAACAACAAAGCGTGCTGCGGGGGGCATAATACCGTATACGTAAATATTTTGGAACGTAAATGTTTTGGAACGCTGGTGGGTTGGCGTTCCAGATTTTTTTCGTTCCATAATATTTACAGGGCTTTCTGCGACTCGGGGACTTGGACCAGGTGATCGGACGGCATACAGAGTCCCTGACGGGACCTACTCGTGCACTTTTCGCGCGATTCCTGACGCAAGCCGTCCTCACCACCGAGTCCCCAACTGGCCCTGTAAATATTATGGAACGTAAATATTATGGAACGGACCGGCCAAAAATGGGCCCGTTCCATAATATTTACGTTCCATAATATTTACGTATACGGTATCATAAAAAATCACTTCGGGATTTTACATAATCTGCACTGCCTCGCTGCCAGTTGGGCGGTGGGGGTGGGTGGCTGCACCCCACGTGAGATTAAAGAACGGTGTTCAAACCAGAGGAGGTCACCTTAAGACACGCGGGGACACGGGGGGACATCCGGGGACAAACCGGTAAAATCGGGGAAAATGACCAAAAAAAAGAGTGTGGGGAGTTGGGTCCAGTTTAGCAAAGTGAGCTCATTTTTCAAATTCCAGAATTTTTGGGGACGCTTCCTGTACCCGGCCTCGCGGGTGGGGTGTTAGGGAATCCACCCCGTGGTCACCCACTGCCCCCTGCGACACGGGGACGGGGTTAGGGGACTGGCACAGCCCAGTACGGCGATGTACGACTTGGTGCTGCTGATAGGAACTCGAAACGAGAGCAGTGCACGGTCAGCAACGCACGGACACAGGTCGTTGGTGCCAGACACGGTCTACTTTTGAAGCCGTACCCCAGAGACTCGGTCGCTCGACAGCAAGCGGAGGCACCGCCCGGGCGCGCGGGGGGAGGACATGGCAGACGGCCTCAGGAGTGCCGGTCCGGGCGTCCCGCTGTACCTCCCTGCGCCAGCCACGCCATCCTCAGGTCTGCACCAGATCAACCTGGAAGTCGGGCAGCTCCAGCACGTGCCACCCACCGCCAGCTAGATGCTGCGAGAAGTGAGCACAGCCCTTGTCCACACGCAGGTGTAGGAAGCGTGACACAAAGTTGAGGAGCACTGCACTGCAACGCTCCACCATCCACCACGACGCGGCATGCGATGGTGGCACCTGTGAGCGGCACACCTCCGCTTCGCCAAGGTGAAGTCGACCGCGAGGAGACTGACGGCGGCACGCTGGGTACCACGGGGGGCCCACGTGTCGACTCCGGTCAGTATGTGGATCCGCCGCCATTGGTCGTTCGTCTGCAGCAGTAATCCCGCGAAACATCCCGTTGGTGGCCGACGGCCACCAACGGGAGGTTTCGCGGTGGCGCTGAAGGGACACATTGCTCCGCGTTGCCACGGCTGCTGCGCCCTACGCCCTCACTCAATGACGGGTGCCCCCCCAGGCACGCACGTTCGCAACCCTCACGCAGCCCTCTCCAAACCGGGAAGTCAGGGCGTCGAGACGTCTTCGGTACCGACCAAGCAGGAAAGAGATCGACGAGGTGTCGGAGGGAGGAGGCGAGCACAAAAGGGCGTCGGCTACCGCACGCCCTTTGGCCGCAGCCGACGACCGACCAATTCCTTTGAAATCGGGCTCAAATATGCAAAATAGGCCCACCCCGGAAAAATTTTTGAAAAGGGTCCCCCTATAGACGGTCACCAGAAAACCGCCAAAAAAGTTTTGACAAGACACAAAAAAACCGGTGCCACCTACCGGTTCGCCTGTCCCGCGTGTCCCATGTCCGGTTACCGGTAAAAAAACCGGTTTTGTGACAAAGGCCCAGCGGTAAACTAGCGGTAAAAACGGTAAAAACGGTAAATTCGGTATTTTGGGGTGACCTCCAGAGGCCAAATATCGGGGGGAGGAGGCGGTGCCATGACGGCATCACTGCACCACGGGTTCTATTGTCACAATTGCTTGCCTGTGCTGCCAGGGCGGGGCGGGGAAGCACTGTGTTTCGTTTTGGGGGGCGGCACTCTGTTTCGTTTGAACCCTTGTTTTTGGAGGGTGGGACAGCCCACTGCCCAACAGCTGCAGACTCCTCGACACTTGTATGGCTTATGCTTGTGAAAACGCACTGGGAGAGACCCCTCAATTTCTCCGGTTGGATGCACAGCGCGTGTGCAACTGTGCCCTCCCGTCCCCCCCAGATAGCCTCCTACAATACACGCGCGCCATGTTGGGCAGATCGCAAAAAGCCATGAGACGAAGGCAATTTTTCTACTGATCCACAGCAGGAGAGAAAAGTGTCGGTAAAAAGTGCACACGGTGAACAGGCCGCAACCCCCCTGAGAAGGCGAGGGCCGTGTTGCCACCGAGTCTGCGCCCTTGATAAAGGTTGGAGGGAGGGAGGGAGGGTTTGAGTGTGTGGAATAAACGACCGAAGCCAAAAAAATATAACAAAAACACCACTCTCCTCCGGTGCATCAAGAATATACCGTATTCGGAAAAATACTGGAACGGAAAAATGCTGGAACGGATTTTTTCTGGAACGGAAAATAACTGGAACAAACCCGGATTTTCGAAACTTGGAACATTATTCCGTTCCAGTATTTTTCCGTTCCAGAATTAGAATATGGGGAAAATTGACGGGTACTTGTCAGTTTTTGGGGCACATGTCCGAAATCCCACCTCACCCCACCCCATGCCATGGTGGAGGATGGTGGGCCCAACATACCCTTGGGAAAGTACCCGACTCTCAGAAAACGGCCAAGTCCGCGCAGACCCCCCAAAACAATTCTGGAACGGAAAATAACTGGAACAGATGGGGTCTCGGCCGGAACTTGGAACATTATTCCGTTCCAGTATTTTTCCGAATACGGTATGCACCGCCAAAGAAATAACCACCTTGATAGCGCGCAGAAGGCAACGCTGCTGGGTTGAATTTTGAGGCGTTAAACTTTGAGAGAGGGTAAGCGGCGTTGCTTCGTCGGAAGAATCAATCATCCCCCTCCCCTCCCTACCTATAGGGAGCACGCTTCGAAGGAGAGGCCAGGGTGAGAGAGTGGACAAGCGAAGACACAGGATGTGAAGCGACCCTCCTGTGCCCCCCCCCCGCGATGGGGGGAGGGTGAGTCTGGGCAGGTGGCTGTGTGTTTTTTCTTGACTCCCTCACAGCGCCTGGTGGGCCCAGTTTAAACTGTGCCCCACCGGGAGTGGGCTATGTTTCGGGAAATACACGGCAATGTGCGACTCCCGCGCCACCCCGTGGGACTCCTTCGGAACAACAAAGCAAGGGCGGAGAGGGGAAGGCGTGTGAAGAACAACAAAACTTGGGGGGGAAAACAAACAATAACTACTGTTGTACTGTGCGTGCGTCGCGATTTTTTATGTTCGAACTCATAAAACTCATCTAGCCCAGCAGGCTGCCCCACGGCTCGGAGAAGGAAACAGGATGGACGGGTGAGAAAGGTGGAAGCGGGTTTGCGAAATCACAACACCTCCCCCTCCCCACCCCCTTCCTCTCCACTCCGAGTTTCCGCGTGTCAGACACCCTTCCACTGGGGGGTGACCACGAGGTCACCGTACCCGATGATCTCGCCCTTCTTCACCACAGGCATTCCTCTGTTCTCGATGTAGATGCTGTTGGTCACACCTGGGATCAGGGTAAGCGGGAGGGTGCTCCCGTCAGGCAGTGCCAGATCCAGCGTATACGTTTCGCTGTGCGGGAACAGCTGTGGCTTGAAGCTCAGGTGGCAGGCGCCGGGGCTGACGCGGCTCAGCGTCGGGTGGAGCTTCTCCTTCAGGACGAACACGACGTCCCCCGGTGCGAAGGAGTGCGACTCGTCACCCTCGCCTCGGAACACCAGCTTGGTCCCTGTCTTGTGCCCGGGCTTGATGACCAAGTCCAGCACAACCGTCTCCTCCTGCAGCATCCCATCCTCCTGGAACCGGCGGCGGGAGAACTTCTTGTGGAGCACCCCACCCAGGCACAGCTCGCGCAGCCCCACCGGGCACTGGTAGGTGACGGTCCCGCCGCGGGGGCGGTCCTCCAGCTCCGTAGAGAGCAGCACTCCCGCCACCTGCGCCATCTTCTGCCCCTTGCACATTGCCTGCTGCGCTGCGAGGGGGTTCGTGTAGCCTGTGTGGTGGGTGATGTGGTGGGGGACACATACACCAGATGAATCATGCATTTAGGTGCCAAGTGAAAAGCGGCAGTGATGATTTGGGATTGGGGGAGAAGGGGGGGGGGGGGGGGGGTACAACTGCGTGGTGTACACTGTTCCGGGTTCCGCTTCGCATCATACCCTTCTTCTTCTCCTTCTTGCGTTACTGGGTTCCGGGAGTGCATGCGTATGGGTTGGTGCGGCAGTGATGGCCACATCTTAGAATCAAAAATAGCCCACACCCACCCACCCCGCCCCCCCCAGTGTTGTTAAAAACCCGGGTCCCAGAATAAAAACCCCAAAAAACCCAAAAAACCGGGTTTAAACCCTAAAACCGGGTTTAAACTCGGTTTAAACCGAGTAAAAACCCAGTAGGAAGCTGCAGGGGGTAAACACGTTACGTGCACCGAGCTGGTTTGCGGGAGGGGAGGGGGGCCAGGGAGGGACGCGGCTGTCCGATTTGTTCAACTTTCACAGGTCTTCGTTCATGACCGCGTCATACTTCTCATCGAGAAGCTTACCCCCGAGTTGGTGCCTGCTCGGCAGCTGCTTGACATCCATGCTGGGGCGTGTCACCCCGACGGCCTTGAGGAAATGTTCATCCTCAATGATGGAGAGGGGGGGCCGGCAGCCAGTACAAAATCTGCCCAGGCATCCACGATCCTCGTCATCTCCGTCTCGCTGGGTCAGGGGGTCGCAACAATCCTGCATTGCCTGGCTGGTTTGGCAGCTGGTTTTGACGTCTTCTGAGAGGGGTCTCCTCCGGGCGTCGCTGGCGTTACGCTGGTGCTCCTGGCAAATGACCCCACCACGGTTCGGAAAAACGCCGGAAATGCAAATTCCGCGAAACTGAAAACCACCATTTTGGGGGTACCAGGGGGGCCTCCCCCCCGGTACCGGGTACGGTATCACTGCCGCCAGCCATTTTTTACTTGTCTTCGGAGTCTGCGCTGGGATGGTAGAGGTGGTACCTAGGGTACCCCGAGAAAATGTCACCCCCTGGGTGACCGTAGAGAATGTCACCCTCGGCCTCCGCTTGGGGGGTGACATTCTTCAACGGTTGCCCTGTGTCGCGGATGGGAAGAATGTCACCCCCCCTCGGCCCTGGGCCCTCGAGGGGGTGACATTCTCTCGGGATACCCTCGGTAGAGTAAAAACCCCACTCTCGTCACCAGGGGAACACAACTGACACATCACACACACAATGTCCCACGCTGCCTCTGTCCCCCTGCACCCCTCCACGACGGGGTTCCCTGGGGAGGCGTCGGCTAAGCCGGCGCCGAGCGAAGCTGCAGGGAGGAAGCAGCGATGGGTGTTGCGGGAGAAGGAGTGGAGTGCCGACGTCAGGCACTCAACAGACGAGCTGGCCGCCAAGGGCGGCATTATGCTGTGCGCCAAAGGCGACGCACAGCGCCTGATCGCGAGGTGCAGGGAGCACCCGCCGCCGGGACCGGCGGCAATCCTGACCGTCGAGGCGACGGAGGGGGGGAAGGGGCGCAGCCGTGTCCTCTCCCTCCTGGTCGAGCGCGACGGCGAGACCCGGGGGCTGCGGCGGCACCTGCTGCAGCTCCACAGTGACCCCGTACACTACGGGGCTAGCAGCAGCCCGGGCCTGAAAGCCCCCAAGGGCACCCGGGAGTGGGTGGTGATGGAAGCACCGCCAGCCACCCCCCTCACACACACACACATCCGCACCTGGCTGCGGGCCCACGGCGCGGAGCCGGACGCGGTCATCGCGATGACCGGCACCACCTGGGCCCGCCGCTTCAAGGTGGGTGTGGACAGTCGACAGGTCAAGGACCTGCTGCGTGCGAGCGGCGAGAGCGACATCTTCTGCCGCCCCCATTTCCACACCACCACACACCCCGACACAGTCGTGCGCCTGCCGCTCGACGCCACCATCCAGCAGGCACAGGAGAAGGCGGGCCGGCTGAGCGGAAGGGTCGTCCTGGTGAAGGGCGGCCTCGGCATCGCAGTGCCGAACACCGCCGGGCACTGTGCCACGGCAGCAGTCGTCGGTGACGAAGCTGCAACCCCCCTGCAGGGGAAATATGTACTGGAAGGGCTGCCCACACAGTACACCGCCCGCTGCACCAGGGACCTGCTAGAGGAAATAGGCTGGCAGGCCCACATCCTGGCGTCAGCCAGGGAACCGAACGGGCGAGCAGTGCTGCTGCGCGCCCCCACCGCCCCCCAAAAACTCGGCGCGTACTGCGTCGACAGCAACACCTACCTGGTGTTGCGGCGGTACCGCGAGCCCGAGGACCTGGGGCTCTTCCCCCGCCGACGGAGGGCAAAGCGCACCAAGCCCCCGCCGAAGCCGACCCCACCTCCCGCAGCCCCGGAGCAGCCGCAGGGAGTGCCGGGGAGTGAGCTGGCGAACAAGGCGACAAAGAAGACGAAGAGCAACAAGAGCAAAAAGAAGAAGTCCAAAATCGACGCTGAGATGAAGGACAACGCCCCAACGCCCCACGCCACCACGACCACCGACCCCGCCGCCGCCGCCACCGCCGCCGCAGCAGCCACCGCCACCGCCAACCTCGCCAGGGTGCAAGCCCTCCTCGAGCAGGCAGAGCGGCGTGCCGCCGAGGCAGAGCGGCGGGCCACCGCGGCAGAGGAGCGGGCCGTGAACCAGGAGAGCCAGTTCACGGCCGCCCTGCGAGCGATGCAGGCTCGCCTGCAGCACCTGGAGGCGGCAACGAAGCCGCAATCTAAGCCGAAGAAGCAGACCAAGCCGGGCACCAACCCCCTTCCTCGAAAGGCCGACCCGGCCTCCACCACCCCAGACCGGGGGACCAAGGGCCCACCCCCGAAGTCCGCCTCCCCGAAGCCCCGGACACGCACGGGGCTGACTCCTAAGAAGAAAAGCCGGACACTCACCCCGACTCGGACTACAACCCTCCGCACGAAGCACATGGCCCCGGCGGAGCCGGTGCAGAAACGCCTGTGTGAAGAGCCCCTCTTCAACTGACGGGGAAGCCCGCCATCCCCAAACCGACCGCGCCACATCTTCGAGACCAAGCGAGACCTTCTCCTCCGGGCGGGTGACATCGAGCAGAACCCTGGTCCGGCACAGCACCTCAAGTGCCTGACCTGGAACTGCAACGGTCTCACCGAGGCGAAAAAAGCGGAACTACAGCACCACCTCGCAACCCAACGGTACGACGTCGTGCATCTGCAAGAGCTCCGAGCAGCACAGGGGGGAGACCCCAAGTTCCCGGGCTACTCCACATTTCTCCGACGCCGCACCCAGAAGCGCTGTAAAGGGACGCTCACCTCCGGAGGCGGGATCGCAACGCTAGTGCGGGAGGACCTACACGCGACTCTCATTGCCACCGCACCAGACGCTAGTGTAACAGAGACCCTCACAGTGCGAGTCACGGGACCGGAAAGCGCCGTCACGTTCACCAATGTGTACCGCCCCTCGGGAGTCGGCACTAGCAACGACCCACGCCACGATGACTTCTCTACATCCCTGCTACCACACACGCCGGAGTCCGTCATAGCTGGCGACTTCAACATCCACAACCGTGCCTGGGATAAACATGCGCGCTGTGACAACAAGGGAACTGATCTGTACCACTGGTCCCTCCTCAACGGCATGTCACTGTGCAACGACCCCGACCACCCCACACGCATGCGCCGCGACTCCAAGTCCTCGCCGGACATCGTCTTCGCCCACTACGAGTTGGGGGAGGTCACCTGGAATACCCTGGACCAGTGGCAATCAGACCACTTCGCCATCCAATACACCGTCCCTTTTGAACGAACGCCAGCAGCTGCGACACACCCGGCAGCCAAGGCCCGTCAACTGTGGAACTGGGCAGCAGCGGACTGGCCCGCCTTCACCGAGGAGCTCGAACGGCTATCACGCAAAGTGACGAAGTGGTGTGACCCGAAGGAGTCCTTCCACAAGTGGCTTGGACTGGTGCGAACGGTCGCAGCCAAGCACATCCCGACGAAGCGTAGCTCACGCCCCCGCAAGAGGTGGTTCACGAGCAAGGTGAAACGCGCGGTACGGGCGCGGAACGAAGAATCACGCAGACACGCCCAGACTACACACCTGTCCCAGGACGACTACGACAAACTGGACAAGCTGACCACCGACGCCACCAACGCCGTCCTCGAAGCAAAACGCACAACTTGGGAAACCAGGTGCCAGGCTGCGAGCACCAGCAGCGACCTCGGCGCCACCTTCCGGCTTGTGCGAGAACTCGACGGCCGCAAACTTCAACAGGCCGCCTTCCCGCTTGTCGACGGAGGGGTCCCGGTGACCGACCCCAAAGCTAAGGCGGACCTCCTCTGCAGCCACTACGCCAAGATCAGTGAAGGGAACGACCAACAGTCACAATCGGTACCCACCCCGCAACATGCGAATGGCCAGACACCCCCCGAGCTCTCAGCTGCCGAAGACGACTTCTCCAAAGAGGAGCTGAGCGCAGCCCTGTCCGAACTGCAGGAGCGAAAATCCCCAGGGCCTGACGACCTCAACAACGAACTGCTGATGCACCTCGGCCCCCAAGCGCGGCAGGGACTCCTGCACGTGCTCAACCTGTCGTGGAACAGCGGCATCCTCCCCGACGCATGGACGCGAGCAGTCATCGTCCCGATCCTGAAACCGGGGAAGCCAGCGACGGCAGCATCCTCGTACCGACCAATTGCGCTCACCAGCACAGCATGCAAGGTACTGGAAAAAATGGTGAAGAGGCGCATGGAGCAGCTCATGCTTGACGACGCATACCCGCAAGTCGAGGGGCACTGCCCGAACCAAGCGGGATTCCAGCGACTGAGATCGACAACCGACCAGCTAGCCTACATCACCCAAACAGCGACGGACGCCCTCTCCTCCGGGAAGGCAGCTGTCACCCTGTACTTCGACCTCGAGAAAGCCTTCGACAAGGTCAGCAAGCTCGCAGTCATCAACAGCGTCAGACGAAAGGGCTTCCCCCCGAAGTTCACCCGATGGCTGCACAACTACCTCAGCAACCGCCGGGCCGCCGCACAGGTGCACGGGGTGAGAAGCGACTACTACGACTTCAACAACGGTGTCCCACAAGGAACAGTGCTCTCGCCCCTGCTCTTCAACTGCGTGATGGATGACGTATCTCGAGCCATCACCGCCTCCCCGGACGTCCACCCTGCGGTGTTCGCAGATGACATTGCAGTACTCGTCGTCGGGGACACCTACACCGACGCCCTAAGCACCGCACAGGGCGTCATATCAGCACTCGCCGCCGAAGTCCCACTCCACGGGCTGCAGCTCTCCCCCAGCAAGTGCTGCTACACGCTGATGGGAACGACGCCTGAAGCACTGGGCGAGCACAAGCGCATGGAGCTCCCAGACGGCACCCCCCTCCAGCACGACTCCACAGCAAAATACCTCGGGGTTTACATCGATGCCTGCTACACGATGTCGGACCACGTCGACCACGTCGTGACCACCTGTATGCGACGCCTGAGCATACTGCGTATGTTGGCAGGCACCGACTGGGGCTCAAGTGGAGACACGCTGCGCCAGGCCTACCTGACGTATGTCTACCCCATCCTGATGTACGCCGCAAGCGTTTACACCCCTGGCCTGACCGCGAGGAACCTCAAACGCCTGCAAGATGTCCACCGCACCGCAGCCCTGATTATCACAGGCTGCATGAAGAACACCAGCACGGCGAAGCTCCTCTGGGAATCACACCTACGAGACCTCGACCTCGACTTCAAGGTTGCGGTGTGCACAGACCACGAACGCTTCCGCCGCGTGCCCCACTCCCCAGGATACCGGGCGCAACTAAATACCGGGAACACGGGAGGCAGCTGGCTACATCAGGCACGGAGTCTGGTGAAATCCTCGAAGGTCGACGGGCGCACCCCCCTGCTGGCCCCCCTGCATGCAGCACACCCCATCCCCCCCTGGGAATGGAACCTGGTGCTGCCACGAGTGCACATCCTGGCGACGCTGCCGGGGCTCACCGCCCCGAAGGCCGCCACCCCGAAAGACACCCTCCGGGACCTGGCAGAGCAGACCATCCAGGCCCTCCCGACGTGCGCCTGGCATGTCTACACCGACGGGTCAGTCTCCAACTCCACATCGCGGCAGCAACAGGGCGGCGCGGGCGCAGCGGTGTACAGCATGCCGGAGGGCCGCCTCAAGAAAAAGCTCGCCTGGCCGGCAGGACTCCGTTGCATCAGCTACCAGGCAGAGCTGGTGGCCATCAGAGAATCCCTCGCCCACCTATGCACCGTGGTAACCCAAGGCGAAACGGTCGCCATCCTCACCGACTCGCAGAGCGCACTGAATGCACTGCTGAGCGGCCCCCAGCGAGCGAGGGGGTCCACCGAATGGGACATCTGGCAGAGGCTGCGCAAGCTCGCCCAAACATACGATGTCACCACCCACCTCCGCTACATCCCGTCGCATGTTGGGGTGGTAGGGAACGAACTTGCTGACAAGCAGGCGCAGATCGGTGCGTTCAAGCCCCAGATGGAGCCGATCAGCCTCGCGTCGGCCCGTGTCACCCTCCGCCGACACATATACAGCGGGACCACGTTGCCCCGCACAGAGAGCGTGTACGCGTATCGGTCAGGAATCGGGGAGACGCGACTGCAGCGCCCTGACCTCCGCATGGAGGGCCTTACCCGCTTAGGGGAAACCACCATCCGCCGCCTCCGGGCCGACCACCACCGCCTGGTGTACGACCACGACGTCCCGGGCAGCGCACAACCACCGTGCAAACCCTGCCTGAAGCTTGCGCCGGACAGCCCCCCGCCTGGGGTCTCGCTGAAGCACCTATTCTTCGGCTGTCCCGCGACAGCGTCAGCCCGACACCACCTCACAGCCACAAACGTGCACAACCTGCTGCTGCACAACTGCAAGGGGGCCCTACGCTACCTGGCTGAGGCAGGGGTGACGGAGCACAGCGAGAAGGACTACCTGATCTCGTGAAACCTGCAAAAATCAACAGCGGTCAAGGGCTTCGGCCTGACACCCCAGCACCCCCCCCCCCACCCCCAGACCCACGTCACTTTCCACGGGCCGCCAGGCGCGTCAGCGTCGGCGACCGCCCGCCCCCAGTCTGAGAGGCAGCAGCCACGACTCGGCAGGAGGCGGGCACAACAAAAAAAGGGAGAGTCGTCACTGTGCATATCAGCACGGTCCCGCCCTCTGAGCCAGACTAACCCGCCCATAAAGGAAAAGAGGAAGAGGCGACGTAAGGCAATGCCTCCGTGCGGCAAGGAGAACACGAAACAGCGTCCCCCCTCACCGGGGAACGCGACGAGCACGGCCAAAAATCGTTCAAAATCGTTCAAAACCCCCCGCTCCCGCCCCCCACCAAAAAACCGAGTTTAAACCCGAGAAATCTCAGGAATAAAAAACATAAAAACCCAATAAAAACCCGGTTTAAACCCGAGTTTAAACCCACCCTAACAACACTGGCCCCCCCCCCCCCCCACCCCTTTACCCCTCCCACACCCACACATATCCCTCTGCGCGTGTATCAAAAAACGGAACAGGAAAACCAAGACGTAAAGGGGGCGTCAAAAAAATGAAACAAAAAAAGTATGCACTTGGCCGGTGTGTTTGCGTTGCCTCAACATTGCCTCAGTGGCTTTGCGGGGGGTGATTATTTGATGGCCATCTATCAACCACAATAATTTTTGCCCTGCTGTTGAGGCAGGTGGCGTGCACATGAGGGGGGGGGGGGGAGAAGAATTTTGAACGACTTTCAGGTGCCTTTCAGCGGGCAGCCTCGAAAACAATGCGGGAAGGCATCATCCCATCACACAATTTTTTTGTGACAAACGAAAAAAAATGCGTTCTTTGTTTTTTTGGGAGCATTCGCGGGGAACGCACAGAGCAAATCCTCCTCCCCTCCATCACTCTGTCGGTGCGATCCCCACACATACAATTCATAGGCTTGCCTCGCAGGGGTTCTCTGAGTCAACGCCGGAGGCGAAAATCTGCACAACAAAATGGAATCTCGCCAACGGAGCTGCCCCCCCACCCACCCACCAACCTCCATTCATGCTGATGAAGCAACAGCAAGGGGGGGTTTGGGCCCAAGAGACAACCCGAGCTGAATGTACTTCAGCTCAGGAGCTTGGCCACATTTCCATTCCCAACCTAAGTCTATTCAAACCGTGAAGCATTGTGAGTGGTGTCGGTCGCATGGTTAGGTCTCAGTGTGTCCACAGGTTGGGAAGGGAAAGGGAGTGGTGGGGAATGGTCGGAAGAGGGGAAAGGACATATGGTAGTAACATATCCACGTTACGAGTTTTGCCGGAAGAAAGGCAAAAAAGAAAGGGAGGGGGGAGGTGAGGAAAACGGAGCTGGCGACGGCGGTGGGGCGGGTGGGGGTGGAGTGTAAGACACACCCGAAGGGACTCACCCCAGTCCCCGGGGTGAAGGGGTTGTATTTTTCAACTTTCATGCCCCCCCCATTCCCACCCCCGCTTGATTGTGTGCGTCGTTTCAGGGATTTTCCGCGGTGCAGAGATTTTTTTCCCGAGAAATACAAAACGTTTTTGCGAAGGGTATTCTTTTTGGCGAAGGATTCAATCTAGAAAATAGGCAAGCTGGCAGGACAAAGAAATGTCCCGCGTTGTTAGATGGTCAACTCTGTTCGTTGGCTTCACTTCAGGGATGGGGGTCATACTTTTGTCGGTCTGTGTCAACTTGAGCCCAGTGGGGAGGTCACAAAGGCGTGCTGCCCCCCACACAGGCCCCACAATTTGACCCCTCCCCTCCCTTATTTCGTCTCAAAGGATATAACCAAACCTGACCAGAAAACAGAACACCCCACCCCTTGCTTCGCCTCTTCCCCCACCCACACCCACCCACTATTCTCCTCCAGGAAGAGAAGAACAAAGTGAAGATGATCCAGCTCCGTCGCATATAAGCAGCTCTTTCCGTCTCTCCGTCCCCCCCCCCCCCCCACCCCTTTTCCATTTCGTCCGCTCTACCAAATTGCTTCTCTAATCCAAGAATCTCGTTTTTTGCCACACCTCACCAAAAGCAACCGCTTGTCTCCTACTCCGAGTCGAGACAGGGCCGTTTCGGACATCAATGCCACACGGGCTTCACCAACAGGTCACCATACCCGACCTGCTTGCCGGATTTCCGGATGGGCATCCCCTTGTCAGGCAGTGGGGTTGTTGCTGTCCCTCCGGGAACCCGCACCTGCAGGGTGCCGCCCTGGAGAACAGGCACTGCGACGGTGTGCGACTCGGCCCGCGAGAGGGAGGGGGAGAAGACGAGGTTGTTGCCGTCACGCTTCAGCTTGTCGTGCGGCGCCTCCTTGATCACAAAGATGACATCCCCTGCGGTCTGCCCGGCAGACTCGTCGCCCTCGCCTGGGAAGGTCACCTTTGTCCCAGCCTTGTAGCCTGGCTTCACCTCCACCTCCACCACCGTGGGGACGTCCACCGCCTGCCCGCCCTGCAGCCTCTTCCGGGTGATCTTCCGCTTCTTGGTGCACCCGGTGTACAGCTCCTCCAGCTTGACCTCCAGGGGGAACTCGCGGGGAGCGCCCTTCCGCTTGCCGCCACCGCCTGCACCGCCCATCCCACCCATGCTGCCCATGCCGCCGGGCATGCCACCCATTCCACCCATGCCGCCCATGCCACCGCCGCCGCCGAAGAAGGCGGCGAAGGGGTCGTCGTCGTCAAAGCGGGAGGACCCGGGGTTGAAGCCGGCACCGAAGAACTGCTGGAAGACCTTGCGGGGGTCGGTGCCGCCCATGCCGCCCATGCCGCCGCCGGGCGCGCCGGAGAAGTGGAAGGAGGTGCCCTGGCCCGCAGGGAAGCCGGAGAAGCCGCCGCCGCCGGGGAAGCCGCCACCACCGCCGCCGCCCCCGCTCTCCACCTTCTTGTAGTCGTCGCCGACCTGGTCGTAGAGCTTGCGCTTCTCAGGGTCGCTCAGCACCTCGTATGCCTCGCTCACCTCCTTGAACTTTGTCTCCGCCTGCTCCTTGTTCTCCTGGTTCCGGTCGGGGTGCCACTTCAGGGCAAGCTTCTTGTATGCCTTCTTCACCTCCGCCTCCGTCGCCCCGGTGCTGACGCCGAGGACATCGTACAGCTTCTTGCTGACGACCATCTTGGGGTTACGGCGAAAGCGTGTGGTGGTGTCTTTTAGGCCTTGCTTGGTGGTTTTGCACGCGGGAGAAAATCCCCTTGAAACGGTCTGAAACTATAGGCAAAAAAAATGAAAGGGTTTGAAGGGTCGTGGGGTTGGGTGCTTCGGCTCCCAGCCACGAGAAATCAAAAATAAGGGGGGCGCGTGCTTTGTGTGTGTGTGTTCTTTGGCTCTTTTTGAATGTTTAGTCCACGGAGGAGCCTCCTGTCGGGGTGGTGTGGTGTGGTGTGGGTGCAGGATGGGTCGACTGCCGTTACATTAAAATGGATACTACTAACAACAAAGCGGTGACATGCCTCTGCATTGGGTGGAAATCATGCCGAAGGACACAGAGCCTGCTTCCGGAAGACACATCGGACGGAGGGGAAGGGGGGAGGGAGGGAGATTGAGAGACCACCCACGTGGACTGCCCAACGGCCCACCCATCTACGGCAACAAACCTTGCCCGCGCCCACCAATGAAAGCGCTGCGCAATTCGACACACCTAACAGAAAAAACACCCCCCCCCCCGTTGATCATGAGCTTCTCACACCCACCCACCCCCCCCTCTCTGAAAGGGCCACTCACCCCACACCTTCCTCTCCCTCCCCGTGCCGTTTCCGCTTCGCTGTGCTGCCGGGTTTCTCCTCCGCACTTGACCGGGCCCTCTTCTTCTTCGCCTCCTTTGCCCCACCTGCCGGCGCCGCCCGCCGCCCCCCACCACCACCACCAGCCGAAGGAGCTGCTGCGGAACTACCGCTGCTGGCAGGACACGCCTCGGCCCCTCCCCCACCCCGGTCAGCCCCCTCGAGGTGCAGCAGGAAGCGCTGCCGCCTGGGGATGTACGCCTCCAGCGCCCTGCTGATGGATCCCAACGGGTCCGCCGCCGCTGCCCCCGCCTGGCTGCTGCCCTTCCCCCCCGAGGCACCGCCATCCTGCTGCTGGCTCGACTGCTGCCCACCCGCGGCAGGGCGGTGCTCATCCTGCAACGCCGCGAGCCAGACCCTCATCTGCGGGGCTGTCTTTGCCACACTGTGCAGCGCGTGGGCCAGATCGGAGTCCTTCGCAAGGAGGACAATATCGGAGGGGAGGATGGGGGTCCCGTTGGCAGAGGTGACGAGGCCATGCGCATATTCAAAAATCCTGACGCACACATCCACATCACACATGTCCTGCACCAGGCCTGCCGACGTGCGGTAGACGCAAGGCTCCTGCAGGGAAGGCGGCGCTGCCACAGGGGTGCGGTAGTGCTGCAGGCGGTAGCCCGACATCTTCACCTCCACCCGGTTGGCGCCCAGCAGGGCGGGCAGGGCGGAGACCCGCCTGCAGCGCTCTGCGCTCTTCACGGCGAGCGCTGCGATGCGGGGTGCCTCCACAAGACCCTCATCGATATGCTGGACCAGGTAGTCCTGGCTGTCCGCGTCAGCATAGGTCACGTGAATCACGCGCCCCCCAACTGCCCGCTCCACCTGTCTGATAAAGCCCAGCAGCGCGGTGTCGTCCACACCTGCGCGTTCAGCGAATCCGGAATAGAGCCCCCCGTCGATCACAACGGCGACGCGCCGGACCTCCACCATCCCAGCGCTGCTGAGGTGAGGGCGGTGGCGGCGCAACGAAGAGCGAGGTAGAGACAGAGACAGAGAGCGAGAGGGGGGGGGAGTAGGTGGCAGGAGGGAGGACACGCGCGACAGGGAGGGATGATGTTGGGGTGGTGGTGGTGGGGGTGGTGGCGGCAAGACAAGGGTTGGGGTTGGGGTTGGGGTGTGGGGTGGGTTGGGGGGGCGGGGAAGCTTGTCTCACGGGTGTTTGCTTCAGGAGGAGGCATCGCCACCCTTCGGGTCGAAGGGCTGGTTGATGCGTGCGGATATGGCCAGCATCGGAAAATGCTGGCCCCCCCACCCCCCCCCCCCCTCCCCGGTCCCTTTTGCTTCTTTTGGTCAGTCAACAACAGGGGATGGACGCCCTGGAGTTCCTTTTTGTTGGCAAGCTTCACACCTGTGCCGACCTGTCTGAAGTGCAGAATAAGTGGCGGGTCATGAGAAGCCAGGACGGCCACCCTGATAAGGGCTTTCGGAAGGGGTCACAGAGGCACTGCAAGAGCTAGGCGACTGCGCAGGTTAATTTTTTTGAAGGCAGAATCAAACGCGCCAACGTTCGTGACCCCCATATGGGGCGGAACTTATTGATCCAAAAATACCCCCCCCTGCTGCCCTTCTTCCTCAACCCACCCATGAGGCAAATCTCGAGGCTCGCCGATTCCGTTTGGTAGCGAAAACAGGGCTGAGAAGGCCATCTGCTGCGGTGAGCCCTTTCGACGAATCGTTGCTTCCCTGGGAGAACTGGACTTGCAGATTTCCAGTGTTGTTGACCAGCATCTTGCGCTGCGATGGGATAGGCAGGGTGAACCCAAAGCCGTCGGTGCCACTGTCATCACAATCGGGACCCGTCTCAAAACCGGAACCCGAGTGCCGCATGCTAAGCAGCTTCCGCTGCCTGGGCGACACCGCCGGAAGAGACGCCCGCGAGATCGACAGCCCCAGGCGCTGCCCCCACGAGCCTCTTCTCCGCCGGAGAAAAGTGCCAGCGGAACACCCCGTTAACATACTTCCCATACAGATCAGGCTTGGTCGACCCGGGCCCCGCCTTGGCGACAACCCCCGTCGCCTGCTGCAAGGTCTTCTCCTTCACGATCTCCTCGAAGGCGGCAGCCTCGGCGTCAGGGGGGGGCAAAGCCAGCTGCGGGGCTGCCACAGTGCGGAACACAGCCTTGGCCTTCAGCCATCGCGCCTTCCGCACGCGCGGCGAGAGGGGTGGCGGCGAGTCCGGCCCCTGCATGAACCCCGGCGGGAGCGGGAGGAACGGCAGGTCGGCCTCCAGGAAGGACATCAGCTCCCGCCGCCGCCGCTCCACCTCGGTGATCTCCGATTCCCGCGTGGGCCCCTCATCCGCCACATTGGCGATGGCGAGCTCCGCGAAGATGTCCGCACCCGACCCAACCCCGCCCCCCTGCGCAGCAGGCCTCTTCACCCGCAGCGGGTTCTGCTTGCGTATCGCCGGCTTCTTCGTGAGATGCCCCTCCGACTCTGCAGTAACCAGGGCAAACGAAGCATCATTCTGCTCCGGAGCCTGCTTCGGCTTCCCCATCAGCAACAGCCTCTCCCGCAACCCCTCTGATGTAACGGGGCTCCCCTCCGCCACCTGTGCCACGGGGGCCCGTTTCGCCCCCTCCCCGGGGGACTGATATCTCAGGGCGTGCCCCGTGTTGCGGTGATCCACCTCGTGCCACGCCTTGTGGAACATCGGGGCCCTGTGGGAGAGTAGGCGCTCTTTGAAGTCGTGCATGTCGGAGGTGGGGTGCATCCGGATGTCGTCTGGGTGTGTGGGGCTGAAGGGGGTCTGCAGGAGGTCGTCAACCCAGTGCAGCGCTGCCTTGAGGACTTTGTGGCTGCGCAGAATCCCGGCGAGGGTGCGGCGGTCGATCTCCCACACATTGCAGTATGTCACCGACACGAGAGGGTGGAGCCAGCGGTGCTGTGCCAGGCAGCTCAGACCCATGATTGCAAAGTCGGGGCAGGGGATCCGTTTCCCATCCGTTCTGTAAACCGCACGCCCGGGTCCCCCTGTGATGAGGATAACTCTGTCGCAGATGCTGACGGATGACACGATGGTTTCGTGGGGCTCAGCCAGCCACAGCTTCAGCGCCCTGAAGATCTCCACAGAGCAGACGCTCCCCACAACAGGGGTGAGAGGGAAGCTCTCCAGCCAATTCTTCTCATACACCCCGCCTCTCTTATCCCTCTCCCGAAGGGAGGACTCGATCCGCTTGCGGAAGCAGTTGCTCTTCAGCTCCTGCAAGCTGGTGGGGTCCATGCACCGCATGCAGTCTTCTCGGCTGACGGTCCACACCACGCAGGATGCGCCCATCACATCCAGGCTGTAGAGGTGTGACTCTTTGAAGAAAAACTCGACCTCTCCGATGGCGTGTGTCGTGGAGGCGTGGACCTCTGTGCCTATGTTGAGGCACTTCGTCTTCACATTAGACACTTTCAGCTTCCCCGACGAGAGGAGGATGAGTTCCGTCACGGGTTCCCCTGCGGTGCAGAGGCGTTCGCCGTGGGAATAGGTCCGCTCCCTCAGGGAGGCGGAGAGCTTCGCGAGACAGTCGCGGTGGACCTCGGCAAAGATGGTGACAGATCGTATTTTTCTGTCCTGCGGGCTCAGCTCTGCCAAGTCCTGGAAGAAATCCCGTCCCTCCTGCATGTGGTTCGGCAGGTTCCGCATGGCTGCCGCGACGTGCCGCACCTCCACCTCAATCAGCGACGCGCGCGCGGCGCACCGCACTGTATGTGGGCACGGCTTCTTCTGCAGCGTCAGCCTGGTTGGAAACACCACCGCCGGGCCTTCCCGGCACAGGTCGCTCCCATGCTTCCCCCCCTTCTCTATGGAGACCGACCCTGACAGCAGCACAGCAAAGAAACTCCTCTCCCCCTGTTTGAAGAGGATCTCTCCAGGGCGGAGTGTGATGTAGGTGCCGAGGCGGAGCAGGTCCTTCACTTCGGCGGAGGGCCACTGGGAGAGGTAGCTGCAGCAGGAGACGGCAGATGTGGCGGAGGCGAGGAGGTCGGACTGTGCCTGCTGCTTGAGGTTTTTGAATTTGGTGTGTTTGGTCTGGCGGAGCTTCGACGCGAAGAGGCGCTGAACGGTGCATGTTGCGGCTGACTCCAGGCGTCCCCAGACACACTCGGGCACCCCCGCCAGGTCCTTCTGAGAGAGGTGCCGCATGCCCAGGTCGCAGAGGCGGTAGTCCGACGCCTTGGCGGCGGACAGCTGGTTCAGCTCCTGCCATGCGTCTGACGTGGGGTCGCACCCCAGCAGCTTCGAGTAGTCATCCTCTGAGGACTGGCTGGAGCGGCGGCGCCCGCTGCGCCACCCCATCAGGCCGCAGAGGGCGTGGGGGGTCAGGTGGTTTCTGGTGCGGTCTGCGTGTCAAAGGGGGCGGGGTTTTCGCCGGTTGGAAAGATTGGGGGAATTAGTGTGCAGCTGCGCAGGGTGGCTGCACCAACGCCAGGCAGCGGCGTGGTTACATGTGAGCGGCACTGGTGGGGCGCCTGTGTGGTGGCAGAGGTGAGGTGTGGAGTGAGATTTGTGTGGACGGCGAAGGGAGGGAACTCCCCTTGCGAGCGGACCATGCCCTCCCCTGGCACGCCAGGGAGGGCATGGCCCGCTTCGTGATTGATATGCTGATATATTGAGAAAAACTGATGGCTGATCTAGCCGTGCACCTTCTGTGGAATAATGTGTTTGGAGTGCGAGTCAGAAAAGTTGGGGAGGGGGTGCGCGGTCTTTTTCTCGGGGCTGTCTCTCCCCGTCAGCTCTCTTCTGCCTTCCTTCGCGTTTGAACGGGCTATAGGAACATGGTAACCCTGGCCTCCCTACCACCACCACCACCTTGGGTTGGTTTTGAATCCCCCTCCACCCACCCCCACCCCACACCCTTCCAAGTGAACAAATACTCCTTGTTGAGCAGCTCTGAAAAAACAACTCTAGAAATCGATCAGCCGGCGACAGCATGTCCAGCCCATTCGATATATTTTGGGGGCCACGAGTGCCTGCACTTCACCCACCCATCCCCTGTATGGCCCGTGCATGACGAGGATTGCTGCATCTCTGGGCAGCCGCACAGGCGGGATCAGGACGGGGAGGCACAACGCCAGATCGGCACAAAGAACACCCAGTGAGCGGGGAAAGCTGGCTGCTTTCCTCAACGAGCGTGCACCGCAGTCAGCCACGCGAGGCAGCACGGCAAGCATTCACTTCACACCGCCACAGCTTCAGGCTCCCACAGCTTGGTAACACCGTGCGCACAGGCCGACACGATGTGCTGGTGTGGCAGGATAGACACCTCGTGCAACGGGGACCCGTCGTGCATGCGGTCCACCACAGCGACAGGGTCGTGCTCGGGGCACCGCGGCCCAGACGTACCGAGAAACGCACGGGCGCACCTGCTGAGAGGCACAAAGGACTCGAGGGCTGCGTCCCTCCCGCCGCCGCCACCGCCATCCCCTGCTGAGGAGTCGAACATAAAAGCGGCTTGGACCATGGGGGTTTTCGGCGTCGCCACCGCCGACGCATCCGTGGCGGCAGCTGATGCTGCCACATCCGCTAGCGAGTCCGCATCGAAGCACCAGATGTACAGACGCCCGTCCAGGCTGCACGCCGTGACGGTCAGCCTCCGCAGGCCCCGCGAGTAGTGCAGCCCGACACACGGCACCCAGTTCTCGGGCCCCACGAGTGACGCCACACGCACGGGGGCTGTGCCGCAGAGGCTGTAGAGGGCGACGCAGTCGTCGTCACCCCCGACTGCGAAGAAGCGCCCGCAGGAGGAGAGGGCGGTGCACAGCACGGAGCCGTGCCGCCCCTGCACGCCCAGCACACAGCGCATGCGCGGCACCCCCCGCTGCGCACACCGCAGCAGCACATAGGCCGCACCCTCGCTGCTGCCGACGGCAATCAGGGTCTTCCTGCAGGCCGCAGCATCGCGCCCCGCCGCCCCGCCCTGCTGCTGCTCGGCCCGCTCGCCCTGCCCCCTCCGCCCCTGCACACCCCCCGCCCCACCTGCACGCCTGCCCCGCCTGGGGGCCACCGTGACGCTGCAGCTGGAGGTCACAGCATCGCAGGGGTCGGGCACACCAAACACCTGCCGCGAAGCGGCAAGGGCCGCCGTGCCGTCGGCAGCACCACCACCACCCTGACCTGCTGCCGCAGAGGCCGCTGCCTGCAGCGCCTCGGAGGCTGGGGTGGCAGCGCCAGCCCTGTGCTGCTGCTGCTGCTGCTGCGCCGCATAGTTTGAAACGTTGACCGCCCTGAGGTACCCCGACTCCAGGTAGTCCACCTCATGCAGGGGCGGGATGGCCCCGCCCCCGCCGCCCAGCAGCCCGGTTGCGCCTGCTGCTGCGGCACGGCCCTGCTTCCGCTGGAAGAACCCGCGCAGCCCGCCCCCGCCGCCTGCCGACCGCACGCTCTTCGGGGTGTCCGAAGCAGACGACGACGACGAGGATGACGGCGACATGACATTCGAGGGCTGCTGCAGCTGCCCTCCCCCCTGCTGGGCACCGCTCACCCCGGGCACCACCGCGGAGCAGAAGTCGGCGAGGAGCCCCTGCAGGGAGCGCAGCTTCCGCAGCTCGTAGAGCACGCCCGACTCTGTCCCGGCGATCAGGGAGAACTCCGGGGCGGGTGCCGCAGGCCCACCACGCTGGGGCTGCAGCGGGGGCGTCGGCACGCCCTCCGCCGACTCCGCCTCCACCCCCGCAACATCCGCAGCGCACCCTCCTCCTCCACCACCACCACCCACCTCCTGCCCTAACGGCGAGCTGCTCCGGCTGGCGGAGGAGAAGACAGACGACTCTGCCGAATCCGATGAGGCGCACGACACGGTCGACACCTGCGAGGTTGCCGACAGCACAGACCCTGCCCGCTGCCGGGGGGCGGCTGCGCCGCCACCCCTGGAGGAGCTGGACAGCGTGGGGGTGGCAGCAGCCTCAGGGCCTGCCGTGTCGTCCTCTGCATCCGATGGTGTGTCCTCCACCCATGCGACAGTTGTGATGGCGGATTTCTTCGCCCGAACCAAGGCAGCGATGGAGGCGCTGTCGAGGGCGAGGGGTGGGGGGCGTGAGCTGCTGCTGACCTGCGCGCCTGCCTCAGCAGGGCAGACGGAGCTGACGGAGGAGGCAGCGGTGTTGGACACCTGCACAGAGGAGCAGGACGACGACGCGACGGAGTGCAGCGAGAGGGCAGACCCCGATGCCGCAATGCGGGGCTGCTGCAGGGACGGCCCACCCCCACCCCCACCACCTCCCCCCCCACTCCGCATCCTCGTGGAAGACCCGCGGGACAGCTCCCTGCGGAGCACAGCGGAGGAAGGGGTCAGCAGGGGTGTCCCATTGCTCCCGACAGAGGCGTGCTGATGAGGGGAGGGGTGGGGCGTGCCGGGCGTGGCAGGGCCCTGCTGCTGCTGCTGCGCCTGCCCCCCCACGGTGCTGGCGAAATGGGAGTGGGGCCGGTAGCGCCCCGCAAACACGCCGCGGGTCACGCTGTACACCACGACATCTCCGGTGTGGCACCCGAGGGCCACGTCGAGGTTTTTGTTGATATCCACACCGAACACACGGCAGGACAGCTCCACATAACACAGCCTCCTGGTCCTCAGAGGGGAACGCTGCGGGGGCGGCGGCTGCACCGCCGCCTCCGCGGGCGATGTGGATTCAGAGGAGGAAGAAGAAGAAGAAGAAGAAGCTGCACGACGCACTCCATGGGGTGAATCATCCTCCCCCTGATGTTGCTGTGGCGGCTGTGGTGGTGCTATCCCATCCTCTGGAGAGGGGTGGGAACCCACAGCAGAGGTGGTGTCAGGCTGCGCAGAAGCGGCGTGCTGGGGTGCCGCGGTGGCGCACTCCACCTCAAACACGCTGAGCGAGCTCACCGACGGCCCCTCCTGGTGGACACAGGCGATGTAGAAGAAGCAGGTGGTGCCACCCCCCCTCCTCTGCACGTCATCCCGCCCCTCCTGCTCAGCAGAGGCACCCCACATCGGGACCCACATGTTCCTCCGGAGGATGTCTTTATATGACTCCACGACAAGCTTCTCCCTCCGCCTCGCAGCAGCAGGCGGGGCTGCCATCAGAGGGGGTGGCGGGGGGCGCTCCGCTGCGCGCAGTGGAGGCGACGGGGCGGCAAACGCGTTGTCCTGGGGAGGCGCGGTGCCCCCCAGGGGGGAGGGAAGGCCTTGCAGTGAAGGGTCCGCAGGGGTCGACCCGGAGGAGCGTAACCTGCGGAGAACAGACGAGGCTGAGATGCTGAGAGACGGCGAGGCGGGCACCGTGGTGGGAGAGGACATGGCGGAGGGCGGGGTGCTGCGCGGGTTGACCAGTGGTGGGTCGGAGGGGTCGAGTGTGACAAGCCCCTGCAGGTGCGCCGCCTCGCGGTGCTGCGCAGGGGTGACCCTCGGGAGGGCGGCGCGGCGCCTCCCCGAGAGGACAACGGAGGACATCTTTTTGCACATCGCGTCCTGCCCGTGGCGGGGCCTGTTGAGAAGCGCCGCGGCAGTTTTAGCGGATGTCTCGCTCGCGCTGCAGACCACGCCGCCTCCGGGGAAGCCCCCCACCCTGCAGAACCCGGCGGGCTTCCCCTCCGCAGAGGAGGTGGGGGAGTAGCCCGCTGCACCGGGGTGGCCCCCCTCCACGCAGCACTTTGTAGGGATCACATCGGCAGGCAATGCGAATCCGGCCTGCTTTTGCATCGCTGGGGGAGAGAGGGTGGGCTGAGAATCAGAGAGAAGGAGAAAGAGGTATGGATGTGTGTGTGCGTGTTGTGTGGAGGAGGGGTGGGGGGAGGGTGGGGGGGGGGGGGGGGGGTGGGGGGGGGGGGGGGGCAATGTTACTCTGGGGGCACACACGGTCCCATGGTTCTCTGTTCCTGTGGGGGGTGGGTGGTGGTGGGTGGTGGGTGGTGGTGGGTGGTGGGTGATGTGAGGAAGCATGTGTTGTTTGCAGGGGGGAGGAGGATGGAAGGGAGGAGGGGGGGGGGGGGGGGGCAGGGGTTATGAACTACCAAGTAGAGCGTGGAGACCGCGGTGTGCGACCCCTCCCCTCGTTTTCATTCATGGCGCGCCAACATTTTGTTTTGGAAGCAGGTCGGGAGGTCAAAAGCGGGTTCGCCCTTTGCCGCCGGTGTGTCTGCCTGGCGGGACGACTTGGGGCAACCGATACAGGAGGTGTGTTTGTGCAAACCCGCAAATCCCTTTCGACACGTGGATCGTTTTATCCATTTCCCATTATTTTGGGGGGCCAGCCAGCCACAAAATTTTTGGTTTGTGCGTGTATGCGTATCCATACGTGCGTTGCCAACAGTCTTTTTTTTTTACCGTGACCTGAGACAGGTTATAGCAAAAAAAGAGTCCCGCAATCGCCTGCCACCCCACCCCCCCCTCCTCCTCCCAGCCCCCCCAAGGGGGCAGAGCCACAAGCTGCCAGCTTCCACTGCGCGTGGTTTCTGTTTCAGGTGTTCTTTTATGACAAGACCAGACCAGACCAAATCAGAGCAGGGCAGAGCCAGGGGGACGAAATCGCCCCCCCACCGGCCATACGGGATACAAAGAAGAGGGGCGGGGGGCGGGGGGGGTCGTGAAATGGAAAAGGCAAACTAGGGATGTCCTCCCTTCACTCGACATGCAGATTGGGGGTGGGGGGTGGTGTAGCTAATGGTTAGAGTTCGAGGGAGGTTGCTAGGAAACACACAACACGTGTACTAGGGGCAGGATCATCCCGGCCCCACTCCACCCCCACCCCCACCCCCACGTGGCAGACGGTCTGTGCAAGTTGGAGGGCGGAGAAGGTGAATGCACAGTGCGGGTGTGTCTGCCGCAAGGCGGGGTGTTCGGTTTTATTTTCTATTTTGTTCAAAGAGAAAAAAACAGTCACACAGCACTGGCGTGCTCTGGAAGAGAAGGTGTGCCGTGTCGCGAGCACCACCGGATGGGGGGGTGGCGCTCCACGATGACTTTGAAGAGGAAAAGCGAAGCGGCACCGGCTGGAGCAATATGGGGGCTCCTGCCTTGCCACAGCAAGGCTCGAAAAGTTGCTGCCGCAGCACACACCACGCTGTATCCGATATCCTCCGAGTGGCGCTGCAAATCCGGGCCCAACACCCCCAGCCCGAGATGGGGCATCCGGTGTGGGGTGGGGCGGCAAGTCTTGGCTTGGAAGTGTTCTGCACGCTTGGAGGAGTGGAGATCACTTCGAGCGGCACCTGCCCTTATCATCTCCACTGTCACACACGAAATCTATTTAGCAGTAGTGTAGGACACCGGGTGCACCTGTTGAGATCTACTGTAGTGCTGCAGGGAGGGAGGGGGGGGGGGGGCAGTGTTGGATAAATACAGGGGTCTGGCGGGAAAAATACAGACCGTCGAAAAATACATGTATTTTTCGAAAAATACACGAAAAATACATGAAAAATACATGAAAAGTACGCTGCAGGCGTCTCAACCAGTGGCCTCGCTGGGGGTCGGGCAAACCACAAAAAGACGCGGTATGATGCATACCAGGGTCGAATGCACGGCCGCAGAACGTTTTCCCCCAGCAGAACTGACGAGTCCTGTCGAATTGCACTTCGAGAGGCATCGGATGTTGCTTCCTCAGGTCGCCCTGCTGGACCAATAACTCCGTATTCAGGGGATCTTGGATTGCCTTTGAGTACTTGCAAACCTGCAAGCCCGAGGAGAACTTTGCCAGCACGCAGTGTTCAGGAACGTCAGCACAGCTCGGCTGCGATGAAGTCCCGCGGGCCAAACGCCCGAAGAGCCTCATGTCGGAGCTGGTGTCTATGAAAGAGTCCAGCTCTGACATAACGTCCGAGGAATCGCTTGCATTTCTGGGTGTGAATGGATGCGATGAACAGTCGCGGACGCTCAAGGACTTGGTCACGCGACAGGCACATGACAGGGGGTCTGGGGCGCGGAGCCCGAGGCCACGGCAGTGAACAACCTGAAAGTACTCGAAGGCTAGTCCCCACACCGGTTGGTGCTGTATCACATCAGCGGGGATGGTCGTTCAGTTGGGACATGATGAGGCGCCCTTCGATGAAAGCAAGCCTCCAGCGTCTGATACACTGCCCATGATGACGTTGAGTCTTCATACGCTGCGGAACATGAAAACCCGGCCGCAAAAAATCCCCAAAAGCTGAACCCGCTGTTTCGGTGACCGCGCGCTGGAAGTGGACGCCTTCAGTTGTTGCGCCTGTCTCTGTAAAGTGAGCCTTGCTCATGCAGGAAGCCGGCAGTCCGGTGGAACCTGAACAGCGGTGCAGTGCAATGACACCGGAGTGATGGCACTCCCGCACCCGAGGTGTGTGCGGCAGGGGCGTGCCGCTGTGGTGGCGAGGATTGGTGCAGACAGCCCGCTGTGCCTGGACTCTGCACCGCTCCCGAGGCAGTGTGCAGCAGATCTCCAGTGCGCCCTACTGTAGTACAGTGTATTTTTCCCTGTATTTTTCGTATTTTTCCCCCTTGGGAAAAATCATACTTGTGGAACGGTCTTGACGACGGGATGTGGTTTTTCGGGCAGGAAAAAACGCCGTGAAAAAAAAGGGAAAAAAGCCCCCTCTGGCACCTCTGGCGGAACAGCCCCCGGTGGGGCTGGCGGGATCCAGGGGGTTGCTGCGACGATGATGCGCAACGCCGCGCAGGCCCGCCGGGACGGGCAGCGCCGCAGCCGGACGGCCGCGTCCTCGAGACGCCTGGAGGAGCTGCGTCAGGGTGACGCGGCGGGCCCCATGGAGTTCGACGACGACCCGGCGAACGTGTGGGAGCCCGAGGACGACCTCCAGGCCATCGACGCCTACGGGGACGACGAGACGCCCGCGGCGAACATCCCCGCTCTGCAGGAGCTTGCGGCGTCCCGTGTCTGGGCCGAGGGGGTGGTAGCGCGGGCCCGCGGCATGGCCCCCTGCGTCTCGATGGGAGGAGCCATCCCCCGCACCGTCGAGGCGTGGAGGCACTGCTTCCACCCCAGCTATGGCCTTTGCCCCCTCTCGCCCAGGGTGGCAGGTGACGTAGCGGCGGAGTGGCTGCAGGCGCGCATCCTGCAAGGGGGCGCGCAGGCCGAGCCCGGGAACCAGACGAGGGAGCCGGGGGTCAGCCTGCGCGTCTACATGCGCAAGCTGCAGACGGAGGTGGAGCGGGGCGAGTAGGCGGAGCAGCGTCCCCACCCCCACCACCCCCCACCCCCCCCCCCCCCCCCGGGACCTTCCCCCCCCCCCTTTCATAGATGTGTGCAGGTGGCCGTTGTGAATGGTTAGACAGGGGCTGGCCACCCCCTCCCCCGGGCTCTGCACAGCAGGTCTGGGTTAGAAACAACATAACCCCCCCCCCCCTTCCTCCCCTCCCTTCCTCCCCCCTCCCCTCCCCTCCCCTATTGATGTCCCCCCCCCCTCCCCCAGCGCTTTGCCGCTCGTGTGAGTACCGCCCTGACTGGGAGAAAGGGTAGGGCTGGTTGGGTTGGCGGAGTTGGGCGGATGGGCGAAACGGAAAAATCGACGAGGTCGCAGCGTCAGGGCGTTCTGGGCTGGCTGGTGGTGGTTGGGACAAGACCGACGAGATTAGAAGCGGCACTGGTAGACGGGTTTTGAGGCCCCCCGCCCCCAGGTTCCCCCTGCCCACCTGGACGGACCCAAGTGCCTCACACCGGATCTCTCCCCACCCGGTGGTCCACCTGACGGATACGCGCAAAAAAAAAAAGGGAAAAAAATTCACGCCGTGAAAATGTATGAAAACTTTTTAGGTGGGGCGCAACGCCGTGAAATATAGGAAACAATTACCGTTGGGTTTCCTGGCTTGTTGGAGCACTCATCAAAGCAGCATACGTCCTTATCTTGTCCGTCGGGGGGTTGCACTCACCACACGGAACCACCCTGTTGCGTCACACCTGGAACCATTCACACCTGCAACCACTCTTATGCATTTTAGGGCACACTGTGCAGTCGTTGTATCCCAGATGCTGGCGCCTCCAGATAGGAGGCCAACGACACAGAGTCGCCGTGACCCATGGCTGCCTGAATGTGGCTCCACTCCTTCAACACAACCTGGCACAAGGGGGGTATGATCGGGTGAAGTTGCGGGACTCTGTGGAAGCGCAGATATTGACCCATTGGAGGTACTCCAAGAGCACTTCGCTGTGTCCAATGTTTATAGAAGTTCGCAGCATGCCCCTCACTGAGGGCCTGCTGCGAACATGGCAGACCGAAGGGATGCTGTCAGCAGAAGATGGAAGACACTGGCGTGTTCAGTAGTGACCGTCTGAGGCCAAAACTGGCACTGCTCGCTGACCTGTATCTGTTCCAAGGCTGCTTGGGGCAAGATCAGCGGTTCTGTTCATTTTCTTCTACGGGCTCTGAGCACAAAGAACATGAACAACAACAATTCTGATCAACAAACCACGCACTGGGCACCAGGCTGGTTGCTGTGCTGGCGGAATGGACTGTACATGACTTCTAGGCCTGTGGCATCAGGAAGTCGAGGAGGGTAGCCACCGCACTGTTCGTGGCGCTCGGCGCTGCGGGGGGTCTCCAACAAGGCGCCTCTTTGCTAGGGGGATTGAGCTGGCTGCCTTAGCAGCCGGCTTCTTGGCAGCCTTCTTTGCTGCGGCCTGTTGCGACATGTGACGACACCTCCTTGCGTTGTCACATCTCCATTCCCTGGAGTCATGTACCGAATGGGTTCCTCTCTCGCTCGCGCCATCCTCAGGTGCCCCAGGCATACCCCCTGATATGCCACAGCCATATAAGCGCAAGGACTTGTTTACTAGACGGGCACACGCCAGATCGGGGGGTCTGGGGGGCAGAGCCAACAACGGGACATGACTCGTCTGTTTGCTGCATCGCACCCTGGGCTAGTTGGGTCACCTCAAACATTGAAGGCACCCCCTCAAAAATACACCCCAAAAAAAACTTTTTGAGAGTTGTGCAACAACGCAGGAAACTGTGCCAGTGCAGATCCTTGCAGAACTTCCCACACGCTTCATGACAGGCGCGTGGGGTGTGATCGACGAGCCACTCACAGGATTGCCCCAAATGTGACCGGAAATTCAAATGCGTGGCGACTCGGGCCGTTCTGGTGAAGTCTGGGTGGTGATCTCACACCCCACTTTTTGCCTGCCGAATTCGCCTTGTGTGCGGGACCTGCTGAACACTGTACGGCCCAGCACACACTGTCAGCCACAGAAACAGCCTGGATCTGGCTGTGGCTGATTCTGTGGCCCAGTGTGGGCTGTTCCCACGTCCCTTCGGGACGTGACACAGTCTGACACCAGTGACAGACACCCAGATCCGACCGCTCCCACACATCCAGCCAGACTGTCAGGCTCAACCCACCCACACCCATATCCGGCCCGTGTGCCGTGTATGGGTGGATTCGGGCCATCTGCAGGTTCAACACCTACACACAGCCACAGTTGCTGTCTCAGCCCACACGCACCCAGATCTGGCGTGTCTGGGTGTGTCCGTGCCAATCTGGGACGTTCCCGCCACCTCTTGGGTGAACCAGCAGAACCTGGTACTGGCTGGTCTGACCAAGTCCGAGGCAGAACAGTCCTGTCGTGCTGTGCTCGAAAGTGCCGGGCGATGGCAAGAAACCATCATCTGCACCCCGTGTCGGCCTCAACTGCACCCTCGAGCAGGAAAAAAAGGCCTCGGGCCTCCGGCCCTCAGACTAATTTTTCATAGCGTTTTTTCCGCCTATTTTTTTCCTTTTTTTTTTTTTTCGCGTATCCGTCAGGTGGACCACCGGGTGGGGAGAGATCCGGTGTGAGGCACTTGGGTCCGTCCAAGTGGGCAGGGGGAACCTGGGGGCGGGGGGCCTCAAAACCCGTCTACCAGTGCCGCTTCTAATCTCGTCGGTCTTGTCCCAACCACCACCAGCCAGCCCAGAACGCCCTGACGCTGCGACCTCGTCGATTTTTCCGTTTCGCCCATCCGCCCAACTCCGCCAACCCAACCAGCCCTACCCTTTCTCCCCCCTTTCTCCCTTTTTTTCACGGCGTTTTTCTTTTTTTCCACGGGCCCGACGGGGTGACGGGGTTTTGAGGCCCCAAGCCCCCAGGTCCCCTACCTGGCCTACCCAAGTGCCTCACACCGGGTCCCCCCCTCCTGGTGGTCCACCGACGGACAAGATAAGGACGTATGCTGCTTTGATGAGTGCTCCAACAAGCCAGGAAACCCAACGGTAATTGTTTCCTATATTTCACGGCGTTGCGCCCCACCTAAAAAGTTTTCATACATTTTCACGGCGTTTTTTTCCACCGTGAAAAAAGTTCCCTTTTTTTCACGGCGTTTTTCTTTTTTTCCACGGGCCCGACGGGGTGACGGGGTTTTGAGGCCCCAAGCCCCCAGGTCCCCTACCTGGCCTACACGGTGGACTCCAGCGGCCCTAGCGGGAGTCTGGGAGCGGGAGTCTGAGCGGGTGTCAAAGACTCCCGCTAGCGGGAGTCCAGACTCCCGCTAGCGGGAGTCTATACTCCCGCTAGGGGGAGTCTGACTCCCCCTAGCGGGAGTCTTTTCACCTATTTTCATCCATTTTTCCCATGATATAGTTACAGTCTACTGGCGTGGGGGGTAAAATCATGGTGGAAGAGGGATGGGGAGGGGCTTGTTTTGCTTCTGTCAGTTTCCCCGGACTCTGGACTACCTACCTATCCTCCTGGTAGCGGCTACACCTGCGGAGGTGAGCGGTTAGAATTTGAGGTGTCAAAGTGCGGCCATCGCCTGTCGTAGTTGTGTTACACCTTGGGCAAGACAAGCCATCCTGCAGGCCTCATCTTCTTCGTCAGAACTGTCATCCCCCTCCTGCTGTGCGCGTTGGTCAAGCGTGCTCAAAGTCGCCTCGGATAACACGAATGATGTGAAAGTCGCCCCCAGCGGGATTGGCATTTTGCACAAGCAGAGCGATAATTTGCGGTGTCCTTCGGGGAACCGGAACAGGAAGTAGGGCGCGCTGATGGGTTCAACGAAGTCCTGTGTGTTGCAGTGCACAAACCCCTTCTGCAGCTGTGTCAACTGTGTGCAAAGAACATACACAGCCAATCTATGAGCGTGTCGGGTGTGCAGACACGGACACAGGATGACTTCTCTATACCCGAGGATCCCGTCCTGCGACAGGTGCGCAACCTTCCAAGGCATGCCCGATGCGCGCCGCTTCTCTTCTGCCATCGCAAGATCTCTCTCGTAAGTTGCGGAGCTGGCGATTGTAACGGCATCTTTCTTGCGATGTCCGTTCTCTGCTTCTTCAAATTCGTCGTTGTTCTGCAGAGGCACTGCATCTTCTGGAGCCCACCAATGATGGAGACTGTGTACGTAGGCATTGCGCGTTGATCCCTTTTCGGCATGCTCCATCAACCAGTGAAATATATGCCCTGAGATCCGAGCACGCAAGAAGGGAATCCGGGCTGACTCATCCTTGCATCCCCAGAAGCGCCAGGGGATGTCTGCATACCGGAAATGCATGAGGTCTGCAAGGGAGACAAAGAGGTAGCGGAACAAGCCCTTGTAGGTGTGTCCTGTGACAGGCAAGCACGACCTTCCGGAACTGAGCACCTGTCCCATGCTGCGACACATTCAGTGCAAGGTTTGTACAGGTCTTGTCGAATATTTTTTTGTTGTCTCATCCAGCAGGGGTGGAGCTTGAAATATGGGGTTGCGGGCTGGATCGGGTCAGATCGGGTCAGCCAATTTTTTCTTATGGGTTCCCCCCCGGTTCGTCTCAGAGATCAGTGCTCGGGCCCAGCCTCCCGCGAGGTACCGGAACCGATATGCAGCCCCGGGCGCGCAAGGACTTGGTTACAAGACAAACACATGCCGTAGGGGGGTCTGGGAGGCGGAGCTCCCAGCCGCCGGAGGCCACGGTAGTGAACATCTGTGACTTGCGGGCGTACGGATTCTGTGTGAGTTGGCTGCGTCCTCCTGAGGATACTGAGATTCCCTGATGTAAAGGGCTTGGGTACAAGACAGGCACATGCCACAGGGGGGTCTGGGGGGCGGAGCCCCCCAGCCACCGGAGGCCACGGTAGTAAACGTCTGTTGCACGGTACGGGTTGGGCAGCTTCATTTGTCCTCTATTGTGACTGTTTGAGGCCTGTGCTCATGTCGCTGGGGTCACTTTGCTCACGAAACGCCTCCTGGTCACCTTGAGGCCCCAAGGCGAGGAGCCAACTTTTCCGGTTTCCCGAAAATCTATATTTTTTTTCTTCCAACAAGGTACTTGTCAGGCGGAAATGCAGCGATAGGGGAAGTGCTAGGTGCTTGCCGTCACACACAGTCTTATGCGCCTGCCAATCACACACCAACACTTCCGCAGGCAAAATTTTCTGTGTGTGTCGTGCGATCAACGAAAAACTTTTTCTCGTTTACCTTTCGTATTTCTTCACGAATGATCCTGCACGACTCCAGCTATATTTACTAGTTACGAGCGACGAAGCGTAGCGAAGTCGCGAAGTAACGAAGGAAATCGTACGACTGAAGCTTTGGATTAGCACCTCATGCCACTTCACAGGGCCTCAACACAGCCTTGAGACAGCAAGTGTGCGCTCAACAAAAAGTAGTCCGGAACTGTTCTCCCACAGTTGCTGGACAGGGTGTCTATAATAAAGCGAAAGGAGTACGATTTTCTTTTTACCCCTGACCTGATTTTTTGTGAGGGCCTGCAGAAAATCAGGTCAGCTGACCCGAAAAAACCCCCAAGCTCCACCCCTGTCATCCAGTACCCTGATCAGCCGCATGGCGAGCCCCTTGCAGTCATGGAGTGCTGGGGTGACGTAGCGGGCATTGGGAAGCACACCTGCCAAGAGGGAGGGGTAGCCAGCCTCTTTCATCTCAGAGAGAGTCAGGTGCGGGTATCGATGCACCTGTTGATACCAGCGTTCTTCTGGGATGTCGCACAGTGAGCATCGGTGCCCTCGCCCCCCGCATCGCCTCATTGTTGCCCACTGCTGATCTATACTCCCGCTAGCGGGAGTTGGACTCCCCCTAGTTGAGACTCCCGAAAAGGGTTAAACCCGGTAGTGGTACCCTACCCCCGCTGGAGTCCACCGTGCAAGGCCGGATCAGCCCACGGGTGGGTTTGAGGAAGAAATCTGGGGGGGCAAATTTTGCTGCGACTTCCGGTTTCACCCGGCCGAACTCCAGCATCTATCCAGACCCACGGTGCCAAGCCGTTCGCCCGTGTCGCGATCATTCGCGGCTTCAGGCTGCCCCCGACGACACGTTTGTATCCTGCACCTTGCCATACTTCGCCTCCACCTTGTATATGACGGAGAGCGCCCTCCTTCCGCATCGTTGCGACTTCCCTGACAGCGAACTTATCCATGTCAGGGAAGACATGGCGATGATTGCGTTGGCCACCTGGGTGCTGTGCTGGTGGAGCTCCTTGCTCAACACCGTTGCTAGGAGCCTTCTAATGGATCCCAGTGTCAGCACACTGCCCCCTTTTTTAACAGGGAAGGCCGTGCAAAAATCATGCACAATGTTCGTCGCCTCCGCAGCCTCGGGACTCTCTGCGCTCTTCTTCTTCTTAATCGACTTTGCCGCCGGCTTCGCTGCCGGCTTCGTTGTCGTCTTCCCCATTTTTGTGAATCAGGTCTGCGAGCTGGGATGGGTGGAAACGTCCGTTTCGTTTGGTGTGGCTGTACTTCAGTGACGAGTGCCACATTGCATAGGTATCATGGGAAAAATGAGTGAAAATAGGTGAAAAGACTCCCGCTAGGGGGAGTCAGACTCCCCCTAGCGGGAGTATAGACTCCCGCTAGCGGGAGTCTATACTCCCGCTAGCGGGAGTTGGACTCCCCCTAGTTGAGACTCCCGAAAAGGGTTACCCTACCCCCGCTGGAGTCCACCGTGTACCCAAGTGCCTCACACCGGGTCCCCCCCTCCTGGTGGTCCACCGACGGACAAGATAAGGACGTATGCTGCTTTGATGAGTGCTCCAACAAGCCAGGAAACCCAACGGTAATTGTTTCCTATATTTCACGGCGTTGCGCCCCACCTAAAAAGTTTTCATACATTTTCACGGCGTTTTTTTCCACCGTGAAAAAAGTTCCCTTTTTTTCACGGCGTTTTTTCTTTTTTTCCACGGGCCCGACGGGGTGAGATTTCCAAAATATTTTTTTTGGGGCCACGAGCGTTCCATAAGTATGAAAAATACGAAAAATACATTGAAAAATACACTGAAAAATACAAAGGAAAAATACACCTTGCCAACACTGGGGGGGGGGGGGCAGATGCACATTCGCTGTTCTGCTTGACTGCGGGGGCGCACGGAGAAATATACTGGGATGCTGCATCAGCTCCAAAAAAAACATCACACACGCACAGGAATACTTTGCATTGTAGTGGCAGCAGTGTAAATCACAGCAGGGAGGGGTGGCACGCGCCCCTCTCCTGTTGACCCCCACATCAAACGGCACACCGAGCACTCGTGCAATCCCTCCAGCTGCCCAGACACACAACACACGCTGCAAAGCCTCTTATCTTGAACATAGGTGCAGCGCATAAAATTCACCGAACAGCACAACACACGCACACAGACACTCTCTCTCTGCTCTTGACGCAACCCCACACTGCAACAACGAGAACCTTCACTCCGTGTCAACCTGTGCCAGTCTGCCCTCCTATCTTTGTGAGGCAGCTCACTCTTCTGCACTTCTGAAGGAAGGCACCCAACACATCCGCACCACCCCTGCCGCACGCATCCTCCACCGCACACCTGGGGCTAGATGGGAAGGGATCATTGCCAAGCAATATCCCGCCTCACGCCCCACCCCCCCCACCCCACCCCACCCCACCCCTCACCTCAACCCTGCTTCGCTATTCTGAAGTACAGCGCAGAGGGCAGGGTCCAGCAGGGGAGGTTGTGGAGGGACATCTCGGGCGCATGCAGCACCACATAGCCGTCCAGATGATCCAGGTCGTGCTGCAGCTGCCCCACCGAGGGATACCGCTGCGCCAGCGCCTTGGGGTCCACGCCACCCTCCGTCGGCGGGGGCCACTGCTTGTGTGCCTCCGGCACCGGCAGCATCTTGCCCTGCGTGGATAGGGTGCGGCGCTCCACCTTCACCACCATGGTCTCCACCATGGTGGTGACGATGTGGCACAGCAGGTGCCCCGCAACCTCCTGCGCGACAGACTTCCCGACACACGTCAGCGGGTAGAGGAGGGAGGAGATGGCCAGCGACACGAAGGGGGACCACCGCTTGGCCCACACGTCATCGCCGTCCTCTGAGGAGATCTTGCTGCGACGCCTGCGGTCGTCGGACTCGTCGTCGCTGTCAAGCGGGTTGTGCATGGTGTCCCCTTCGATGGAAGTGTTGACAAACTCCTGCAGCCTCCCCATCGTGTTGAAAAACAGCAGGCGGTTGTTCGGCCCCCGCGTCGCATAGTGTGTGAAGACACACGCGAGATACCGGTTGGCGTTCGCACGGAGCTTGTCGACAGCCACCCCGATGAGCACCGCAAGCTTTGCCAGGGTGTTGCTCAGATCCTGCGGGGCGTGTTTGAGGGAGGGAGACGCAGATACCGACAGCAGCAGTTTGACATTCAGCTTTGGGGGGTCGCCTGACTTTGGAAGCGTGCTTCGGCGCCTATCCGTCACGGGGATGCCCTGGGTGAGTGCGGTCACCGCTTCCGAGTCGAAGTGGAGGCTGAGCACCGCAAAGATGTCCGAAACCATCAGGAAGAACGGCAGCATGTTCCTCTCGGCATATCCGAACCTCTCCGTCGCGACGTGGAATGTGTTTGCTGTCGCGCTCACCAGGGCTGACGTGAAGGAGGTCACGACGCGGAGCACATCCCGCCCCGCCCTCCACTGCCCCGCCACATCTGTCAGCGTCGCCCCCGTCACAGTCACCTGCAGGTTGGCACAGCCGGACCTCCCCGACCCCTGCGCACCTCTGTTAAGAAACCCTCCAAAAACCCCACTGGGCTGCGTGATGGTCCCTCCCCCACCCAGCGCCGAGGGCTTCCTGAGCAGCGCCGAATGCGCGTCCTCCCGCAGTTCCATAAGCAGGGTGTGCGCGAGCATCGCCCAGGGGGAGGTCACGAGATGGGCTTGATCTGCAGTCACCCCGGCGCCCTCTGCAGGGATTTCCTCATACGCATCCATCGGGCTGTAGACCGACAGGGGAACTGCGAAGGTCTCGGTAACAAGCTTATCCAAAACAAGGGACAGCTGGTGCGCCTGGGAGCTCTCCCAGAGACCCCGGGCCCAGTCGACGTGGGGGAGAGGGCGCATCGTCTGCAGATATGACAGGGCCCTCTGCACGACATGCTGGTCCTCCTGGGAAGACTCCTCCAGAAGCAACGCGAGGTGCCGCGTGAAGACAGAATCTGACCCACCCGGGGGACGCCCGATACTTGCATAAGCGAGCTTCCCATTCGTCGCATAGGTGCTGAACAGCGCAGCGTAGAACTGCTCCACCTCACACGCATTGACGGATGCGGCGGGGAACGCGGTCCCACCCACCGCGGAGGCTGGCTCCGACAGACTCCCACCCTCCGCATCCCCAGCACCCCCAGGGGAAGGCCACCCCGACACCAGCGGGATCTGCTGGGGGGTCTGCAGGAGGAGCTGCGCCAGCGCCTGTCCCACCTGGTGTTCATGCGTGATGGACGCCTCCGACACCACAACCCCTTCGATGTTCAGGGGGCACCTCGGAGACACGGAGGGGATGCACTCCGGCTGTGCCCCCCCGGGGGGTGTCGGGACTTCGCTGCAGGACAGGGTGAGGTAGACATAGGCCCGTGCTGCGGCGGTTGCCTTGAGGAGTTCTTCTATGGAGATCTGCGCCGCGATGTCGCTCTGGTGGAGGCCGGTGGAGGAGCTGGGTGCGGCACCCCCCGCTGGGGCGTGGCGGGGGTCTGGGGAGCCGAAGATCTCAATAGAGTCGACGCAGACGCACCTTGCGATGGAGAGGTTGAAGGCGCGGATGATGGAAACCGCCTCCTCGATGCTGTCTGTGCACTGCGCTGGAGAGAAGTAGGACGTCGCGGGGACCGCAATCTCCTTCATCATCTCCGAGATGGTCTCCGAGAAGACGGTTCGGAATGATATCGCAGTCCAATGCGCCAGGATCGCCTCACGCAAACCCAACCCCGCCTCCCCGCAGATAAGCCGCACCGCCTTCACCCTAACATCTTTGAAATGCGACACAAGCTCATTCGAGACAGACGCAGGCGCTCCTGCTGTCGGCTGCGGCTGCGGCTGAACAGGCTTTTCAGAGGCGGGACGGGGTGGGGCCAGGTGACACAGCCTGCGTTGAACCGCCCAGAGTATCGCAGCGGGCTGGCCTGCAGGGAGCATGTCGGTTATGCAGCGTAGGGTCTGGGCAGCAGCCTTTTGATCCCACTGAGGTGTGGGGGCGGCGGCGGCAGCGCCGGGCTGGGGTTGAGGTGCAGGGAGGGCGACGCTGATGGACATCCCGAGGGAGGGTTGGATGCGGAATGCGGCGACCTCCCCGACGAGCCGCCACGCGTGGAATCGGTTTGCGAGGCGGCGCCATCTGTCGACGCGGGTGCGGAGGACGTCGACCTTCTGCAGATCGCCCGTATGCTTGTTGGCAAAGTCGTAGCACTCGCGCACTAGCTGCACCCCCTCGGCGAGCACCACATCCATTGCGGCGGGGGGCTGCGTGTGGTGGTGGTGTGGGCAACTCCCACACCAACCCGCTCTGAGGAGTCCCTGCAGGGCAGGGGGGAGGGGGGAGGGAAAGGGGGGTGGGGTGGGGTGGGGGTCCTGTTGGGCATCGTTTGTGATGTTATTGGCGTGGTTTAGTGGAGGATGAGAGGAGAAGGGGGTGGTGGTGGTGGTGGCTCACTGCTGAGGAGGGCGTGTGGCGTATGGATGCGAAGCAAGAGGGGGGGTTGAGAGGGGGGAGGGGTGTCTCGCTGTCGACAGGAACTGCACCGGTGGCGCGCGGAGGCGGCGCCAAAGCGGGGCTGAATTGGGAATCAGGTGTCTTGTCTTCCGACGCCACCAGCGGGTCTGCGGCAAATGAACTGTGCGGTTCACTGCAGCCCACCAGAGGCTGTCTTGTTGCCCGAGTGATATTTGCTGTTCGTTCTGGCACTGGCAGGACTCTGTTGTGGCAACAACAAAGGTCAGTGGAGGTGAGGAGAAGAAATATGGGTAGAGGTGAACGCTGCGCCTCCCATTGCACATGCGGTCAGTCATGTGAGATGATGTCGTCGCACGCGTCTTGCCGCAGCTCGTACAGTGTTGCGAGTGCACCGGAGGCCTGTTCCTCTGGCAACAGGTTGCTCGGCTGTAGTACATCCTGAAGTGCGCTAATCAGCACTCCATCCGCACCGGGTGTGTACAGGAAGCGACGCTCTGCTTTGCGTGCCGTATGCCACGCCAGCAGCCCTGCTGACACACCAGGTCCGGCTATCGTGACGAAGCGCTGGCTCCGTGTCCCCGTGTCCCCGTGATACACTGCCCCGCTCGCCAGCCCCGCCGTGAGGCAGTCCCCCCCCAGCAGACCGTGCAGGGCACGCCGCACGAACTGCACAGCGTTCTCGGCGTGTACAGGCACATGCTGCACGAGGTTCCACCCTGCGAACATGTGCTCCCCAAGCAGCGATACAAGCGTGCCCTGGGACTGGTGCAGGAGCGGCATGACCGACCCCAGGCAGTCGCTGATGCGGTGCGCCGTGGTGACATCTACAACAGTGTTCAGGGAGACCATTCCTACGGTGGCGTGCTTCTCCTGCATCGCAAACAAGTCGCGCCTGGAAAGGTGCGGCCTGAGGATGCTGCTGGTGAAGCTCGACGACCCGAAGCTGCCTGCGGGCACTGGCTGCGGACAGTGAAGTGGGAAGCCCTGCCTGCCTGCAAGGGCTACAGGCCACACGTGCCGCACAGGCACCATCTCACGCACACCCTTCATCTCCTTCGCCACTTCGTCACCCACCACAGCGGGCGAACATCCACTACTCACCTGTGACCACACCGCACTCGGTACAGCCACCGCACCAGGCACACACGTGCTCTCCAGACGCGACGCCACGTTCACCGTATGCCCGAAATAGTCCACGCGTCCCGTCACCGTATTCAGCTCTGTCATCACATGGCCATGGTTCACACCGACACGCACCGTCAGCCCTCCCCACTTCCCCATCCGCCTGCAGATCGGGACCTCCAGCAGCTCGGCAGGCCACTCCGCAGCAAGCAGTGCCTCCTGCACCGCCAGCCCGAAGTCCACACCCGCACACGGCCCCTCGAACGCAACCATGAATGAATCCCCGATGGTCTTCACCTCGTACCCGCCGAACAAGGACACGGCCTTCCGCATCACCGCGTTGTGTATCTGGATCGCCGTCTGCATCGCTTCGGGTGCCGCCTCCCACACAGACGTTGATGCGCGGATGTCTGTAAACACAAGCGTGGCTTCCGCACTTTTGGTGCCGGGTGCGACAACTGGGGCGGACAGGCACCACGCCTCCTCACCCTCCGCCACACGCGAGAAAAGCGCCTCAGGTAGATACGGGCGGTACGACCGCAGATTCTGCTCCAGGCGCCGCAGCGCAGCGTGCATCGCAGGTGGAAGACGCCCCTCCGCCGCCTCCAGCAGCTCCGCCACGGTGTCGATGTCGTAGCCCGCAAGCAGCTGTGCCGCCGACTCCACGGTCTCGATGGTGCACGCCATTGCAACCTGCTCCTTCTCGACTGCCTCCGCAAAACCCCTTGTCGCGACAAAATCAACAACAACCAAACCGACGGCGACGAAGCAATCGACAATCGCCAGTGTAGGACTGTACCCACACGGGGGGGTTGCACAGGTGCTTGATTCACGCAATACTTCCCAGCGCATTTCCATGCCTGCCGTGCCAGGCATGTCCAGCAGCCCGAAGCGCATGGAGAGTTCCAGATGCAGCAGGGTGACCCACAGGACCACCAATGCCACGAGGAATGTGGCAAACTGTCTGCCGAGGCGCGTCACCAGTGACAGGTCCAGCACCAGGACTAACAGGCCCCACATGGGGACCACACTACGGGCGGCAGCCTGCATATGCATGATCATGATCGCTACCGTCCAGGCCAGCGCGTATCCCTTTATCATAGTCTTTGTGATGTGCACACGGCAGAGGCATAGCACGATGATGCTGCCGCTTGTCGACATGAGAATGCAGTGCAACAGGACTAACAGCCCAACGCGGTAGCGGGCATCGACGGTCAAAAGCGATACCGCGCTCAGGACGAAGCACATGCAAGCAACATGGAAGAGCAAGATTCTGTTGCTGAGGTCGGTGCCTTTCAGCCGCCCATCCATCGACACCAGGTCGCTGTGCCATCCCATTGTCCCAGACTGCGGGGGGGTGTGTGATGTGCCTCATCATGATGGAGACGTGAGACCCACCCCTGCCCCAGCAGGGCCAGTCAAGGATCCACCTCTGAATCGCGTGCCACCCTTGTCATAATAGTGGGGGGGGGGGGGGGGGGAAGGGACACCGAACTCTCCGAAGCTCTGAGAATTTGGAGGCGCTCCGCCGATGGACACATGACGAGATGAGGACAGTGCTCTCCTGACCCGATTTGGTCATCCCCACCCACCGCTTCACGGCGCGGTGATGTGGGGAAATAACAAAACACGCCGGTGCACTACTGGGAACAGTGCGCACATCCGGTGCCGGAAAAAATATCAGCCTTTTTTTGCAAAAAAAATATAAGGAACGCCCTCGGCCCCCCTCCCACCGGCACCCTATAGCAGCGTTGTTGCCTCAAAAGAAGTTACCCCTCACCCACCCACACCCTCAACACCTGAGATGCGGGGAGGGGTTTCGTGCCGGGGGGGGGGGGGGGGGGGGGGACACCTCATCGAAGAGGGGATGTGCAAGTTGGGTGCAGGATGAGGGGGGGGGTCGACCAGGGGAGTCACGTCTCAACCCCCCCCCAATGTTGTTAGGGTGGGTTTAAACTCGGGTTTAAACTTGGGTTTAAACCGGGTTTTTATTGGGTTTTTATGGTTTTTATTCCTGAGATTTCTCGGGTTTAAACTCGGTTTTTTGGTGGGGGGTGGGAGAGGGGGTTTTTTTTACTCTACCACCTCTACCATTCCAGTGCAGACTCCGAAGCCAAGAAAAAATAGCTAGCGGCAGTGATCTGAGGGTACCGTACCCGGTACCCTCGGGGGGTAGTACCCCCTGGTGCCCCCAAAATGGTGGTTTTCAGTTTCGCGGAATTTGCATTTCCGGCGTTTTTCCGAACCGTGGTGGGGTCATTTTGCCAGGAGCACCAGCATCACCAGTAACGCCAGCAACGCCTGTGGAGGAGACCCCCCTCAGAAGTCAAAACCAGCTGCCAAACCAGCCAGGCAATGCAGGATTGTTGCGACCCCCCGACCCAACGAGACGGAGATGACGGGGATAGTGGATGCCTGGGCAGATTATGTACTGGCTGCCGGGCTCCCCCTCTCCATTATGGAGGATGAACATTTCCTCAAGGCCGTCGGGGTGACACGCCCCAGCATAGATGTCAAGCAGCTGCCGAGCAGGCACCAAATCGGGGGTAAACTTCTCGATGAGAAGTATGACGCGGTCATGAACGAAGACCTGTGAAAGTTGAACAAGTCGGACAGCCGCGTCCCTCCCTGGCCCCCCTCCCCTCCCGCAAACCAGCTCAGTGCACGTAACGTGTGCACCCCCTGCAGCTTCCTACTGGGTTTTTACTGGGTTTAAACTCGGTTTAAACCGAGTTTAAACCCGGTTTTAGAGTTTAAATGACCTAAAACAAGCCGCCTCTGGGCGAGGGTGGGCGTGAGTGGGCGTGAGTGGGCGAGTGCAGGCGAGTGCGGGCGAGGGTGGACGAGTGTGGGCGACGGTGGGCGAGTTGTGGGCGAGGGTGGTCGAGGGTGGTAGAGGGTGGTGCGCGTGCTGGGCGACGCCAAAAAGGTGGCTTGTTTTAGGTCACTGACTTAGCACAAGGCTCTCGGGCCTCCGGAGGAGCAAAAATGGCCTCCTCCGGAGGAGGTCGGAGGCGCCTCCGGAGGCACCTCCGGAGGCGCCTCCGCCAGCCAAAAACCCATTTCTTCAAGTTTTTTGAAAGTGACCCAAAATCAGCGGGACCCCCTCCTCGGGTGTTCCGAAACACCTTTCTTTTGACTATTTGGAATCTGTGCGGATCGTAGTGGGGTCACTTTGTAGGTCGAGGTGTCAAGCTTCACCCATGAAATGCGGGTCTGGTTCAGGGTCTGGTCATAGGAGGTTGGCCCACAGGAGGATGTGACTGGGAGGCAGGCACACCAGCCCACCCAGCGGGACCCCCTCCTCGGGTATTCCAAAACCCCGTTCTTTTGAACGTTTGGAACTTTTGCGAATCGTAGTGGGGTCATTTTGTGGGTCTAGGAGCCAAACATCGTCCATGAAATGTGACTCTGGTTCAGGGGCTGGTCCTAAGAGAATGTGACTGGGAGGCAGCCACACCCACCCACCCAGCGGGACCCCCTCCACGGGTGTTCCAAAACCCCTTTCTTTTGAACGTTTGGAATTTGTGCGGATCACAGTGGGGTCATTTCGGTGGTGTACGAGCCAAGCTTCACTCATGAAACGTGGGTCTGGTTCAGGGACTGGTCATGGATGAAGGTGGCTGGGAGGCAGCCAGCACGCCCACACCCCACCCCACCTACCCACCCAGCGGGACCCCCCTCACGGATTTTCCAAAACCCCGTTCTTTTGAACGTTTGGGATCCGTGCGGATCGTGGTGGGGTCATTTTGGCCATGGGGTGTCTGTCTCCACCACTGACTGGGGGTCACCATATGGGACCAAATCCTGCAGGGTTGCGTTGCGTCAAAACCTTGCGACCGCTGCCTCCAGACCCAGTGCTGCCGCGGTTTGGTGGGCTCGATGGGTATACTTTGATTGGCTGTGGCTGGTCCAGGAGGAAGTGGTGGGACACAAGAGGGTATAATGCCCAAGTCATGGTTTGACATAAGACTTACTTATTTTTACGCTTATTCCGTAAGATTTGTAAGTCTTATAAGACTTACGGAAATCTTACGGAAATCTTATAAGACTTATAAGAATCTTACGGATTCTTATAAGTCTTATAAGAATCTTACGGATTCTTATCAGGCTTACGGAAAATCTTATAAGATTTTTTTATCTTACCAAAAATCTTATAAGACTTACAAATCTTATCGGAAAAATCCGTAAGTCTTATAAGACTTACGGAAAATCTTATAAGTCTTATAAGATTTTCCGCAAGTCTTATAAGACTTATCGGATTTCTGGCAAGAATTTTCCGGAATCTTACAAGAATCTTATGAGATTTTCCCAAAATCTTATAAGACTTTCTCAGATTATTACAAGTCTTATAAGATTTGACGGCTTATCGTAAGAATTCTTGGCTTTTTTTCGTAAGTGTTCGGAGCCAATAAGCGTAAGAATCCATAAGAATCCAACAAGATTCTTAAGCGGCTTGTCAAACCATGGCAAGTACAGTACAAACCCCACCAGAAAACAGCCAACTTGGGCGAGGGTGGACGAGGGTGGGCGAGAGTGGGCGACGGTGGTCGACGGTGGGCGAGGGTGGGCGCGAGTGGTCGACGGTGGTCGACGGTGGTCGAGGGTGGGCGACGGTGGGCGAGGGTGGTCGAGGGTGGTGCGAGTGCTGGGCGACGCCAAAAAGGCGGCTTGTTTTAGGTCATTAAACCCGGTTTTTTGGGTTTTTTGGGGTTTTTATTCTGGGACCCGGGCTTTTAACAACATTGCCCCCCCCCCCTCCCTCCCCCCTCTCACCGACAGCACGTCGGGTGATCCGTCGTGGCTCTGCCCTGCAGGGTGCAGGGTGCGGGTCCAAGGCACAGGAGGCAACAGAGCCCGAAGGGCCATAACAGAATAACCGGAGCACACACTGCCACTGCCCCCTCCAATCTGGAAGGGTGCTGCAGTAGGGAAAAGGAAGGCAAAGGTGGGCAGAGGGCCAAGCATATATATAGGCATCCCTTTTCACTCGTTATGCAGGCAGTGTGCCCGAGCTCCGGCGATGCAAGCGACCTGCTTCCCCTCCCCTGTTGCATGTGCTGCTGGCCGACTCCCTCTTGGAGGCAGTCTGGACACAGAGTATGGACGATCCCACGGAACTTCCACCTTCAGAAACTGAACTAAAAGAAACGGGATACGGCAAACATAACCGCGGTGTGTCTGAGGCAAAGCGCTGCATGTGTCGGGGAGACGTGGGGAGGGGAGCTGCCGAGAGAGAGCCCCCGGGGAGAGGACAGGCGGAAAAAAAACGACGAGGGGGGTCGCTACCAGGTGTGACTTAGTGAGAAGAAGTGAGCTGCGACCCACTACCCTCACTGACTCGACGACCTGTGACGAGCTGTGACTGGTAGCGAGGGCCCCCGAGGCGGATCCAAAACAGAATAAATTCTGGGGGGGATGGGAATGGGGGGCAGACCGCCACCCATCATCACCCACGGCCCCTCACTTCGTTTTCCGCCCCTTCCCTGCCCAGGAGAAGAGCTGGCCCTTTGAGGAGGCACGATCCAGCCGCATGTTGTGGGCAGAGCCCTGCTTCTGGAGGAGGTATTTTGAAATGCTCTCCCGCCGCGTCGATGTGACCTGCGAAGCGACTATCTCGTTGTGCAGCTGCAGCGTCGCGGTGTCGGGAAAGAGAGATTTATCCGCCTTCCCGACAAGCTTCGGCATCGGGAGGTACGAAAAATTCTCCATCCAACAGGTAAACGACGTCTTCAGCTGATAAGGGGGGTAGTCGCTCCACACCTCAGGCGAAGGGGGGCGCAGGGGCGTCGAGCAGTCCTCCTCGCCATCAGGGTCCGACTCCGCGCTGCCCGACCACCCCGACATGGCAGAGACGCTCCCCTCCCCGCGCACCACAGACCCGAAGCTGGGCGGGGAGGAGCGCACCCCTTCGGTGCTGTTGTGAGAAGCAGAGCCTGCGGTGGATGCTGTCTGCACGTCCTCCGCTTCGTCACCCCAGAGGCAAGCGGAGCCACCGCAGGAGGTTCGCCTGGACATGCCTAATATGGTTTTGGCCGACCCGACGCGCTGGAGGGTGCCCCCCTGCAGGGCAAACGGTGCGTCGATAACGACAGCCTCCCTGTCGACCACAAAGGTGGCGCTGGAGTTGCGGCGTGTCGGGGAGCCCTCTTTTCGGAGGATACCCTGCGACTGCGATGCCGTGTGGTTCAGCCAGGCGACCTTCTTCCCCGTGTCGGGGCGGGAGGAAATGGGGCTGTCGATGGTCCTCCTCTCCCCCGTATCGAGAGACGTGATGTCATCCGCCTGCACGATCCGCGCAGATACAGAGGATCGTGCGGAGCTCGCGCTTTTCCCCAACAGCCAAGAGAGCTCCTGCAGGCTGGTGTGGCTGCCGGGACCCAGGTTGTTGCCTGCACGGATGCTGCCTGTGGGGATCCCGCTCTCTTCAGAGGATTCGGAGTGGCTGCTGGCGGCGGCTTTGCCGCCAGGGTGTACGATGTTCTCGTGCAGCTTGCGCCGACCCGTCGTCTCCTTCTTCCTCCTCGAATCAACCTCATCGGCATACGAGCTGCCGCAGCAACCCATCGGCCCTCCTGAGGGGGGGGGGGGAGTGGGGGGTGGTGTTTGGATGCTGAAAGAGTAGAGGCAAACAAAATGCTGCGACGAGGAGGAGAAACTGGCTGTGATGCGGGTGGTTTTCAGCCGAGCATTTTTTTCCAGCTCGTCGTTCTGCGCGTGGCAATAAAAAGAGTGTGTTGGGGGGGGGGGGGGGGGGGTGGGGGTGGGAGGGGCGAGCCCCACCTCACCCCGCCACAGCTGCCCAGGCCGGCATGTTGCGTTGCTCCCCCACCGGCTCTCCGTGAGGACGGTCAGCAACTGGGGCAGGTCCCACTCGGAGTGGGGGTGGCCCCCCCCCTCCTGTGGGGTCCCTCAGCAGAGCCATCTGCCCTGTCTGTCAGTCTTTTATTGAAGCTCCGTCTCTACCCGAGCAGCTAGTCACACCTAGCAAAACGTCAAAAGCGCCTGCACCGAGGGGCTACGCGCAGCTAGGTGTGTCGCCTTTTGGAGGCGCTGCTTCTAATGTGCAGCAAATAGCGTTCCCCTCAAAAGGGAACAGTTTTAGGTGCCACACACCCACTCACTCCACACACAAAACAACTCGGCACAAAGTCCCTTTTTTGTTTTGGCACACCGCACCCGTCAACACGTCAGGTCCAAACCTTCACTTTATATCTCACCCCCCCCCCCTTTTGCACTGCAGCAAGAGGCGTGTGCCCGCAAATAAAAAGGGGACGGGGGCAAACTTCTTCCCGATGGTGTGAGACGGCTGTTGCCGCCCTCCCCACCCCCACCCCCCCATTCTCCGGCCCGCACCCCCCCCCCCCTCTCCTCGCCTCCCCATCCAAATTTTGCCGCGTGGCAAACACCCTGGCTTTTGCACGGGGGAGGTGCGGTAGCACCTCGGGCCATTCCCACCACCTCCCACCCCCCACCCCACAGGCCCGTGACTGAGGGGCGGCTGAAACAGCAGTCGTTGCGAGGGCAACGCCATTCTTTGAAACAGGAGGGGCGGGGCGGGGCGGGGCGAGAGGGGTGGGGGGGGGGGGGGACTTCAAGTCTTGACTTGAAGTCGAAGAAAAGGTATCACCCACAGCAGCCCCCACACACGGTATGTTCGGATCCGAGATTTCCGAGATGGGATACGGGGCGGGAGTGGGGAGGCAGGGGGAGGGGGGCAGGCGGGGCGGGGTGGGGGGGTTGGCGAGGGTTATGGGGGCACCGATACCCCCACTCCCCACCCCTTCCCCCCTCCCCAGCACTGGAGCCTTTCTTGTATCGGGTGTCGAACGGACAACTCCTTCCCTCCCCCTGGCCTCTGTGCGAGCTCAGGCTTCTGACAGACCCGTGTTGTGCCTTTTGGCGCCTCACCCCCCCCCCACACCGTGGAGTTGAGAGCAGGCGTATCGTTAATGGTGTCGACAATACCTCCCCCTCCGGGCAACTGTGAGCCAAGGGGCTGCTGCACACAGGCCCAGCGGCAATGCGATGCGACAAACAGATCTGCCCCATTGGGACCTCCTTTCCACGACACAGAGAGGAGTACAGAGCCCACCTAGCAGCGAGCAGCACACACAGCCCCTGCACCTGGTGTGATCTCAACACTTCGTCTCTCTCTCACCGCACCCAACGCTCAACAGCCAACAGCTCTGGCCCCGCTTCTATTCGCTGTCCTGGGTGTCGTTTGCGAGGAGCTGCTCCACCTTGACGTCAGCAACCAACGGCGTATCCTGCTGTACTGCAGGGAGCTGGTAGCACAGCAGCGGCGCCACCATCTGAGAGCTTATCTCGATCATGTGGTGCTGGTTGTGCGCGGGTGGCCGCAGCGACTGCAGGAGAGCCAACCCCGCCTTCGGGCTGATGCTGGGCACACCCGCTCCGAACATCGCCTTCCCAGGCGCCGCGAAGCCACCAGGGGGGGCCAGCTTGTCGGTGTAGCTGAAGGTCCAGTCGCACTCAATGTCCTCTGCAGAGTCTCCTGCCGCAATGTCGACCTGGTGCTGTGCAGGAGTGGAGAAAGGGGAGGGGTGACGGTGGGGGAAAAGAGTAGAATGTAGAAGTGATTGTTCCACAGTATTAAAAATCCACACGTGGGGGAATATCACTGGTGACGGTGGGGGTGGGGCAACAGGGCAAGCGGAGTGTCGGGGGAGTATCACTGCAACCTCCGTACAGAGGTTGAAGGCCTTCTCGGCATCCACTGGGAGGCGATGTTCCAGCCTCTGGCTGCCACTCAGCACCTCTGCCTCACGTGCATGGAAGATGTGTGCACGGGACGCGGGATGGGTTCCTCGAGTATGCTCGAGACCTATTTCATTACGCCATGAACCATGCCACCGCGCTGGGGCGCACCCGCTTCAAATCAGCACAGGACCTCCGTCTTGACGACCAGAAGTGGACGGATATCCCCCCCCGCGTGATTCCGGTGACGCACTTGCCGCGCGCGGAGATTGCAAATGTGAAACGCCTTGTGTCAGCGGAGGAGACGTTCGCAGCCTTCGTCTCTGCCTTTGAGGTGGATATGCCAGTTCCCGCGCAGGATGACTGGATGGAGGCTGCGGTCAAGCGGAAGGATGCAGACGTGTCCGATGGTTTCAAGCTCCACCTGATTCAGCTGCCACACAGCGCTGCGAAGAAAGTTGTCAATGACCATCTGAAGAAGCGCGTGGACTCTGTTCTCAAGGCCAGAAAAAAGGCAGACGATAAAGCGGCGGCGGCAAAAGAAAGAGGGTATCGCGCCGAAGAGGTCCGCCAGTTCATCGACCGGGGGGGGAGAAGAAGAAGTTGAAGGAGTGATCTTCTTAACCAGGCCTCCGGTTAAATAGTGCCCATTTTCGGGTTCCGGCCAATTCTAAATACCGTAAACGGAAATATTGTGGACCGTAATAAAGGTGAACCGTACTATAGGTGGACCGTAAAAAAGATGGAACAAATGGGATTTTTCCGGAACTTGGAACATTTTTACGGTCCACCTATTTTACGGTTGGGATCGTGGACTTGGCGGTTTTTTTACGAGTTCCTTCGCGACTTCGTCGCGAAGGAACCAAGGAAATCGTACGACTGGGCCTCAGCACAGAGTGTGCGCTCACCATCGTCCGGGAACTGTTCTCCCACAGTTACTGCAGGGTGTACTACACTAAAGGAGTACGATTTCCCTTAATTTTCCGGGCACTGATTCACGAATTTACATCTGGAGGGAGCCCGGTGGTCTCAGCTTCTGTCTGCGCGCCCTGCCGTACTGTGGCTGCTTTTGTGGGCTCGTGCAGCAGGTTCTACTTTTACTTCTACCGGAATGCTCCTTGCATGGTACTACACTTCTCGAGGTGTGGTGGTGGGTGAGTCTCGAGGTGAGTGGTGGTGATCGTGCCTTTTCCACACGCAGGGAGGACTTGCTTCTCTTGCTGGTGTTGGTTGCGGTGGTGGAGGGAGGGTCCAAAGCTGGGAGGTCGGGAGGCCTACGTGTGGGTGTCTGCGGCGTGGAGGCCGCAGTCCGCGCCCCGCAACCCACCAGCCCGCGGGCGAAAAACGCATTGTCTTTTCCATATTCAGTCCCAATAAATGGTGGACCGTAAAAAAGATGGAACGTTTGGCCTTTTTTTGGGAACTTGGAACATTTTTACGGTCCACCCTTTTTCCGTTTACGGTAGTACAAATTTACCCACTTTTTTCGGCTTGAAGAATCCCACGTTTCCCGCCGCAGCGCAGCACTACCCCCCGTTTTCTGGGCGTTTTGAGCATGGGTGCATGGGGTTCGAGAATTTTCCGGTCAAAAATTGATGGTTGATGCGGTTTGGCTGGGTTCTCCATACCCAGTCAGGTGACGGTCTTGCCAGGTTCAACCAAGATTAGGCAATCTTGAGAACAATCCTCTGGCCGCGACACTCGTCCAGCTAGTTCCGCGTGTGAGCTGACTCCAGAACAGAATAACGGGCCGTCGACAACACCGTTCTCGAAGAAGTGTCGATATGCCACAGTCGCATACGTCATACATCACGTTGACACATGCAACCATACAAGGACGTCGCTCCTGGTCATATGCCACAGGGGGGTCTGGGGGGCGGAGCCCCCCAGCCGCCGGAGGCCACGGTAGTGAACATTCTTGTGTGTAGAGTTCCTAGCGAGTTGGCTGCGTCCATCTTCCTGAGGGGTCTGGATCCCACCATTCAATGTGAATCCAACCGGGAAGTCTTGCCGAAATTCCTCCTCCCAAGTGAATTCTCCCAAGGAAATTCTGGCATTTTGGGACCCTTATTCCTCCGGGGTTTCGTGCCCTCGCCTCTCCCTTTCCCCTGGAAACCCTGTTTTTTGCTTCTTTGGAATACCGCCATATTTTTTCTCGGGCCCCGGAGAGGCAATCCACGAGGCTAAACCCCTATGGAGAAAAGTGGGTAAATTATCTTTCCCCCCACCTAGGCTATCTTCACCTCAGGGGACCTTATGTGACTGAAAAAAGCTGAAAACTCACCGTTGGTCACGTGAACTCAGATAGCCTACCACCTGATAACTTTTGAGTTTTCTTTTTCGGCATCCTGGACCCTCAAGAGTCAATAGTATTTAGCCGGATGGCTGTTCTTCACTCATGGAATATATGGTCAAACACTCCCCGGTGGCGTGCATACCGAGTCCACGATGAAATATCTCCAACCGTTGGCGAGCAGCTGATCTAACGCATCGTCGACGGCATACTGCAGGGGAGTGTAGGATGAACAAATGCAGAATATCGAACGAGGGCTTTCTTGGGGGTCACACACGGAGCCCCACTCCCAGTGGGGGAAGCAACAACACTGGCTGACAGACCTTGTCATCGTCCTTCACCCCGTCCTCCTGCCCGTAGGGCAGCAGGTCACCCTGCACGGTCTCGCCAGCGCCATCGCCGAGGAGGTCGTTAGAAGCAGACGCGTGGTCACGCTGGTTGCGATCCTCCTGCCGCTTGGGTGGCAGCTCCTCCTCGCGCGACGGGACGTTGCTGTGGCAGCACCCCATCGCGCCAGGAGGTGGGGCGACCCACCTTCAGGCGCCCACGCCTCCCGCACCTGAGCAAGGGGTGTTGGGGTGGCGTGGGGGCACCAGGGAGGCCACACAGGGCGGCAGGGCTCAGAAGCTCAGGAAGGGGTTGGGGGTACGGGTGGGTTTTGCGGCTCGGCAGTGCAGCGTTGTGTGGCATGTGCAGGCGTGGTTCATCCCGGCGGCGTGTCCTGACTGGTTGGCTCTCGCCCTCTGCCCCTGCTCGCAAGGAGGACGGGTGGCAGCGGGAAGGTCGTGGTGTGCCATGGGGTGTGTCTTGTGGCACACCCGTTCCGCTTGGAGCAAGCCACTGTGAGGATGGCATGTTAAAGGAAGCGGCAAAAATGAAGATTGAAAACAACAGCAAGAGAAGCAAGGAATGGAAAAGGCACATCAGTTAGCGGGATGGGGTCGCGACGCGTCGCAGCCCGTGAACAGGGCGCGCCTACGTCAAGAGCGACACCGTCCTGCAGGCTGTGTGATTGGGGGGTGGCAACGTGCACTGCCCGTAGCCGTCTGTCAGCGCTGGGGGCGTCGCTCCTCGACTGTGTGTGCGTGGAGGGCGCCGCCAGGCCTGCAGCGCGAGAGAGGCATGCAGGCAGGTGCACAGCCGTGGTGTGAGGGGTGGTGTCGCAATGCCGCACCGGTGGACCAACAGCAGCACCGCACAGGGCAGGCGCGTGGTGCCTCCGGAGCAAGGCAAGTGCCACACCAGCATGAAACGCAATAAAAGTGAATGAAAATGAACAACAGCAAACAGCAACAGCCTGGTGGCGAAGGAGAGTCGTGTGGTGTTCTGCTGTGGTGGTGTGGTGTGCTGTGGCTGTGGCACGTCCCTTGCGTGGGGCACGATTGTGTTTTGGAAGAACACATCTCTCTGTGCACACGCCACACCACTCCACTCCACCCCATCAACTTCGCCGTAGCAAAAGGCACACCAGGCTTGGGTCAAATCAAATGGCAATGAAAGTAAGAATGGTGTTCTGCAGAGAGGCAGAACAGCAGAAGGAACGTTGCAAGAAAGGCAAGGAAGATGCACACACATCACACCGCTGCAGGAAGGTGTTAAGATACGGTTAACGCAGTGTGTGGAAGTGTGTGAAAGGTGGGATATCTTCAGTGCACACAAGAAGAACGAGAAGGACACTCTGTGCTACTACTCCTAATACGACGCCACCTGCAAACAGGAGAGGTCAGGCACCATCGGGCTGACCCCACACAACAACGCGCACCTCACTCACGGCTGCACCGGGGCACCAGTGGCACGGACCCTGCGGGTGGCCTCCACCATGTTGCGCAGCGCAGGCAGCACCTCCTCCCAGCGGCGCGTCTTCAGCCCGCAGTCGGGGTTGATCCACACGCGCGACAGCGGGAGGTGGACCGTGGCAATGATCTCCTGCAGGCGTGCCTCGAGCGTGTCGACGGAGGGGATCTCCGGGGAGTGGACATCGTACACCCCGAGCCCCACGTCGCGCGAGTACCCGTAGCGCGCCAGGGCGCCCAGCACGGCGTTGCCGCCGCGCGAGTTCTCGATCAGCAGCGAGTCGGCGTCCATGGCGTCGATGGCGCCCAGCGTCGCCGCGTCCTCGAACGACGAGTAGCACATGTGGGTGGCGATGTGCGTTGCCGGGGCGGCCGTCGCGGTGCTGAGGCGGAACGCGTCCACGGCCCACCGCAGGTAGCTCTCCTCGTCCTCGCGCTTCAGCGGCAGCCGCTCGCGCACCGCCGCCTCGTCGACCTGCACCACGCGGCACCCCGCCGCCTGCAGGTCCGCCACCTCCGCAGCCACGGCGCGTGCGAGCTGCACGGCCTGCGCCGACCGCGGGATGTCGGTGCGGCAGAAGGACCAGTTCAGCAGCGTCACCGGGCCCGTCAGCATCCCCTTGACCGGGGTCGCCCCGGCAACCTTCTGCGCGTGCCGGTACTCCGCCACCGTCAGCGCCCCGTGCCGCACAATGTCGGCGTGGATGATGGGCGGCCGCACGCACCGCGACCCGTACGACTGCACCCACCCGGCCCGCGTCACCACCACACCGCCCAGCTGTGCCGCGAAGTACTCCACCATGTCCGTCCGCTCCGGCTCCCCGTGCACGAACACGTCCAGCCCCAGGTCCCGCTGCAGCGCAACGTTCTCCTCGATCACCCGCTCGATGAAGGTGCGGTACTCAGCCTCCGACACCTGCCCCGTCCGCAGCTGCTGCCGCATCCGCCGGATCTCTGCCGTCTGCGGGAACGACCCGATTGTGCTTGTCCCGAGGCTGTCCACTGTGACCTGCTTCTCCCGCCGTGTGCTGTACGGCTCTGCCCGCCGCAGCTCTGCCTCGTCCACGTCTGTGACTGTCACGTTGTCCTCCCCGCACCACTGCGGCTGCTGGTCCTGCTTCGGCTGCTTCGGCTGCTTCTGCTGCTCTGCTGCCTGCACACCACGTGCCAGCCCAACCAGCTGCTCCAGCTTCTGCACAGCAAACGCGACACGCCCCTGCAGCGCAGCAGACGCCGCAACGTCGACAGCCCCGTCCGCATCACGCACGGCAAGCTCCTCCCCCGACACGTCGTACGGCACGTGCTGCAGCGAGCACGACACCCCCACGTCCACACGCCCCGCCGGCACCACGCGCAGCACCTCCGCCAGCAGTGCCTGTGCGTGCTCCTCGTTGCGCCACACGCTGCGCCCGTCCACCACCCCCGCCACGAGCCGCTTCGTCTCCGTCGGGTCCGGGAACCCCACGCGCCGCAGCACCGCCACCGCACCGCGGCTGCGGCACAGGTCCAGCGCCACCCCCGCCACCCCCTCCGTCCCAACCAGCATCCGGTACACCGCCTCCGACACGCTCTCGTGGTGCACACACACCGTCACCGCGAACCCGCATGCCCGTGCGTCGCGTGCGATCTGCGCGTGTGCCTGCTGCGCCGCCGCCAGCACCGCCTCCCCGTCAGCGCCCGACGTCGCCAGCCACGGCTCGTGCAGCTGCACCTCCGTCGCCCTCGCCCCGCTGGCACGCAGCTCCCGGAACAGCCGCGCGTACAGCGGGACGAGCGCCGCTGCCAGCCCCGTCTTCGTCAGCCCCCCGTCCGCAATCTTGCTGACGTGTGCCAGCGTCACGGGTCCCAGCACAATCGGCACCGCTGCTGCTTCAGCCGCACCCTTCTCCTGGATCACCGCCTCCGCACGCCGCACCACATGCACGTAGTCAGCGAAGTACGTCGCGTGCCCGTCCTCGGCAAGCCCCGCCGCCGTCACGCTCGCGTCGATCTCGGGCACCAGGATGTGGTAGTTCGTGTCGAAGTACTTCAGCAGCTGCAGCGCCGCACACGGCCCCGCCCCCTTCGCCTGTGCAAAGTACTGTGCCAGCGACCCGCCCGCCCCGGTCCCGTCGAACCGCTTGCTCGTCAGCCCGAACCGCACGCTCCAATCCAGCACGTGGTCGAACAGCGTCGCGTCCCCAACCCCGATGCGCGACACCCCTGCCCCGCACTGGGAACGCACCGCCTCCGCCAGCACCTCGTCGCGTGCCGCCAGCAGCTCGCCCTCCCCGATCCGCCCCGCCCAGAACTGCTCCAGCGCCGCCTTCAGCTGCCGCTTCGACCCGAGGCGCGGGAACCCGAGTGTGTACGACTGTGCCATCTTGCGCTTCCTGTCTCTTCTCTGTGTCCTTGGTATCCTGTCAGGCGTGCACGGTGATGCTGGGTGTGCAAACGGTGCAGCGTGCAGAGCGCCACACCACACAACTCACAATCTCAACAAGCGGGGGGACGGGGGCGGGCTTTTGGTCGGCAGCTGCTGGAAGTTTCGACCTGTTCAACCCCCTGCACACAACCAGTCGAGGGCTGCCCAACCACAGGTCCACGCTGAGCACACCTACACGCCTGTCTGGCTTGCCAACATGCAGCTGCATTCCAGCACCACCCACCACCCCGTCACGGGCGGGTCGGGGCAGCGCCACAAACAACATGTCTTTGATGCAACCTCCAGGACCTGCAACCCCCACTGTATTTCTTTGAAAACTTCACTTGTTTCGGCATCGACGACCCTCTGCCTCACACGAGAAGGCAGCCAGACCGTGATTGCCCACATTCCCCCCCCCCCCCACGTTCTTCATGTTCGTTTCTTTCCGCATTGCCCCTCCCCACCCAGATGCCCCTCCCTGGAGGGCGTGTGTCGGCGCCTCCACCAAGCCATCCCCCCCCGCCCCTGCACCCCGCAACGCGGCGACTGGCAGCGAGAGGCACAACGGGCACTCTCCCAGAGGGGGGGCACATGACACCTCCTTTTGATCCCCAGCCAGACAGAACAGAACTGCCAAAACGGATCGGTGCCAAAGGGATGAGGGGCCCCAGGCATGTTGCGCTCTGTGTTGGGAAGAGGCAACCAACGATGTGTTCAGAGAAGCAGCGTCGTTGGTGTGTCGGGAGTCTTATCTTCTCCTGGGGTTCTTCTTGCATTCTTCTCCGTGGAACTCAATGCGATCCCAGCTGGATTGTCACATAGTAGCGCACGCCCACAGGAATAGCTTCGGTGCATGATGTGATTCAGCAGCGATCGGCATTGAGAACGTCCCTTCACTCCCTCCCTCCCCCTATCCCCTTGGCGACACCACGCACGGGCAATAAAAATAAGGCATCACAGCGCGGTGGTGAGAAAAAAAACAAGAAGGACAAGACAGATTCTTGAGAACATCTTCCCTGCAAGGGGGTGGGTTGGCACGAGTTTTGAAAAGGGGGGTCGTATTTTTTTTTGTGTGGCTCGCTGCACCACCACCCACCCCCCTTCCACTCCTCCCCCCTCCCACACACCCCTTTTATTCATGAATGGAGAGCGGACTACTCTGTGCGCATCCATCCTCGTAAAGCTGTCCCTTCTGTGCTCAAATTGACAATCCTCAATGCCGAGGGGGGGGAGGGGAAGAGGGAGAGCGGTGTGTCTGACACAGGACTCAGTGAGAGACGGCAGAAACGGGAGGGAGGGAGGGGGGGAGGGACAGGTGATGCAATAAAAAACAGCGGTTCCCACACACACACAGACTCACTCCGCCCTCCCCCCCCCCCACATCTGTCCACATGCTCTATAAGAACACCTTGAAGCTTTGTTGTGGGGGAGGGGCGGGGGATGGAGGGGAGGGTGCAGAACACACGCCGAGCACACACAGTCCCCTCCCCCCCTCCACACACCCTTTGTTGTGGTCTCCGCTGTGAGAGACCTGTGCAGGGATCCTTCTTCAGTACTGCGCCCCATTCCCAGGGTCCCTCCCAACCAAGGTGGTTGGGACTCTCCCTCTGGGGTGAGGTGATGTAAGTCGACCAGGGAGGGGGTGGGACTCCCCACACAGTCGGGACCGTGTGCTGGCATGCTGTCCCCGAGAGCTTCGGGCGCTTGCCTTGCCCTTTTTTTTTGTCCCAAACTGGTGGCGGGAACACGCGCCCTGGCAGGGTGTCTGTTATCTCCCCCAGCCCCCAAGGTATATCGGCGTCGTGTTGTGTAGAAGAAGAAGAAAAAAGCCGCAATGGGGTGGTGGGGTTAGCAAGCAAGTTGCGATGTGTGATGATCGATGAGCTCAGAAAAAAAGGGGGGGGGGGATGAGAAGACAGGAACAGGGTGGGAAATCGGAAAGGGGGTGTGGAGTGTGGGGGAAGGGGGGTGGGGAATGGCAGGGCGAAGCAATAAGAAAGAATAAACATGGTATGACAAAGGTCTTAATAAGAAAAGGATCTTTTCACTTCTTTCTTAAGACGTCTTAATGCAGGTGCTGCATTAAATTTCTTAAATTAATGACCCCCATTATTTTTAAGAAATGCAGGATTTCTTAAGATTTCTTAATGAAATGATGGACATTATTTCCATATCTCCCAGCATTAAAAATGTCCATCATTCTGGAAAAGATCTTTTAAGATCTTTTTCAGAATGATGGACATTAAAATGCTAGGCATTAAGAAACACGTCTTAAGAAATCAGTAAGAAATCTTTAAGAAATGGCCCTTTCGGCATTACATTACTGGGGGGGGGCAATTAATCGTAAGTAGTCGAATAATCGTAAGGGGGCGATTAATTGTACAACATTTTCTGGGCCATTTATACTTAAATTTGTTTTGAATAATCGTAGGGATTACGATTATTCACTTTTGGCCAAATTTCTGACTTTTCCTCAGAAGATCAAGCAACAGGAACAGCAGGGATCCCACTCAGGCTGTACAAAGTGGAGAATCGGTCGTCATAGACCAGTGATTGAGTCACCCCACATGTCGGAGCACACATGCCCCGAGTTTAATGGGTGGAAGAGAGTATGGTTTGAGGCCCCCCCGCCCCCAGGTTCCCTGCCAGTGAGGTGAGCCTGGGGGGGGGGGGGCACCAAAATTCTGGGGTGGCCCATACGCAACCTCAGGAAGATGGACACAGTCCAGAAACTGTACCCCACAAGGAACAGATGTTCACTACCGTGGCCTCCGGCGGCTGGGGGGCTCCGCCCCCCAGACCCCCCTGTGGACTCTCTTTGCATTCTCTGTACCACCTCGAAGGGTGCACCCGAGCCAAGCACCCAAGCATGGGAACTAGGCTGGAAACTGATACAGTCATTGAAATAGATCGGGACAGCCAGGGCTCCCAGTCACCGTCATACGAAGGGACTATGCGAACTGGAGACGGCGCAAGAGCAGGTGCAGCTGTGCTGTATTCTTGAGGGCTCCCGCTACGTCAAAAACCACGCCCTCATCCAAACGTAAGGACTGAGCCAAGGCGTCAATCCCTTCGGACCTCGTCAGCGCCCCAGGAACACAGGCCCCGTCATCGGTATTCGACGCGTGCCCCGCGCACGCCAGCCAACGACGCTCTGGTGCTGGGGATGGGGTCGAGGGGGTGGTGTGGCAGGCAGGGAAGTGCACGGGACCAGAAAAACCATTCGACGGTCGAGCGCGCACTGGGTGTGGAGGGTCCCTAAAAAACGGGTAACCCACAGGGTCCGACATCGGGTGTCGGACCCCACCGTGTGCCCATCTGGATGACTCAAGCGCCTCACACCGGGTCCCTCCCCTCCTGGTGGCCCACCGGGGTGCTATGGCCAGTTTCCACCGGTGCTGTTGCTGTGTGCACGGAATGCCGGTGAGACAGGCCGAGAATGCGACCCACACCCACCCCCACCCCACCAATTGACATTCTGAACAGCAAAACGGGTAAATTTTTGCCAAAAGTGAATAATCGTAACCCCTACGATTATTCACCACCGTTGAAAATTTGTAAATTTTGGGACACCCGATTTATACAGACCGCGTCGCTAAATAATCGTAGGGGGGTCCTCGCTACGAGTCACTGTGAGTCACGAGTCGTCAGTGTTCAGCCAAACATGGCTGACTTCTCACTTTTTCTCACTCAGTCACACTTGGTAGCGAGGGCCCCCTAGGGGTTACAATTATTTGACCCCCCCCAGTAAGACGTCTTAAGAAATTTCGAGATATCTTAACATTTCTTGCAAGATCTTTGTCATACCATGTTTTTCAGAATAATGGACATTAAAATGCTAGGCATTAAGAAACACGTCTTAAGAAATCAGTAAGAAATCTTTAAGAAATAGCCCTTTCGGCATTACATTAAGACGTCTTAAGAAATTTCGAGATTTCTTACAGGGGGGGGTCAAATAAACGTACTTAGTACTACTATTCGGCGAACGCGCGGGCCTAAATCGACCTCGCCAGAAAATTAATAAATAGTTTGCGAGCGAATAGACGTACTAAGTACGTCTATTCAACTTTTCCTAAAAACGCTGTTTGCAGGGGCTCTGCGGGGCTGTTTGGTCCACCAGGGGCGCGCTGGCCACTGCTGTCGTCCGTCTCTCACTTCTTCTGCCTTCCGGTCGAGTATCCGCTCTGTTCTCGTCCTACCACTCGCCCCTCATTTGGTTTCGTACCGTTTTGATTTGTATTGCCCCCCCCCCCCTGGTTGACATTCTTGTTGAGTTAGTGAAAGCATACACAGTTCATCAGAGCTGTCAGCTTCACTGTCGGTGGTTGGTTGGTGCGTTGATGCTTAAAAAAAGATGTGAAAAAGACAAGCCACAACCAGCACGCCCCAACTTACTTCTTCTTCAAGTTCTTGGGCTTGCTGGGGCAAGTCTGCATGTTGTGCCCAGGCTTCCTACACCCTTTGCAGAGCCTGCGGTGTTTGTTGGGAGTCTGGGTGGTCGGGGACGCTGCGCGCTTCTTTTCGGAGGACTGGGAGGACTGGGAAGGCTGTGTCTGTGTGAGAGAGTTCACACGAACCGGCTTCGCCCATGCCAAGATGCTTGACTGTTGGGTTGGCTGAGACACAACTTTCTTTTGGGTGGACTGCTTCTCTGTGCTCTCTTTTGCCTTCCCGTCCAACCCAGGTTCAAGGTCCGCACCACCAGCCTCAGGGGATGTTTCTGTGCTTGGTGCGAAGGTGAGGTCCGGACAAAGGGAGCTCTTCACGAACCCGTCCTCCTCACCCGACACCTTCAGCACGTACCCCATATCCCGCAAGCGCTCGGCTACCAGCGTGCCCTGGCCCGGGCCAGTTGGTTGAAGGAAGGCCGGGGAGCGCATGGCGGTGGCCCATCCTCGAATATCTTGAACAGGAGGCATTCCATCAGCAGGAGGCACATGAAAGCATCGGACGTCATCATTATGTCGGACACCAGCCGAAGCTATTGGCTCTGTTGGTGGATGGTGAAATCTGGGCAGTTGGATTGCGGGTTTGCGGGCGTGTGTTGATCAGTGCTGCACAACAGGAGAGAATGTCAAACAACGTCAGGGAAGGGGGCTGCGGGGGGTGGGGGGTGGGCTCAGCTGGTCCTCGAAGGCTACATCTATGGTGAGGTGTGTCTGGGGCCATCCGTCCACATCTTCTCGTTGGTGGTAGGGACTGCGGACGCCGTAGATGAGGAGTCGTTTAATGCGCGCCGCTCTTCAGCAGTGATTTTGACGCCTCTGGACCCCAGGAGTTTGCGGGTTTCCGGGTTTGCGGTCTTCAGCAGTGGTTCTGATGCCTCTGGACCGCAGGAGTTTGCGGGTTCGCTGGTTTCCCGTCCGTATGTGTCTGAGGGGGGATGCCCCGATTCCCTTCGTCACGACATATCTTTGAGCGTAGGTCACTTCCCCCCTCTACGGACCCCGTGCACCCTGGTTCCCCTAAGTGGCACCAATAGACCCCGTTGTCCCCATTCCTTGCCCCAAAGTTTGCAGATTTGTGTGTCTCCAAAAAGAAAATCTCAAAAAAAACGAAAAATTTCCCCAAAAAAAAGGGTGAAAAGTAAGTACTACTATTCAACGGCCCAACGTGCCCCAGAGCCCCAAAAAAATAAGTACTACTATTCGGCTAAGTACTACTATTCAACTAAGTACGTTTATTTGACCCCCCCCTGTAACATTTCTTGCAAGATCTTTGTCATACCATGAATAAAGAAAACCGCGGCGGTTGGCAAATATCAGACTTGCTTGATTTCCCAAGTGGAGTAAAATAATGAAGAATCTGTTCGGGGATGGGGGGGGGGGGGCGAGAGGCGTTCTGTTTGCGAAAGCTAAAGCCGGGGGTGTGCATGTGTGGTGCCGTGTGGGGGGGGGGGGGGGGGAACAAAGAAATCTTAGTGCCGCTGAAAGGGCCGATTATACGTAGTTCTGACGTAAACCCCCCTCACACCTATTGTTTACCTACAGCTATTGTTTACATAAAATTATTTACATGTATTGTTTACATACGATTATTATTTACATGTAATGGTGCCCCTGACGACCCCATATTGCGTAGTTTGTGCGTAGTAAAAAGGGGGGGGGGTCTCATTTTTTGATTTACTCAGCCATTCTCTGTCTCTATGCCGGGACCCCAAACTCAAGGAGTTCTTGCTGTTCCGGGGTCAGTGAGGGTGCAGGCGCTTCAGGTGCTGCAGGTGCTGCAGGTGCTGCAGGTTCTTCAGGTGCTGCAGCGCTGGCAGCCTTCGGTGCGGGTTTCGACGCAGTCTTTGCAGGTCTCTTTGGGGGTGCCCTTTGGCGCGGTGCCTGCTTCAGCTCGTCGGGTGGAAGCATCAACGCATCATTAAGCGGTGCCTGCTTCAGCTCCTCCGGGTGGAAGCGTCAACGCATCATTAAGGAAGAAGGAAGCACAGTTGCTACGCTTTTTTGCAGCTGCAGGAAACGACACCATACCCAACAACAATCCCCAGACCGTCGAGGGAGAGTGGGCGCCTGGATCCCGTGACACAGATCTCTAGTGCCGTTGTGATCCCCTCGGATAACGTCTCCTGGACGTTGTCAGCGGAGGTTGCCTGTGTGGCGGTGACCTCCGTATACCCCGCGGGATCCAGTGCCAGTAGCGCCTTCTTCAGCTTTTCGTCGACCCCTCGGCCGACGCTCTCCTTGATGTCAAGGGCCACCTTCAGGGTGGCACCTCGCAGCGCCCTGAAGGCTGTGATCGTATCATCATTCACAATCTCGAGGGTGTTCTACGCGGCTCCTGGAACTCACTTCCTTCTCAGGTGTTTCTGGGCATGGGGCAACCTTGCCCAGGTGTTTCTGGAGTCCCGCCCCACATGTCGTGCGTTCTTTCGTACGGTGTATAGTGAGTTCTGGCAATAATTTTTTGCTCGGTCAGCGCAGTGCCTCCAGTCCTGTCTCAGTAGCCACACAGAAAGGGGGACCAAAAAAAACTGGGGGGGGACCAAAAAGCGAGACCCCCCCCCAGATTGCGTAGTTTGTGCGCAGTGAAAAAGGGGTAAATCAGGGGCACCAATGTAATTATTTTTTTTTTGGTTTTTCGAAAAATTTTTGAAGGTGTTCTAAAGGGCCAGACTTGGTACCTCGGTCACCAAAGTGACCCCACCACGATCCGCATGGATTCCAAACAATGCAATGGAGAGTTTTTTGTTGTCGGCAGCCAACTGCCTCCCGGCCCCCCTCGGCCAAGTGGCTTGTTTTCCTTAGAGCATTGTTGCTCAGAGCCCGTAGAACTGCCAACACTATCGACACATGTCACTGAACACGGCGGAATGGGACCTTCGCTGCATGAGGCGCAGGCACTGGAATCCCTCTTCTCAACTGCCTGTCGTGGGAGACGACCAGCCAGTGACGCGTACCTTGACTCCCTATCTCCTGCAAGGGATCAATGGGTTTTCCCTGGGTTGCACTTCGGGCCCACTGGGTTGGGCCCGAAACCTTTGCTTTTGCACTATGTACGACAACCCCCCTCCACATTTTTGCGTGCCGGTCGCCCCCCCCCCCCCCCCTAGGGGGGGTCAAATGCCACCCTTTTACGTGGACAAACACGATTTTTCAAAAAACCGGCGCAGAGGCCCCAAAGCCCCCGTAAACCCTCCAAACCCCCCCAGATCCGTCCGGAAACCCATCGAACCCCACTTTTCCACCATTCCGGGCACCTCAGGTGCCCGAATTGGGGTACCTAAATTTTGTGCCACCGTTTGGTACCGGACAGTGCCACTGTGTGGGAGGTTGGAAAAGAAAATGCCCCAACACACCACATCTGAGGGTTGCAATGCATGTTGCTTGCCAACCACGTCATCCGGTGGGTGTCAGGCGCTATGTAGGTGGCATTAGCCAGGTCTTCGATGAGTTCTGGCTTGTATATGTACCTCCCTGCCACCATGCACCGGGAGGCTGCCTGTAGGTACGGAACAAGTCCAGATGGTCGTGTGATTCCTGTGCAGCAGTGCTCCACAACCGGGATGTGTTGACAACGACTGTTGCAACACGAGCTGTACATTCCGGGAACACACGAAGTGCGCTGTCGTGGTACCCATTGTGCCAGAATTGGTAGTTGCTGCGGTCTACTTTGCCTGGCCCAAGAGCACTGGTACTGAACGGTGCAATATGCGTGGCGAGGTGAATGCAACGGAAGGGCGCAAAGTCAATACAGCTCTCGGATGGCGGGTGGTGGTGCCACTAGTGTGTGACGTTCACTCGAGGATACAACGCATCACAATGAATCAGCAACCGTGGACCGAGTACAATACGCTCTCTGTGGCTGGTGTGGGGGACAAAGGCAGTGCCTGTGCCGCAGGCAGGGAGGTACATATACAAGCCAGAACACATCGAAGACCTGGCTCATGCCACCTACATAGCGCCTGACACCCACCGGATGACGTGGTTGGCAAGCAACATGCATTGCAACCCTCAGATGTGGTGTGTTGGGGCATTTTCTTTTCCAACCTCCCACACAGTGGCACTGTACGGTACCAAACGGTGGCACAAAATTTAGGTACCCCAATTCGGGCACCTGAGGTGCCCGGAATGGTGGAAAAGTGGGGTTCGATGGGTTTCCGGACCGATCTGGGGGGGTTTGGAGGGTTTACGGGGGCTTTGGGGCCTCTGCGCCGGTTTTTTGAAAAATCGTGTTTGTCACCCCCATTTGACCCCCCCTACCCCCCCCCCCCTCCCCCGCACCTCTTTACCCCCCTCCCCCGCACCATGCTACCTCCTCCCTAGCAACCTCTCCCCACAACAAAACTGGAATCTCAGGTATATGTCACCCCCCAAAAGGGGTGTGTTTATGTCACCCCCAGGCGGCCCTGGAGGGGTGTGACCTACACTAACTACCACCCCGTGGCTATGTCACCTAAAAAAGGTGTGTTTATGTCACCCCCTCCCGATTTTTGCACCTGTGGGGTGACATTTACACGGGGGGGTGGTAGGTAAAGGTGCAAAAAAAAACGCATAAATACGTAAACAATATGTGTGTAAAAAAATATTTACATGTATTGTTTACATGGAATATTCTTTACAGCTATTATTTACATGCACATTTACTATTTACATAAAGCTAGGTAAACAATAGCTGTGACCCCCGTTTAGTTGTTTTTCGGTTTTCAGCGGCACCAAAGAGATGCTCTTTTTGTTACCACAGCACTGCCGCACAGGATATCCTCTTGCTTTTCTTTTGAGGCAGTGCAAAAACCACAGCCGCCAGTTTATAGAAAAACCGGGGGCTGCAAGCTCATCACTGTCCCCACAAACGGGTGGCAACCATGATTTTGAATATTTTTTTGAAGAACACAGTCAGGAACACACACAGCCAGGGGGGCAGACCTCGAGAGGTGGGATGGGTGTGGATAATGGGGGGGCCATAAGCGCCAGCCATCCAAACCTGCCGGATTCCCAGACCAGTAAATGCGACCAGCCGGTTTCACGAAGGGGGGGGAAACCGGGGCGTACATCCGGAAAATGCGGCAAAATTTGGTAAACCTGGCCGCATATATGGCCTCTCCAACCTTGGGGGAAAACGACAAGCACGCACACAGATTGGTGTCTCGTTTGAGAGGTAAAAATGGAACCGGGGGGGAAGAGTGGTGAATGGGAAGTAGCAGGCCTGGGCGGGGAACGAGCCCTTTTTCCAGGTTTTTTGGGTCGGGGAACCAGGTTTTTTCTAAGAATTTTTACAAGGGATTTTTTGCTCGCCCCCCCCAGTTTCCAGGCGCGTGCCCGTCAGGCGGGAATTTTTCTCTGATTTCTCTCCGCGTCATCATGTGACAGCTCTAGAGTGATGCCCAGAGATGCTTGCGGCAGAGAGTGCCCCTCATGCGCGATACAGCTAGAAATGAATGAGGATCATCTGGCACTCGTTCTCATCGGGGGTTGTGCTCCGCAGGGACTCAATACACCTTGGCACTCTCGCAGGGCTGGACATGCCAGCAGCTGGAGGACAGTTACAAAGCTGCCACTCCCCGACGCCACCCACCTGCTGGCCCCTTCAGGTCTGAAAGCCCAAAAGCTCCCGGGGATTTTTGCAGTGGTGCGCACCATATTCAGCGCAGTAGGGTGATCTCTCCGATTTTCCAAAACTGCTGGTTTACTGGTTTGGGGAACGGTCGCTGGCAGACCGTTGAAATGCCCGTGTTAGCAAGGCACACTCACGTTTCAGGTAGCGTGTCGCGTGTCACGCATGTCGCGAACGCGGCAAGTGTACCTCCCAGGTGGGGAAGCCCGACCTCCTGTCCGATGTCAGTCAGGCTTCGAAGAAGCGCTTCATGGATGCGGCGCTGACCTCCTACGCTGCACTGTACTCGGGGAAGTGAGATAGATGGACGGGCACACGCTACATGGGGGGTCTGGGGGGCGGAGCCCCCCAGCCGCCGGAGGCCACGGTAGCGAACATCTGTTCGTGTGGGCGTACAGATTCTGTGCGAGTTGGCTGCGTCCTCAGAGGCGACTGGAGTGGTTGGACCCCGACTTGATGGGATTCGAAGGACTTGAGTACGAGACGTACGCCACAGGGGGGTCTGGGGGGCGGAGCCCCCCAGCCGCCGGAGGCCACGGTAGTGAACGTCTGGCTCTCCAGTTGGCCAGCAAGGCGAACGGTACGTGGGACAGACTTCCCTTCCATCCTTGTGCGCGCCCTGTCGACTGGGGAAAACTTAGAAAAGGTTTTTTTCCTCTGCGAAATAACCTTAGAAAAAAATTCCCCTAACAAAATTCTTAGAAAAAAACTTTTTTCCCCTTACAAAAATTCTTAGAAAAAAAGTTCAGAATCCTGAAAGTGGGGAACAAGCCCCCCAGTTAGGAACAGCCCTGGGAAGTAGAGCTTGTTTTTTTTTGCAGAGAGAGAAAAAAAAAGATGCGGCAACACTGGTTCGGCGTTCTTCCAGCCAACCCGACTGTGATTCTTGATATTCTGTGTTTTTTTTTGCGCAACAATGCCACACACACACACACCCCTCCCCGGCCACCACACCGCATGGGTGTTTTTTTGCCTGGTTTACCGCCTTTTGTTGATGACCAATTTTGCCACCCTCCTGCCCCCACCCCCCACAGTTTCCTGAGGCGACTGACAGGGTTCGCCCAGCCACGACAGTGCCTCTCTGTTCCCTTCCACTGCCAGTGCCTTTGAGCAAGGGTTGGCCACACCCTCGGTCCCAGAGGATGCGAGGTGCCGCTGAATGCAGTGCAATGCGGTGCGTTGTGACATCCGGCGAGGGATGAGGGGCAGTGGGGGGGGAGGAGGGAGAAGAAGCAGAGGAGTCATCACGGAGCAGCTTTGCAGCAGTTTGCACAAAATATCCAGTGGGCCCACTGGGGGTGACAAAAAAAAAAGCTGCGCTGTGGGGGCAGACAGACAGACAGACAAAAAAAAACGGCAACAGAAAAAGGCCCCTTTCCCTGCAGCGCAGGGTCCTTTGGGATTCCACTTGGGATCACCCAGGGAGGTTGGCTGCGTGCGCAAGAGCGGGGAGGGGGGGGAGAGGGCGGGGCGGGGTTGCTGTGCAACAACCCTCCACTTCCCCCCCCCCCTCCCTCCGAGCGCGGGTCACCTTGTCTCGAGTCAAAACGGGGGAGGGAGGGGGGCTGTGTGCTGTGTGGCTGATTTTGAGCGGGTTTCCGGTCAGAATAACTGCCTTGCTGCTGCACCGACCGATTCCGAACACGCAGCAAAAGGGACAGAAGCAGCACAATCACCCACCACCCACCCCCCCCCCTGACGTGGCAAAGAAGCGTGAATCATACGAAGGGGATAGAGCTGAAAGGGGGGAGGGGGGAAGGGCCGGTGTTGGAAAAGTAAAATAAAAACATTGGCCTTCCCCCACACGCCCCCCAGGGTTTGTTGCTTTGGGGGGGGGGGGGGGGGCCCGGATGTACGGGAAAAATTGTAATAAAAATTTTTCCGACCCCAAACAAGGGTTATTGGCACCTAAAATGGGTGTACCCACCTCAAAAATATGTCTGTGGACCCAATGAAACCGGTTTTTCACACTTAGGTGCCCATTTTCGGTCAGAATTTTCGAAAAATCGGTGAAAAAGGGGGATTTTGCTCATTTTGGGCAAAATCCCGATTTTCACGGTTGGCAATTGATCCAAATGTGGATCAATTGGTCCAAAATTATCAACTCGATTATCAAGGATTACCAACGAAAACAATCCTTGATCCGTTGGTAATCCTTGGTAATTGGTAATCAATTATCAATCAAATCAGTTCCCTCACAAATCCTGAGGGGAGCTGACCCAGACGGCCACCCTCAATGGGTAGCGAAAATGGGCACCACATGGGCAAAATGACACCATCACGGTTCTCACAGAGCCCAAATATGCCAGGAAACGGGTTTTCGGAGCAGCCGATTCTGGGGTCCAGCCGGGTGCTGCAGGATAGGGTCAACTGAGGAGGCTCGAGGGAATCTGACCACCTCAAACCCTGTTGGGGACCGAAAAACTCAACTCCCAGGCCAAAATGGCCCGACCACGGCCTTGTCCGTCCCATCCTTGGCGAGGTTGAGCAGAAAAACGGGCAACGAGGCGGCCGGAATTCTGCAAACCTTGCCTCCTAGCGTCTCTTCCACCACTTGATAATCGGCCAACAATCCTTGATAATCCATTATCAAATTTTGGTAATCGGCCAACAATCGGCCAACAATCCTTGGTAATCTTGGTAATTTCCCGAGCATTACCAAATTTTGGTAATACTTGGTATTGGTAACCAATTGCCAACCGTGGATTTTCATGAAAAAATGACAAAATCGGGGCAACTAGACCCCATTTCGGGTGTTTTTCGGGTGAAAAACGTACCCTAGGCATCCCTGGGGTACATTGTATATCATCCCGGGCCTCTACGACCAGTAGAGGTGCGTTAAAATGCGTATTTTTACCCAAAAAAAGGACCCTGCAACCACCCTGCAAGCACCCTGCAACCAGGTTGTAGGCACCCTACAACCCTATAACCACCCAGAAACCACTGGGTATGCCCTAAAATGGGGTGTATGGGCCTGTCGGAACAGGTTTTCTACACCGAATTGCCCAAATTCAGTCCGATATTTTGAAAAAACTGTGAAAAATGGGGGATTCGCCCGTGTAGGGTAACAGCCCCAATTTTTCTGAAAAAATGTCAAAAATTGGGCAACTAGACCCCATTTTGGATGGTTTTCGGCTGAGAAACGTACCCTAGGCATCCCTGGGGCACATTGTGTACCATCCAGGGCCTCTACGACCAGTAGATGTGCGTTAAAATGCACATTTTTACCCAAAAATGTGGACCCTGCAACGATGTTGTAGGACCCTGCAACCACCCTGCAACCAGGTTGTAGGCACCCTACAACCCTATAACCACCCAGAAACCACTGGGTATGCCCGAAAAGGGGTGTACGGGCCTGTTGGAACAGGTTTTCGACACCGAATTGCCTAAATTCCGTCCAATTTTTTGAAAAAACTGTGAAAAATGGGGGATTCGCCCATGTGGGGTAAAAGTCCCAATTTCATGAAAAAATGTCAAAAATTGGGCAACTATACCCCATTTCGGGTGTTTTTCGGGTGAAAAACGTACCCTAGGCATCCCTGGGGTACATTGTATACCATCCAGGGCCTCTACGACCAGTAGAAGCACGTGAAAATGCGTAATTTTACCCAAGGAAAAGGACCCTGCAACGATGTTGTAGGTCCAATTTCATGAAAAAATGTCAAAAATTGGGCAACTATACCCCATTTTGGGTGGGTTTCGGGTGAAAAACGTACCCTAGGCATCCCTGGGGCACATTGTATGCCATCCAGGGCCTCTAGGACCAGCAGAGGTGCGTTAAATGCACATTTTTACCCAAAAATGACCCTGCAACCACCCTGCACAGGACTCACCCCAGAAAAGCCAAAAAAAGCCAAAAACTGGCCAAAAATGAGTGTTGGTGGGCCCAAAAGTGGGTAAAAACCTCCGGAAATTCATATCTGGGGTGGGTCTGGGGGTGGTTTTGCGCTGTTGACCTCCAGACCTGGATATTTCAAAAAATTTACAGTTTTTTGTATGGACATCCGGGGCCCTAGGGGGGGGGGGTTTATTGATAAAATTGGATAAGAAGATATGACTGCCCTTTGGTCAGCTCATAATGAATATATGAAAGGGGGTCGGTGGGTAGAAAGTAGGTCGTGCGCAGGGCCAGGAGGGGGGTACACAAGCGGTGGAGAGGCTGCAGCTATGTTTTGAACGATTTCTCTTGGCAGATGAAACTACTACGAACAACAAGATGCCACAACATGTGTCTTTTGGTGTTTGGGGGGGTAGGGGGGAGGGGGGTGGATCCAGGAGGGAGATGGTATCCACAGACGAAATACGAGGAGGTGAGGTGAGGGGGGGGGAAGGACTCCGATGCTTTGGAGGTATGTCGAAACCAAACCACCGGCGCAAGGCCCCACATCTGGGGTGTTCTCGCGATCGACAAATACCCCACTTGGTTCTCCTCCCCCCTTGACTGATTTTGCAGGCGCAAAGGTATTTGTTATTGCTGTGTCGGGTATCGCTTTTTTTTCCCTTCACCGGAGTCGGTTCTTTTTTCCGCAAAACTCTGTTCGGTTCTGTTGGGAAGGGAAATCACACTGCAATATGCAGCCATTGTCGTGTATTTCATCACGATCAATCGAACATCACACAGACCCCCCCCTCTGAATGCCACCTCGTTTCGATCTATGTGACGCCACCATCCCCGCCCGATTCCTCGTCTCAGGCATCTAACCGGGGATCAGCAGCACCTCTGACGAGCGAAGCCTTAGGCAGACGACAGCAGGGAGCGGAACTTTTTAACTTTTCGTTTGTCTGGTTTCTCTCTTTCTGTTATTTTTTTTGACGTCTTGGCAACGTGCAAGAGTGGAGGCGAGATTGGACGAGGGTAGTAGCAACTCGGACAAGGGGGTGGGTGGGGTGGCGTGGTATTGGCAAGGGCTCTGCGATTCGTTATTCTTCTCTATACTTTTTATTTTGCGTTTGCCCCACCCCGCCCGCCCGCCCACCCCCGCTCACACCACCACGACAAAAACACAACAGTATTTCCATCTGTGTTCGTTCTTTGCTTCATCGCCCATCAAGCAGGTGTTGGAAGGACGCTACCAATATGCCCTGTGACCATTTCCACCCCTCTGTGCCGAAGGCCCTTGGCCCAACAGGCACAAGATGTGCCTCCGTCACGAGACGGGAGGGTCGACGAGGGTGAGGCGTTCCTTGCCTTTCCGAAGCAAAAGCAAAACCAGACAAATGAATCGCCCAACTGAATCGTGCTAGCTAAACTCCGGAAAGAAGTGTCTTTTTTCGTTGAACGCAGCCAAATATAAGGCCTAACCTGTTTTGGCGCACGGGTGTGATGACAAAAGGGAAAAGTGCTAGCACGAACATGATGTTGGTCTTCTGGTTATGTCTGGTTTCTTAGAACACTTAACGTGTATGCAAAAACCAGACAAATGAATCGCCCAACTGAATCGTGCTAGCTAAACTCCGGAAAGAAGTGTCTTTTTTCGTTGAACGCAGCCCAACCCACAGGGACCGCGTAGCGGAAAGAAAGACAAGGGATTGAAAGGGTACACTACACTTGAAATGTTTAACGCGATATGGCTGCAACCGCCGCGTATCTCGCAGGGAGGGGCGCCAGGGGGACAGGGCACGGCGATGCCACAGTGCCTCGGGTAAACTCGTCTGCTCTCTGTGCATGCGTAGGCACCCACTGAGCGGAAACGGAGATGCCCGCACCGTCCGCGGTGTCAAACAAGGCACACAACAAGTCATTCGCGAGGTAATTCTTGCTGTGGCCCTTGTTGATAGCTGCCACCGCTGCCGTGTTGTCCACCTGCAACCCCAACGCACAGCCCGGCCGCGTAGCGGCTGCGAGGCGTGTCGCCTGGAGCGCTGCGAAGAGCTCTTTGACATATATATGGTGGGCGAGGGGTTCATCAAAACAGCCCTGGACAATCGGCTCGGGGTCTAACTCCAGAAGGGCTGCCCATTCTGTGTCGGAAGCGTCAGACCACGCCGTGACCGAGGGCCCCGAAGCCCCTGCCTCAACCCACACATTCTGGCCCAGATCGGCCGAAATCAGAGAAAGATCAGCGAGAACAGAGGGGGGGATGTCGAGAGGGCGGTCCCACTGCTCCGGTTCCGCAACCAGCTTGGCCGCGGATCTCCTGAGGAAGGCGAGGGAGGCGCGGAAGTAGCAGAGACGCCTCTGCGTCGAGAACAGAAACCAAATCATACCGCCGAAAACCTTGTAGAACTCCCGGGAAGTAGCCCTGTTCTCGCGAACCGCCGCCACGGCCGCCGAGGCAAGGAATTTCGACACCCAATCGGGGTCCGACCTGAAGCGCTTAGGCGACGACTCCAGATCAAATTCCAACCCCAAGGCGATGAACCGCGACTGCGGTGTGCCGAACTCCGCACCCTCGTTGAGCTCGGCGCCCACCGACTCGGCCTTGCCGAGGAATCGGGCGTATCTCTCGGCTGCATCCTCCCGGCTATCTCCAACCACAAACCAGTTGTCCACCCAAGACAGCCCATCCTCCAGGGGGAGAAGCACGCGTGAGGCCCTCTGCGCGATGCACGGCGCCCAGCTCCAGCCCATGCACATCACCCGCAGCGAGGTGCGCCGAAACGGGCCCCGCTCCCCAGCCAGATTCACCCCGAAGAAGTCGCGGACCCCGTCCCCCAGGGGGAACTGGTAGAACCAGCTCTTCCCGTCAGCCTGCACCACGAATTCGGCCGCCAGGAACCTCCGGACCACCTCGTGGATCGACGGGAGGAGCATCGGTGGCGGGTCCCGCATCAGCCGGTTCAGCTTTCGCCCGTCGCATACCAAACGCAGCAGCCCGCTCTTTTTCTCCACGGTGAACGCCGGGAGGACCACCTTCGGCGCGTCTGCCAACCCCAGCACCCCCCACTCCGAGAGGTTATCCCAGTGCCGCAGCATGTGCCTCGAGGTCCCGCGCGAAAGAGGCCTGTCGCCCAGATCCACGCCCGGTCGCATGGCCCGCAGGAAAGCGCCCCGGTCCCGAATCACGTCGATAACCCCTGACAGGATCCCCTCGGAATCCAAAGCCTCTAAGGCGTCGAGGTTCAGACGTGACGTCGATATGGGGGCCAGCTCCCCCGTGGGGCCACCCCGCGCCGAGGGCGGGCCAAGATGCCGCCCCTCCACCGTCACCCGCGCTTCCCTCGCGTACGTCGCGTTGACGTCCGGCGAGTAGGAGTCGTCGCCGACCCTCCGAGGAAGAGGAGGAGGAGGGGGCGGCCGTGGCGGCGGTGGAGGCGGAGGCGGAGGTGGAGGCGGTAGCGTGGGAGGCGGCCTGGGCCGAGGGGTCGCCGGCGGGGAAGGCGTGCCTGGGGGCTCGTACGCCACGCACGCCGTCCTCAGGAGCTTCCCAGGGAAGGCAGGGCAAAGAGCGACCCCCGGGATAGCCCCCGGTCGAGCACCATTGATGTGGAGGCCGTCTGCCTCGCCAGCTTCAGCTTCCCCGCCGGGAGGTACCTGGCCAGGGCGTCCAGGGAGCTGTGGCGGGACAGCTGCCGAAGCGACTCCAGGCACAGCCCAGAGCCCCCCGACGGAGGGAGTGACCACTCAGCTCCGGGTCCTCCTTCTTCAGCGCCGCCACGATGCGCCGGTAGGTCGTGTCGACCACCAGCGCGCCCGCCGCCCGCCCCGAGATCGCCTCCCGCAGCACCTCCGTCCAGCACTCCGAGAGGAACAGGCCCGTCGTGACGCCCAGGCGGAACGGGTCGCTCTTCGTCTCCGCCCAGTTCACGGCGACAAACTCGCTCTGGAAAGCGATGTCCCCGCACTTCAGGCGCACCACGTCCGACACCCGCGCCGCCCCGCACCACCCCAGCACAATCGCGAGCTTCGTGTCGCGGTCGACGTCCTCCCGGCCCACCACTGCGGCCACCTGGGCGGATGTAGCTGGCTTCGCTTGGTGCTGCGGTCGGAGGGCCCCCAAGCGCTTCAGACCTCGCTTGAAGTCTTGGAGCAGCTGGGAGTCCACCACAACCCCCATGCGGCTCATCGCGGCGACCGCCCTCGATACGTACTGTAGGGCGGAGGAGGGCCGGAGTGGGGAGTCCGCTTCGGACATGAGCCTCTGCACCCAGTAAATGATGCAAAGGTCCCACGGCAAGAGCACACCCGTGGTCTGCTCCCACTCGTGCCGGAACTGGAGGAGTCGCCGGTGGGGCCCCTCGAGCCCCCTCCACGTCGACGGTGCCAACGCCTCCCCCAGCGTCTTCACCGCGCGCTTGGCGATCCGCTGTGCCTCTCTGGCGGTCAGCGGGTCCTCCTGTGCCCGTCTCCTTCCCACCCGCGCCGTGGAGAGCACCCCTATGCTCTCCAGCATCGCCGTGAGGGGCGAGCTCACTGCCTGTGGCCCCCCCTCCTGTTCCGCTGGCTGGTGGGGTGGCCCTGCTGCGGCTGTGGCTGCGAGCTGCGTTGCTGTTGTTGTTGATGTTGATGCTGATGCTGTGGGTGGTGGACCTGGGGGGAGCGTGGCTGGCGGGCCCGTGCCTTCTCCTTTGCCGCCCGGAGGTACGGAGGAATCTCCGGCTTCCCGAAGAATTCCTCCTCCATCGCGGAGGCCGCCTCCCATCCGCCCCCCAACACGCCCTCGTTGAGGGCTTCCAGCCTGCAGAACTGGTTCTGCATCAGCCGGACCAGGAGGTCGTCGTAGTCCTCCGGCTCCTGCAGCGACGGCAGGCTCGTCATGATGAGGTTGATATCCCTCATCCGGGCCTGCGCCTCGTGGGCCTGCGGGCGCAGGGCACCCCCCGCCCGGGCCCCCAGCAGGGCGTCGTAGCGGCGCAGCTGGTGCAGGTGCACCAGCCCCAGCGTGGCCTCGTCCGCGTGCCACCACTCGTCCACGTCCAGGGGGTTGAGAGCCCCGGCGCCCCTGCGGCTGTCGCTGCTGCCGGCTACGCTGCCGGCCCCGTCCCGCTGCTCCGGCTTTCCGGCCCTCGGTGCTCCGGCGCCGGCTCCGGAGCCCGTCCCGTTTCCCCGCAGGCGGGCCAGCTCCGCCTGGAGGTCCGCCACCTCCCGCATCCGCCGCACCTCCTCCCGGAGGGAAGCCACCTCGTCCTGGGGGGCTGCAGCCCGGCTCGCACCTGCCTCAGCCCTTACCCTCGCGTGCTCCGCGAGGGCCGTCTCCCGCTGGGCCTTAGCCCGCTCCTCCATCACCAACGCGGCGTTCCGCGTCTTCTCCCTCTCGAGGGCCAGCTCCGCCTCGAGGCGGGCTCTCACCTCCGCGTGCCTGGCGGACTCCTCGGCGACCATGGCCCGCGCCTGCGCCTCCGTGACGGCGTTTGAGGCCGCCGCCTCCACCGACGCCACCTTCGCGTCCGACTCCGCCCCCGTCACCCGCTGTGCCGCAGCGGATTCCACCTTCGCCGCATGCGCCGCTGCATTCGCGGATGCGATGTGCATCCCCGCCGCCGCCTCCGCGTTGGCGGCCCTCGTAGCCGCCCCCGCCTCCACCCCCGCCGCGTGCACCCTCGCGTGCGCCTCCACCTGCGTGGCCCGGATGTCGGCCCCCGCGACCTCGCGAGTGGCCACCTCGCGGGCGTTGGCGGTGGTCACTGCCGCCAGCGCCTGCCCCATCGCCATCCCGAAGTCGCCCGCCGGGAGGGGGGCGGACAAGGCCTCCGGGTTGCCCGCGCCGCGCCCCACTCCGGACAGCACCAGCTCCGAGTTCTGCACGCCAGGCATCGGATATGTCGGGGGTTGAGGGGTGGAGTAAAGAGAAGGGAGTAGGTGGGAGTGTTGAACAGGTGTGGCTCTATTTTGGGGGTATTTTGGCCAATTTTCGAAATCCTATTTTGGTTTTTTTGCACTTTTTTGGGTGCTTTTTTGCACGATTTCTGTGCCTCAGACACAGATTTTGGTGTGATTATTGCGCTATTTTGATTCACTCGGCCTGACCGATGCATACGATTCGAAAAAATGGCGAAAAAATCGCTATCAACAACGGTGAACGAATGGAGGTAGATGGGGAAGTGGGAGGACACAGCACGCCCTCTCACTGATCGCCATCTGTACACTACCTCTCTGTTCAAGGCGGTCAGTGTCACTTGATGGCGCTGCACACAAATCACTGCTACATCCCAGGGCGCCTTCCCTTGTGAGAATAGCGGAACTTCTGCGGTTGCAGTTTGGTGGTTGAGGCCGGCGGTGATATCACTTTGGTGACTGTGCTTCCTTCCCCCTGAGCTCGATCAGATCCAGGTCGACCTGGTGCTGCGTGGCTCCTGGTGTGCCATCTCTTGCATGCCACGGATGCCCACCAAGTCGAACCCGAAACATGACGCCCCTTTCGAGATGTCATGGCCGCAAGCCCGCAAACCCAATCGCATTCGCAAGGTGGTTCGTCTCTTAGAGATCAGTGCTCGGGCCCAGCCTTCCGCGAGGGTGCTGGAACCGACATGCCGCAGCCCCGTACGCGCAAGGACTTGGCTCCAAGACCAGGCACATGCCACAGGGGGGTGTGGGGGGCGGAGCCCCCCAGCCGCCGGAGGCCACGGTAGCGAACGTCTGTTGGCCTGGCTCCATAGTCGCATACGCTCAAGTACAACACAACTGACAGATAGCACATGTCGCATGGGGGGACGATAAATTGTCGCGCAAAGACACGCCACAGGGGGGTCTGGGGGGCGGAGCCCCCCAGCCGCCGGAGGCCACGGTAGTGAACATCTGTTGGTTTGAGCTCGAGAGCAAGCCTCTCACACCACCGCCCTCCGACCCCCCTCTCCACCCCCCAGGTGCAACATTTTTTTGCACCCGGAAAATGTGTTCTTTTGACTGTTTGAGCACATCCAAGACCGGGAACATAGAAGAATTCTGCCAATGCCAAGTAGGGTCACAATAAAACCCAAAGGAAAATGGTGCAAAAAAGTAGTGACCACCACCCCCATCCCCACCTCCGGGTGCAAAAATTTTTTTACTAGTTACGAGCGACGAAGCGTAGCGAAGTCGCGAAGTAACGAAGGAAATCGTACGACTGAAGCTTTGGTTTAGCACCTCATGCCACTTCACAGGGCCTCAACACAGCCTTGAGACAGCAAGTGTGCGCTCAACAAAAAGTAGTCCGGAACTGTTCTCCCACAGTTGCTGGACAGGGTGTCTATAATAAAGCGAAAGGAGTACGATTTTTGGCCACGGAAAATGTGTTCTTTTGAATGTTTGAGCACATCCAAGACCGGGAACATAAAAATTTTCTGCCAATACCAAGTAGGGTCACAATAAAATCCAAAGGAAAAAAGTGCAAAAAAATAGTGCAAAAAAATATTTTCCCCCCAAATTCCTATTTTCATTCCGTGAAATAGATACACGCCTGGTGTTGAACCACGAAAATATTTTTCGTTGAACGCAGCCAAATATAAGGCCTAACCTGTTTTGGCGCACGGGTGTGATGACAAAAGGGAAAAGTGCTAGCACGAACATGATGTTAGTCTTCTGGTTATGTCTGGTTTCTTAGAACACTTAACGTGTATGCAAAAAAAAATAGGTCGGAATGAAGTTGCCTCACACCCAGGCGCAGGGGACATGGCTGCTTGCGGCAGCAAGCAGGTCATCACCACCGCACCAACTCCTCTCCCCCCCCTCTCTAACCAGCAGCCCCCCCCCCCATCCCCCGGTCCAAGGATGGACTCTCTGCGCGAGGGGAGGTGCTGGGAAAACTGTGTAGTGTGAGGTACATGAGCGGGAAAAAATAATCGGGTAAACAATCCCACCCCCATCGCCCCTCCCCGCCTACAGCTCCGGCTGCTGCTGCTGCTGCTGCTGCTCCGCCTCCCCGTAGGGCGTATTCTGCGGGGCCTCCTTCTTTGCCTGGGCATCGCCATAAGGCATGTTGTTGCATGCCTTTCTCTCCACAATCCAGCGCTTCACGCCGAGAATGCAGGCAATGACCACACAGAGCAGGCAGACCGCCGACAGCACCATGGCGTAGAGCGATTCCTGCAGCGCAGTGTCCAGGCTGGACGTGGGGGGCTCCAGGGCACGGTAAGCCGCAAGGCGCATCCCGGTGCAGTCCGCCAGCACCATCAGGTTCTCCGCAAGGTAGGCCCCCAGGCTGTCGCCGTGGTTGAGGGCGTCAGTCGCGTCGAAGGCGGACACCTTCGTGCCACCCTCACAGAAGAGAGAGCACTGCGAGATGGTGCACCCGGTGCTGCTGCACGACCCGCGGATGCTCGTCGGGACACCTGACTTCAGGGTGAATGCGCGGATGTCGTCGGTGGGAGGCAGGTCCGTCACGCTCCGCGCCGCGTCGGGCCACTTCCAGGTGGGACCCCCCACCTGGTTGCAGGAGGCGATGAACTCCGCAGAGCATTTGAAAACAACATTCGCCGCCTGCTCGGAGTACGTCTCGGAGGTGGAGCAGTACGGCAGCAGCGACCTGCACAGCCCAGATGCCTGCCGGGGGCCTGAGGTCCGCACCTTCATGGTGATGGCCTCCAGGTCGGGGCACATCTTGGAGATGTAGTCGCCGTAGAGGTGGCCACGCGAGCCGGTGGCGTTGGGGAGCAGCGCGCCCACCTCCGACTGGAAGTCGTCCGTCACATCGATGGCGACGACAGCGCCGCCGACGAGGATCCACATCATGAGTGAGGCGATGCAGGCCAGCAGGATGACGAAATAGGTCATCCCGTTGCCGCAGCGGGAGTGGTTCCGCCCGCAGTTGCAGCAGGCCAGGGTGAGGGTCATCAGGACGAAGGGCGCTGTAATGAAGAGCACCAGCCAGGACGCCACCTCGATGACGGGGTGGTCGACGCTGTCGACATCCTCCTCCACCTCGTCCACCTGGTTGCGTGCCACGGAGCGGGCGTAGACGACCTGCCCCGCGACCTGGCTGGTGTTGATGCCCCCCACTGTCACATAGTACTGCCCGTTCACAACGAGGTGGTTCTGGATGGCGTCCACATGGGGCCCGAAGTAAGCCTCCGTCTCAAAGCGCAGCCCCGTGGAGATGCTGTCGAGCGCATCTTCGACACCCCCGCGCGACTCCACCCCGAAGTAGAGGCTGGATGCCATCAGCGCGACAGCGATGAGGGGCCACACAAACTTCGCCCAGCAGGGGTGGTAGGGGTGGAGGTAGCCGTGGTCGAAGTACTTCTGCTGGTACTTACGCTCCTCCTGGAAGGTGGGCCTCCATGTGGTGCAGAACTGGTCGGAGGCGGCGGTGCCGCCGCAGATGTTGCAGCGGCGGAACCACGTCCAGCAGCACATCATGAACACGCACGTCAGCACCAGCAGCGCCGCCAGGATGAGGGACACGCTAGGTTTGAGAAGGTAGTAGTCCCACCCCTCGCAGTCCTCCACCGTGCACGTCTCGTGCCCGTCGGTGATGGTGCACACCGCCCTGCAGTCCAGCACAGTGGCGCCGCCCTGCTCGGCCTGGGTGACCGGGGGGGGCACCAGCTGGGTGCCCGGCTCGGGCGTCGCAGGGCCAGTCGGAACCGGTGTGGGCACAGGGGTGGGTGCGATGGTGGCAGTCTCCTTCAGGGGGAACGTCAGCTCGGTGCTGCCGGCGTTGAGGGGCGCCTTGCCGGTGGTGAACATGGCGTCGGTGAGCTGGAGGGACACGACCTGGTCTGCCGTCGCGAGGTACTGCGGCACGGCCTTGAGAGGCCCGATGGTGGCGACACGGCCGTTGAAGGTGAAGGTCACGAGGGACGCGTCGAACAGCTGCGAGCGGAGGGCGTTCCACCCTGTGGGGTCCTGCGAGGCGGGGAGGGACGACACGAACGCCTCCGCCACGGCGCGGCGGTTGTCAGCGCTGTCCACCCACGCGTTGCTCTCGGTGGCGAGGGAGAGGGTCAGCGTGGCACCGCCCGCACGCAGCACGTCCTGCGTCGCCCCCACCAGCGGGCCGCTGAGGGCAACGTAATCGGTGCACCACAGGCGGAAGGTGTCCATCCAACCGTTGCCCGACAGCACGGCACGGTCTGCGCCAGTGTGGCACACAGCGTCGAATGGGTTGTTCTCCACGGCAAGCTGCCCGTCGACGTACACCGTGAGCTTCTGGAGGCCCCAGTTGATGCGTGTGTCGATGAAGTAGAAGGTGCGCTGCGACAGCCCCGTGCGGACGAGGGACTGCCCGACGAACAGCTCTCCCGACGGGGTGATGCGCACCGTGAAGCACGTCGTGTCGGCATGCGTCAGCGAGAGCATGACCGGGCGGTTCTGACCGTCCGAGCAGGGCAGCACAGCCATGTGCGCTGTGAGGCGCTCCGTGGGGCGCACGGCGGGCAGCTGCATCACCGCCTTGTCAACGCTCACCAAGGAGCAGTCCTCGGCACCGACACGCAGGCTGCCGCTGCCCCCCGCGGCGAAGGTGTCTGCAACACCACCCGTCCACGCCGCCGCGTCGCTCGCCACCTCGAAGTCCTGCGCGACGTTCTGCGCACACCCCGCCACCTGCACCTCCACGGTGCACGTCGCCGACGACGCGTCGTCCCTGCTGGTGAAGGTTGCCGTCAGGGTGTGCTTCTCCCCACGCATGGCAGAGGTGGGCGTAAACTGCACCTGCACAGTCGCGGCATCGCTCAGCCTGGACCCCGCCGGGATGCTGTGCGACACGCTGCTGGGCGGCATGCCGTACGACACGCGCATCGTCTTCTGCGGGTCGTACACCCCGTTGAACGTGAAGCTCCACGTCTGGGAGTGCTGCACCATGTGGGTCACAGTCTCATCCACAGACGCCATACACCTCGGCGCTGCGTACACCGCAGAGCACTCGTTGTACAGGAAGTGCATCGTCGCGATATCCCCTGCACTCAAATGGTCACGCTGCCCGATGGGCTGCGGCGAGATGATGCTGGGCGTTGTACCAATGGCAAACTCTGTCGGCCCATAGTGCATGATAGAGCCGTAGTCATAGGGGCCGAGGTCACGCGACCCGTCGGGGTTCTTGTCGAAGTTGATCATCGCATCGGGCTGAACCTGCGCCTCCACCACAGTCACATACTGGTCGCGGTCGAGCCGAGACTGTTCGTGGGAAAGACCCAGCGCGTGACCAATCTCATGGATAACCGCACCGATGGAACAAGCGGGGGCAAGCACAATTCTGTTCAGACCTGTGGAGCTGCGCCCGACGAGAGAGGAGCACCCGTCGCCCAGCTGGAAGCGGATGAAGGGCTTCTGGCAGGCGGACTCCACGGCACACTTCTCGAAGGTGAAGCAGGTCTGCAGCTGCCACGTCGCGATGGCCGAGGTGATGCGGTCATTCGATGTCCCGAGCGACGCGTCTATAACAAACCGAACCGCCTCCCCCAAAGGGAAGAGCCTCTCCGTCCCTATCGGGGTGCCCCCAAGCGCATCGCCCAGGCGGCTCCCCCGCGGGACCTGGATGTCCCCCTGCACGATGTCATAGGCTTCCTCGTCGACATCTACAGCACAGCACCCCACAGCCAACAGGGCGAGCCCTACCACAGGCACTGCGCCAATACGCATGGTGATGCCCGCGGGGAGGGGAGAGAGAGTTACGGGAGTGTGGGGGCTCCTGGGATCTTCCCCAAGGAGGGAGGGGGTGGGGGTGGTGTGGAGGGGGAAGAAAGGCTGTTCTGAGCCCTGTTGTTGTGAGAATCCTGGTGTGGGGGGGATTTGATTGTCGAGAGTGAGTGGGAAAGCATAGTCACCGCACCAGATATGCTGTACAAGTCGGATCAATGTACTATTTTGTACTAATAAGAAACAGGAAACGAAAAAGGTGTGATTTGCCGGGGGATCTCCTCGGTCGCCGACACAGCGCCCAGGACATGGGCGAGGAGATAAACGAGGATACGGACGATGATGACGTGTTCCCAACCCACCCCTGATTCTCCCAGCTCTCCCATTTCGGCGGAAGCAGGAGAAGCGTGTTGAGGAGAAGGAAGGAGAAGAGGGAGCGGGAACACGCCGACCACCTGCTGTCGGTGGTTGGCCACTACTCACAGGCGCCTCAGCAGCAGCAGCACCACCCTTCGCCCCAAGATGATGCACCTGCTACTGTTGTGAGCGATGCATCTCTTATTGATTTTTTGGATCGCGAGAAGAAGAATGTTGTGAAGGTGAACGGGGGTGAGGGAGGCCGCTTCCAGTGCAGCGTCTGGTATAAACAAGCGCTTGCCACCCTTTCCCGTCGCCCTTCCTACAGTGTTCGTGGGTGGCAAGATGAGGGAGGCGGGTGCTGGGCGAAAGCCTGTGTTCGCTGATGTCGAGGAGGACGTTGTTTCGTACATTGACCTGAAACAGAAAAAAGGAACCACTGTCACGCGCAGCGAAATTAGGCAAAGGGCCCTTGCGTTTACACCTCAGCCCGATGGTTTTGTGGCAGGCTGTGAGTGGGTGTGTGCTCCTGCACGGCGTCACGGTTTTGAGTTCCGTTCCCCAAGAATCAGGATATCTGCGACCGAGGGCGAGACCAAGATGAATTGGTTTTGGAATCAGATTCGCGAACGGAGCTACGAGGTGAAGGCTGACTTCGATGAAATATTCCGTCAATGGGGCAAGGCGTACCAGGCAATGCAGCAAGGGCGGTGTGGTGGGTTGTGAGAGAGGAGGGAGTGGAGGCAGCGCAACAGGGGCAGTGGCGTGGTGGGGGTTGGGTGGGGTTGGGGACTTCGTCCAAAGCACGGCGCACTCGCAAGCCGATTGAACACCTGGGGCATCGAACCCCTCCCGCCACTTTACTTGGCACCGAAAACGTTTCAGCAAAGGAAAAAGAAGGGTCGGCTTAAACCAACACACCGCCGTTCCCCCCCCCCGGGATGACATAGAGGAGATAGCCTGCACAGCATCCCGCCCCACTCCACACCACACTCCACACGGTGGCACCGCTACAATGTTCAACACCAAACACCCCCCCTGGCGTACCACATAAGATAGGGATTAGAGGGCACTAGAAGACGCACCGATTGTTTTTGGCACCGCAGCGAAAGCCCCCTATAGCTGTGGGGGGGAACACAATTAGGGGCTTGACTGTTTTTTTTTGCTTGTCTGGCACGACGGCGTCGCACTGCTAACAAAGGCTGGTTTCACAACAAGGCCCTAAAAACGCCTTGCTGCGGAAGATCGCCTCTTTTTCCGTGCAACCCGGAATTTTTCCAGGGGAATTCCGGCACGAAACAACAGAAACCCTTGCTGTGCCATGCAACCACCCCAGCCCCAACACTTCTCCCTACCCCCCCCCCCCTCGGCCCTGCCGACGCTGCCACCAACCCACAGAGGGAGCTGAGACGGGGTGGGTTTGGCACACACACCCCTGTTCGTAGCACGCTCAGCGGCGCAACAGTCATTGCAGGAATGGCCGGAGGTGGCGGGGGGGGTGTGGGGTGGGGTGGTGGGATTCGGAGGGAGGAGAAAAGCTCAAAGGGGGGAGGGAGGGGGGGGGGGAGGAGTACTGAAGTAGAAGTAGAAGTAGGAATCACAGGGGAATGAACACGGTGACACACCTTCGGATATGACAGGGGTGTGGGGGAGAGGAGAGGGGAGGGGGAGGGGAGGGGAAAAACGCCCCACACTCTGAATCACCTCAGGCTGAAAAAGAAGCACAGAAAGAGCTACCTTTTTGGGTTCTTTTCCCCTTCTGACCCCCCCCCCCCAGTGAGGGGGGGGGAGTGAGAGGAAGTCTCCCACCCCCGCCCCACAACAAATAGGAGGTGTGCGGGGGGGGGGGGGGGGGGGGGGGGGAGGGGGTGGGGTGGTGCGACACAAAAACGGGCACAGTTTCGGACACAGATGTAAACCCTCCACACGAACCCCCCCCCCGCCTCCACCCCTCCCCAGTGGACGAATTATGTGTAGTGGATTTGGATTGCATCGAACGGGCCTGCAGCCTATGTGCCTTGACGGTGGGACCCCCACCCTCTAACGTGTGGTGCGGTGCGCCAGTCTGGGCGATTTTCAAGAGAAGGTGGTGAATACACCCTCTACTTGACAAAACGATGCATGTGTGGTGAGAGTGGATATTATTTTTTTTGCAGGCCGGATCCGGGGATGAAATAAGATCAGCCAAAATACAACAGGACTGTGCATCCTGCTTTTTGGAGTTCTCCCCCCCCTCCGGATCGAGCCTGGTGGATTGTGAGTGCAGCTCTTTTGCTGGCACGGGATAGATTTGCAATATTTTTTTTCCGTTGGGTGTCGCGCAAACCCTATCGGGGGGTTGCAGCGGGATATTACATTTCTCATCAGGGTTTTCAGGGGGTTTTTGACAACACGGGCAAACCACAGCCTCTGGGTTGTGGCAGGCTGCCACGCAGGGAAGCACAGCCAGTCCCCACGGCCAGCCGGCAAGGGAAATGTTCACCTTGAACCCCACCGGGGTACCCCAAGGGCAGCCTTGGGGTAAATGTATGCGTTGCTATATATTTTTTCCTCAATTATTCTTCTTCACAAAAAAAAATAGGCGGCCAGAGACTGCGCGGCTCGATCGACACAACTCGACTCTGGAGCACGCCTACGACAAGACAAAAAAAATACCCCGCTCAATGCTATCGCAAATGCACTGTGGCGGGGATACACTCTACTACTGTTCCCTCTCTCTCTCTCTCTCTCTCTCTATCGCTCACACTCTGCCTCGTCTGGTTTGAGTGCGAATCCCCCTCGGATCGAGAATACCCACACCCTCTCTGTCTCAAATACTTACTGGGGGGGGGCAATTAATCGTAAGTAGTCGAATAATCGTAAGGGGGCGATTAATTGTACAACATTTTCTGGGCCATTTATACGTAAATTTGTTTTGAATAATCGTAGGGGTTACGATTATTCACTTTTGGCCAAATTTCTGACTTTTCCTCAGAAGATCAAGCAACAGGAACAGCAGGGATCCCACTCAGGCTGAACTGGAGAATCGGTCGTCATAGACCAGTGATTGAGTCACCCCACATGTCGGAGCACACATGCCCCGAGTTTAATGGGTGGAAGAGAGTATGGTTTGAGGCCCCCCCGCCCCCAGGTTCCCTGCCAGTGAGGTGAGCCTGGGGGGGGGGGGGCACCAAAATTCTGGGGTGGCCCATACGCAACCTCAGGAAGATGGACACAGTCCAGAAACTGTACCCCACAAGGAACAGATGTTCACTACCGTGGCCTCCGGCGGCTGGGGGGCTCCGCCCCCCAGACCCCCCTGTGGACTCTCTTTGCATTCTCTGTACCACCTCGAAGGGTGCACCCGAGCCAAGCACCCAAGCATGGGAACTAGGCTGGAAACTGATACAGTCATTGAAATAGATCGGGACAGCCAGGGCTCCCAGTCACCGTCATACGAAGGGACTATGCGAACTGGAGACGGCGCAAGAGCAGGTGCAGCTGTGCTGTATTCTTGAGGGCTCCCGCTACGTCAAAAACCACGCCCTCATCCAAACGTAAGGACTGAGCCAAGGCGTCAATCCCTTCGGACCTCGTCAGCGCCCCAGGAACACAGGCCCCGTCATCGGTATTCGACGCGTGCCCCGCGCACGCCAGCCAACGACGCTCTGGTGCTGGGGATGGGGTCGAGGGGGTGGTGTGGCAGGCAGGGAAGTGCACGGGACCAGAAAAACCATTCGACGGTCGAGCGCGCACTGGGTGTGGAGGGTCCCTAAAAAACGGGTAACCCACAGGGTCCGACATCGGGTGTCGGACCCCACCGTGTGCCCATCTGGATGACTCAAGCGCCTCACACCGGGTCCCTCCCCTCCTGGTGGCCCACCGGGGTGCTATGGCCAGTTTCCACCGGTGCTGTTGCTGTGTGCACGGAATGCCGGTGAGACAGGCCGAGAATGCGACCCACACCCACCCCCACCCCACCAATTGACATTCTGAACAGCAAAACGGGTAAATTTTTGCCAAAAGTGAATAATCGTAACCCCTACGATTATTCACCACCGTTGAAAATTTGTAAATTTTGGGACACCCGATTTATACAGACCGCGTCGCTAAATAATCGTAGGGGTTACAATTATTTGACCCCCCCCAGTAAACTGTGACTCGAGAACCCACAGGACGAGGGGTTCACATCTTCTCCCTCCCCCGTTGTGGCTATATTGGATTAGCGGACCCGGGGTCCCGCATCGTGCAGGAGGTCCACGAGAGACTAACGCATGAGAACTGATACACTATTCCTCCTCCCTCATACCCCTCTTCTCAGCTCTCTCTCACGCCGTCGGTTCAGTCAACTGCGCGGCACCAGGCTTGCGTGCCTTCCACGCCACCAGCACTGCAACCAGGGAGACGAGGAAGCTGACCAGAGTGAGAACGAGGGCCGCGACGGCGATATCCTTCGCGTTGTCGTCCGACCCCCCATCCTGCTGCAAGACGCGCACCTGCGGGGAGGCGGTCATCGCCGCAACAGATGCGGAAAGCGTGGCAAACTGCTTCTCCAGGTTGTTGTACCGCGCCGCCAGGTCGTTGTAATCCTGCTGAAGCTTCCGGTTCGCAGCGGCCAGCTGGACAGCCTGCAGCGAGGCGGCAGACGAGTCCCTCTGCGACACAGCCGCCTTTTCCACCGCCACCTTCACCTCCCGCCCCAACACCTCGATGTCCTGCGGGGCGGGGTTGCGCGACGGGCTGATCACAAACCTGCTGTTGCCCACCCCATTCGCCTGGTCCTCCAGGACAAACGGCCTCACGTCGCTTGGCAGCCGCAGCACCCCCCGCACCGCACGCAGGCTCCCCTCCAGCACCGTCGCCGGCAGGATTGTGAAGCCGTACGCCTCCAGGCCTCCCTGCCCTTCAGTAGACAGCAGGGCGTGCTCGATGAAGGCGCGCAGCAGGCTCGCATCCAATCCACTCCCTGTGGCATCCGCCCTCACATACACAAAGGACAGGGCGACGATTGGCCACGCCCCACTGCGTTCCGGCAGGGCGAAGTTTGCCCAGCTCTCCCAGGCCTCGGGAATGTTTGCCACACCATTCGCGCGCTGCCGGATGCGATCCGCAGAGTGTTTGGCGTAGTCGGGGGTGCCGCCACCCCCATTAGGGTCGCTGACATCCAGCAGCACCTCCTGCAGCCCAGCCGCAACGCCGTCAGCGGCGTCGGCAAACGCAAGCGAGAACTGGGTGGCCCCGACGTAGGCTGCAGCCTGCGCGGAGCTCTCCACCTTGCGCACAGAGACCCCGTTGGGGGAGGCAGGGTCGGGGAAGATAAGCGATGCGGCGGCGGTCCACTCGGCGGGGCACCTGCTGTGGAGGAAGGCTGTGACAGCGCGCGACAGGCCCGAAGGGCCTGCAGGGATGGCCAGGCGGATGGCCTGGCCCTTCAGGGCAGTCGGGGTGTCGCGCGTCTCGGCGGCGAAGGCGGCGTCCCATGTCTGGAGGGTGCCGCGGAAGATGCGTGCGATGGTGCAGGCGCTGAGGGAAACGTTGGCCGCCCCGTTGAGGAAGAGGGCGGCGCCGCGCAGCGCGAAGGGGAGGTGGAGCACCTGCGGGACCTGCTGGTGGGCCACCTTGTCGAACACAGCCTGTGGCAGGGGGGCGTCGCCGCTGGCGAAGCCCACCGCAGGCTCGCCGTCGAGGATGGCGCCGAAGTCGCGCTGCGCGGCGTCGATCGTGACGGAGCGGAAGGTGATGTGCGCGGGGTATTTGATGCGCGACTGGAGCACCGCAGCGGCATTGCGGAAGAAGCTCCCGGCTGTGGCGCCGCCTGCTCCGTGCAGCTGCAGGGGGGCCAGCTCGTGCAGGCGCGGGCTCTCCTGGTATGCCACAAGGCTGCGGAGCAGCGTCGCGGCCGTGCCGGCAGCAGCATTCGGCGGCAGGCCGAAGCCCCCCGCAAGGTAGGCAGTGGTGCCGAGGGTGACGGCAGCAAGCTTCGCCCCCCGCCCAGGCAGCCCCCCAGCGGAGGACCACGCGGCCTTGGTGGGGTCGTATGCCGACACGGCGCTGCGGTGGGTGCCGTCGGGCTGCGTGCCGCCGAAGACGTAGAAGCGCCCGCCGAGGAGGGCGGACGCCGCGTCGCGCACAGCAAAGGTGTCCGCGACAGGGAGGGCGGTCCACACGTTCTCCTTCAGGTGCTCGATGGTGCCGATGGTGGCTGCGGCGGTGGCGCCGCCGAAGGCGTAGGCCTCGTCACCCGCAGGGCTGGCGGACACCGTGAGGCGCGTGCGGCCCACGCTGAGCTTGCCAGTGGGGGTGACGGTGCCGGAGGGGCTGATTGCGACGCAGGTGTCGAGCACCGATCCTGCCCTGGACCCACCGCAGGCGCGCAGCTCACCCGAATAGGAGAAGACGCCTGCGAAGGCACGCCCCAGCAGCGAGTTGGAGCCGATGCCGACGTGCTGCCTCACCTGGGGCTGCGTGATCAAGGTCTGCGTGATGACATCGACAGTCTCGACCTCCACACCAGCAGCGGAGAGCCCCCCCACCACCATCACCGAACCCCCCACCACGGCTGCGCCGTGGCCGTAGCGCGGGGCGGTGAGGGCGGCCGGCTCGTCCCAGGTGTCACTCGAGGGTCTGTAGACCCACACGGAGGAGGAGACGTCGGTGCAGCCGTCGGGGTTGGAAGGATCCTTCGCCTTGCACCCGCCGATGACGTAGACGGACCCGAAGTAGAGCACCGCAGCGTAGTCGCTGAGGCCTGCGGGCAGCACCTTGGCGGACCTCACCAGATGCTCCAGCGCGTCGTGCGGGCGTGCCGCAGTGGCGGCTGCCGCCAGGTCTGCGATGGCATCCGCGCTGCTGGCGCTCTGCACTGCGATGCTGCTGACGGTGCTCTGCAGCCCCTCCAGGTCGACGGGTTTGGGGTTCCGCTTCGCGCTGATGACGTAATCCGAGGTGCCCTCGCCCCCGGTGAGCGTGTCCGACTCGAAGATAAACCGCGTCGCGCGGGGGTGCAGCTGCAGCAGGTCTGACACGGTCCGCTTCGCCTCCGTCATCATCGCTGCCGGCAGCCTCTTGAACCCGTAGTTGTTCTCCAGGTCCGCCTGCCCCTCGTCACCCAGGGTCAGGTCCAGCAGGGCACGCAGCATCGCAGAGATCTCAGGCTCCGGACCCAGCGCCGTGTTGGCGCGCAGGTAGAAGTAGGACACCATGGTGATGGGCCATGCCGGGGCAAGCTTGTTCTGCAGGGAGAAGGGCGCACTCCAATCAGCGGAATCGCCGCGAGGCACCGCCACGCCGTCCGCCGCCTTGCTGACATCAGCCCCGCTGGAGACACCGAACGCCTTTGCGGCCCCGCCGGTGTTCAGCTCCAGATGCACCTCCGACAGCCCTGCGGACAGGCCGTGCCCCGAGTCGAGGTAACCGATGGAGTAGGGCGTGTCCTTCAGCAGGGCTGTCATCTTCGACGAACCCTGCACGATACGGACCCGGTCCCCATTCACTGTGGCGGGCATCAGCGCGCTGGGCTCAGTCGTCCACTGGGAGGGGCAGGTCGAACGGAGGTACTGCGACACGCCGTAGGTGCTGCTGGAGCCCTTCAGCCTCCGCCCCACAAGAATCTCCTTGCCGGCGAGCACCCCCTTCAGGGCCTGCGCAGCCCCGGTGTTGTCATCCAAGATGCGCTGGTCGTCCCACTGTGTGATCTGCTGCAGGTAGATCCCGGCCAGCGTGCAGGGCGACAGCTGGATGCCCTTCACGCCTGGGAGGTTTGCAAAGATGGAGATGGTGCCCAGGGCAAAGGGGACGTGCAGCACGGTGTCCGTCTTGGAGACCTCGTCGAAGATGTCCTGCGTGAGGGGGATGTCGCCGCAGCTGAACCCGTAGGTCTTGTCGGATGTTGCGTTGACAAAGTCCTCCATCCCAGTCGAGGATCCCACAGCACGATACGTCATGCGCAGGGGCAATGCTGCACGCGACTCTAGGATGGACATCCACTTCCGGAAGAACCGAGAGGGGTTAGTCGTACCAGAGCCATGCAGCGTAAGGCCATGCGACCCGCACGCCGCTGCGCAGAGCAGAAGCAATGTCACGGCCCGCGAGGTCATCGCGTCCAGAAGAGGCAGGGTTGTGGCAAGAAGCAGCAGCCAAAAAGCCTGAAAGATGGGGGTGTGGTGTGGTGTGCGCGCAACGCACATTCGTGCCACAGGGCAAGGGGAATACAGCAACACGCCTTTCCACAAAAATCCCGGCATACATCTCTCCCTCTGCAAGTTCCTGCACACTATCTACATCAAATCCACAGCCGCACCGCCACACACCCCCTTCAGAGCTGAGCGGAGGTGTGGCACAACCCCCCCCCCTCCACCCCAGTATTACAGGGCCTCCTGTCTGCCTCTCCTGGCATTGCTGGTATTGTGTTGCCGCCCGGGTTGCATCTGTTGCCGGATTTCCCCCCACCTACCCACCCCACCCCCCCCCCTTCTCTTCCTCCTTCCTCTCTCTCTTCCCCCGATTCTGAGTCATTTTTGGGCCTTGTTTTGTGCAGGTGTGTTGCCGCTGTTGCGGCATCAACACCTCAACACGCTGTGCTAAAGACGTAACGCTCCCATTTGACTCCTTCCGATTTGTGCGGAAACGCGCATCATCCCACACCCCCCCCCTACACACGTTTATCTATTTCTTCGCTTTGAATTCCTGTTGTTGGGGCAGTGCTTCGTGCCACAGATCCACTGTATTTACGGATCGTCCCCACCCCCCCCCCCCTTCAGAAAGACACCCAACATCACATTATAGTCTGAAGAAAGCCGGGAAGGCGAGGTAAGGGAGTGGGGTAGGGAGGTTCGGGAAAAAAAAAGGCAAGCAGAGGAAGGCAGCGGGGTGGTGGGGGGTGTCAGGGGAGAGCTTGTTTCGCGCCTCCCCCCTCCCCCGCCCCCCCTCACAGACTGCAGGGCTGGCAAGAGAGAGAGGCAGAGGCAGAGAGAGAACTTGTTTTGTAATGTGTTTGTTGCGTGAAGCAACGCTACGCTGTTGCGTCCAAGAGAGAGGGAGAGAGAGAGAGAGAGAGGTTGCTGTGTGTGAGCCCTTTGGGTGTAACATCAATATTTTTTTTTGCACGGGCAGATTTTTTTTTGGGAGCACACAACGCGCACTCTTTCTCTCCCCTCCCTCTCTGACACGGCGGAAAAAAATAACGAAACACTCTCCCCCCACCCCCACAGAGTTGCCAATCTCCCAATCTCCCTTGGGCACGGGGACGGGCAGAGGGATTGGCCGGGGGGGCGGGGTGGGGTGGGGTTTGCGGGTGGTGTGCTTGGCAAGAACGAGGGGAGGGGGGGGGGGGAGGGTTTGTGTGCCCCCCCCTCCCACACACACCGTCACCACCATGGCGGGGTGAACCGATACCCCCTCCCCCCACAGGGCCCCCCCCCCCCCCACCCGCCCTCCCCCAGCTTCTATGTTCCTTTGCGGAATACCGCTTGGGCTCCGCAGTCAGGGGGCTGCGGCATAAAGAAGAATCGGCGGGAATTGCTTTCTGCGCAGGTGCGGGCTGAGTGTAGTGTTTTGTTCCCTGATTTTTTTTGGGGGCAGTTTTCTCTTGTGGTTGCACAACACACAGCACAGCACATCACAGCACAACAATAACTCTGCATTGCATTGCACTGCGCGGCTCTCCAAATCTGAATTCTTCACATCGTTAACGATAAGAAGCGTAAGCCCTGCCAGGTGAATGCATGCAGGAGGATCGTTTTCCTTGCGGCAGATCACACAGAACGCCCCCCGAGAGCAGAAAAAAAAACCCCCCCTGCTGCTCTTTGCTACAAACAATCCCATATCTCTGCCACAACACATAACCACACACGCGTTAACATTTCTCTGTCAACACACACACATAGATCTTCAAAAAATACACCTCTCCCAAAGCACCTGCGACTCCGAGCTCTATCCACCGTCAGTGGTCCCAGGGGAAGAGCTTCAGGACCAGGTGGGCTCGGGGGGCGTCGCGGGCTGGGCCTTCCCGGTGGGATGGGAGGAGGAGGAGGAGGCGGCGGGAAGCCGGCCTCTCTAGTTTGCTCAGCCTCCCCCTCCTCCCCGCTGCTCTCTCTGTCATCCCATCTCGTCTGGCACAAGTCTATGACTCCTCGCACCACCTGCAGCGAAAGGGGGGTGCGTGTGTGTGCTGCATGATCTGTGACACTTGGCGCTGTGGCAGTGATGTAGCTCGTGTGGGTTGCTCAGAACTCTTGTGTGTGGAGTAGTGTAGTGACTCAGCTGCCGCATCAAAAAAAGCTTCCGGATGCACTGCCCATAAATGGAAAATAGAAGGGAAGCAGCAACCCAGGGGTTTTGTGATGAGGCCCTGCACCGCTGGGAGAAAAAAACAAAGGCAGGCGGGGGCGCTTCGACAGCTCATCCATACCTGTTCTCCTCGCGGATCTTCTCCTCCTCCTCGGGTGTGAAGTCGTTCTCGATGTTGAACAGGGCGCGGATCTGCTCGGGGTTCTTGCCCTTGATCATGGACGCCACGGCAGCGCACGTCAGGTCCAGGAGATCCTTGATGTTGAGGAAGTTTGCCGCCATGATCACGTCGATCAGCAGCTCGTGCTGCTTCTCGTCGCCACCCTTGATCAGGTCGGTCAGCAGGAACTGACGGTCCCATGCGCTCACCACCTCCTCGATCTTGCCGCGCAGCGGCTTGTCGATGGGCTCCGCACGGTTGTTGTGGTGGTGCTCGCAGTACTCCAGCACGTACTTCATCGTGCGCCCGTTCACATTCGGGATCGGGATGACGGTCTGCTGGTCGTCACCGTCCTGGTCCTCCAGCATGTCCTTCATCAGCCCAGACATCTTCACCGCATCCCTGCTCACAACGTACTCAACAGGCTTCTGGTCGTTGGACTGCAGCACCACGTTCTGCGAGAAGTCCACACCCCCGTAGTTACCCGGCTCCACAGTGTTCGGCATTGCTGTCGCTGTGTGTCTTTGCGGTGTCCTGTGCAAGGGGGAAGGTGTGGGGAGCGATAAAGCGGGTGCCGGAGGGGTGCCGCGGAAGAGTGTCAAGCAAAGCTGCATTTCGGTTGCGCCAGCGGGTGCGTTTGGCGGGGATGGGAGCGGGGGGGTGGAAGGGGGAAGGGGGTGGGGGATTCTTGCCTCAGCTTGCCTCGCCTCAAGCAACATACATACACAACCTACACCCACACTTCTTCTTCTTCTTCTTTGATTTCGTAACAACGTGTTGCATCACGACCAACACCATGTGGACCGGACCACTCTTTTAATGTTGTCTCGTTTTGAAACTCATTTCCTACGTCCTCCTTCTTTGGCTGGGATGATACAAAAGCGCATTGATCAATGGTTCCCTTTGCCATGCCTTCGTGCTACCTGAACGCAAGCCCAACGGGTACGAGCCGGGAGGTGCCGGGAGTTATTCTTCTGTTCGCGCGCACAGGCAACAAAAATTGGTGCATCTGTGTTGATCGGAGCGTTGATCAAGCTTTGGGCGGGACCCTGTGTGGATAATGGCCTACCTGTGTCTGTACAGTGGAGCTCGCTCGGTGCGACCTGCACTCAACAATAAGCATAACGTGTGTGTGTGTGCCTGGGGAGAGCGAGAAGAACAGGGATGAGGGTGTGACTTTTGGCTGAGAAATGAGATCGACGATTTTTCACGGCAGCATTCCCAATAGTTTGCCCCCGACAGTGTGTGTGAATGTGTTGAGTGCGAGCTGAGAGACCACGAGGCAGGGGAGACATCCCGACGCTGCAGGTGTGAACAGCCATGCCACAGCCCATGCCCCCCAGCCCCCCACCCCACACACGTCACCGCTTTGGCGGCCTTCCCAACCTTGCTTGTTTTGTTACAGCGGTGACCAGAAGCTGGGCAACAAAAGGGCACATTTTTTTTTGCTACTGGCGCAATAAGGAAGGAGATTCTTTTGCAGAGAGACACGGCTGTCCGATACAACCGCGGAAGGAGACAGTGACATGTGATGTGTGTGGGCGGTGTGCTCTTGCCACGTTAGGCGATTGAACGGTTTAAAATGAGCCCCGACTGAGGTGCCCTGGCGGGAGGATCCACTGCTTCAACGTTACGCCTCACTTCTTGACAACGTATTGCAATCATCATCATTTGACATGCGACCATTCCGAACACCACGCCGACCGCTCGTGATGCTGTCTCATGTCATTACGTTTGAATGAGTACATTTTGTGTAGTTGATCCACTGTGAAACCATGACCCACACCAGGAGACAAGAAGGGGGTGTAGATTCGAGATTATCAAGGAGACCTCCCGCACATCACGTTTCTGTGTACACGCAGTGGATTGGGCGTGATCTGTTAGACAGGGAGGGGAGGGGAGGCGGGGCACAACAAAGCTTGCTGAAACTACAAAAAAAACCCCCCCCACCCTGGAAGAGACCGGAGAGACGGGGGAGGGGATGGAGGGGGGGGGGGGGGGTAGGGGGGGTCAAATGGGGGTGACAAACACGATTTTTCAAAAAACCGGCGCAGAGGCCCCAAAGCCCCCGTAAACCCTCCAAACCCCCCCAGATCGGTCCGGAAACCCATCGAACCCCACTTTTCCACCATTCCGGGCACCTCAGGTGCCCGAATTGGGGTACCTAAATTTTGTGCCACCGTTTGGTACCGGACAGTGCCACTGTGTGGGAGGTTGGAAAAGAAAATGCCCCAACACACCACATCTGAGGGTTGCAATGCATGTTGCTTGCCAACCACGTCATCCGGTGGGTGTCAGGCGCTATGTAGGTGGCATGAGCCAGGTCTTCGATGTGTTCTGGCTTGTATATGTACCTCCCTGCCTGCGGCACAGGCACTGCCTTTGTCCCCCACACCAGCCACAGAGAGCGTATTGTACTCGGTCCACGGTTGCTGATTCATTGTGATGCGTTGTATCCTCGAGTGAACGTCACACACTAGTGGCACCACCACCCGCCATCCGAGAGCTGTATTGACTTTGCGCCCTTCCGTTGCATTCACCTCGCCACGCATATTGCACCGTTCAGTACCAGTGCTCTTGGGCCAGGCAAAGTAGACCGCAGCAACTACCAATTCTGGCACAATGGGTACCACGACAGCGCACTTCGTGTGTTCCCGGAATGTACAGCTCGTGTTGCAACAGTCGTTGTCAACACATCCCGGTTGTGGAGCACTGCTGCACAGGAATCACACGACCATCTGGACTTGTTCCGTACCTACAGGCAGCCTCCCGGTGCATGGTGGCAGGGAGGTACATATACAAGCCAGAACTCATCGAAGACCTGGCTAATGCCACCTACATAGCGCCTGACACCCACCGGATGACGTGGTTGGCAAGCAACATGCATTGCAACCCTCAGATGTGGTGTGTTGGGGCATTTTCTTTTCCAACCTCCCACACAGTGGCACTGTCCGGTACCAAACGGTGGCACAAAATTTAGGTACCCCAATTCGGGCACCTGAGGTGCCCGGAATGGTGGAAAAGTGGGGTTCGATGGGTTTCCGGACCGATCTGGGGGGGTTTGGAGGGTTTACGGGGGCTTTGGGGCCTCTGCGCCGGTTTTTTGAAAAATCGTGTTTGTCCACGTAAAAGGGTGGCATTTGACCCCCCCTAGGGGGGGGGGGGTTCAGTTCTCGTGATATAGTGTACACCCACCCACCCACCCACCCACCCACCCCCGTTTTGAGGTGTCTCTTCTGGAACGATTTTCCAGTCCACACTCAATCAAAAAATGGGGCGTGGGGGGAGGTCAGCAAGGGAGTTCCTTCGTAGCGGCGGATAGAAATTTTCTTGTGTTGGAGCAGTGCAGCACACAGCCCCCTCAGGGGTGCGAAGTAAAAGCTTCACCCTGCTCCTTCTCTCTCTCTCTCTCAACCAACGGAGAGCTATTCGTACTGGATTAGAAAAAGAAACAACTGGAAAATAAAAAGAGAAGTAACTGGATGGAGGTGCGAATCTGAAGGAAGAAAGAGCCGGACCGACTTCAAACTAGGAGAAAGAGGAAGACAGAGGGAGAAGGTGTCGTCCGGACAAGGTGCGAATATTCTTTCACGGGATATTCACACTTTCAGCATACGAGAGAAAGAGAGATGAAGAGAGGATGGAACTTGTCCGGAACGATACTTTTTTGACCGAATTTCCTTGAATATTTCTTTTTGCAGGTGTGTCCGTGCTGCGTGAGGTTCAGGTTCGGTCCCCGCGCGTGTGTGTGTGTGACTTCCCATCCCCTGCGTCGGCATCTCGCAACACTTCGCGATTTACCTCGAGAGGGGTGGTAGCTCCAGTGTGCATCTGCAGATCAGGCAGCAGATATATTCCCCCGAGGCAAGGAGGGGGGGATGAAGGAGTGAAATCACGCCTGGGGGCGGGGGGGGGGGGGCGGGAAGAGGAGGGGGGGGGGGGGGTGCTAAGAGAAAGAGATAGATATGGCTGTGTAAGTCGAACGGTGTCACATCACATAAAAATCGTACCAAAAAACACGGACATACACACACCCCACCGACCCCCCTGACGGTTAATGGGAACAGAGAGGGAAAGGAAGAGACGGGGAAGGGGGGGGGGGTGGCCGATACTTTTTGAACAGTGTTGGGAAGGACAATGGGAAGAGGGGGGGGGGCGGTTCAGACCACCAGAGGGGAGCGAGGGCTTTTGGTTGGAGGGCAAATGTGTTGCCTGACTTTGTTCGTATTCCACCATCCCCCCTCTCTCTCTCTCTCTCTCCCCCCCCCTCCTGCCGAAACGGGGCGATGTCCTTTTTCTCTCCCTCTTGTCTGTGTTTTGAACGATATATCTCTGAAAAAAACAACGGCGTTTTCTGAATCTCCCCGGGACACACAAGGTCACCAAAACACGTTTCAGCGGGCAGTGTTGCCGGCCCCTCTCGAACCTCTGAGGGGCACACTCTTGTGTACAATCGCTTGTAGTGAAGTAGGAGGGAGGAGGGTGTGTGTGGCAAGCACGCAAGCAATACTGCCCCAAGCCTTCTGAAAAAATAGTGCACGACGAGGGGGATCGGGTACGAAGTTAAAAAAATACAGACGTAGGGGGGGAGGGGGAGAGGGGCAGAAAGCGGGACATGCATTCTTTTGCGGAGAATATCCAATACTGTTGGAGGAAGCAGGGTGCGAGACTAGCTATATTTCCGGTGTGGAAAAATGGCGGAGTGGACACGCACTGCTGGCACTTGTTAAAGGAAAGGGATACATCAGTGGCTCCGCTCTCCCATCCGACGCACGCTGCCCATCACGGCTTACTGTGCGCGTGTAAAAAATAGTCGGGATGTTGTTGTGCGTCAAACCCGGAAAAGCAAAAAAAAATTGGGGCAGCGCAGCAGCGCTGCCAAAGGGACAGCCAAGAGTAGGCTGGAATCTTAAAAGAGGGCAAGAGGGGCCACGTAATCCACACCTTTGATTTGGAGCGAGTTTCGTTGGGAGTCCGAAAACCACGGGGATTTTCATTTTTTTCAATAAACCCCAGGTTTTTTTTTTCAGCCATTGCCCTCGTCCGAACTGGGGGAGGAGGGGTTGTGTGTGAGAAGCAGGAGAAGAAAAAAAAACAAACCGCCCCACAATTTGTGTTTTGATCACTGATGCAACTTACACCCCATGGTCTCAACCAAGCCGGTGACACCGCCTCGGCAGGGGGGCGGGGGGGGGGGGGGGGGGGGGGGGGAACCGCGAATGCGACACTCGCAGAGAGCTTCCCAGGCGACCGTGGCTACCACGTGCCTCAGCCTACCCCACACGCCTCTGCCCTGCAAGATGGCAAACGCGGACAAAACCCCATATCGGGGCATGAGTGGGATGGGTGTGTGTGGGGAGGGCAAGGGGGTCCAAAAACCGCATACACTTCCCTGTTAAGGGACAGCGCCCCACCCAGCAAGACTGGGACCCCCCACACCACCATCACTTCTTCTTGGCAACCACGGGGGCACGGGGGTAGGGGAGAGAGGGCGTCTCAGACTCGGCGCACGCGTGCAGTAAAACTGGCACCACATCACAACCTCACTGAGTCAGTTTTGTTTGTGCGCACCGATAGCGTGTATGAGTGAGTTCATACATGCGCTGACAACAGCCACTGCTTTGCTTTACCAGGACCTGAGACAGGTCAGGGGCAAAATAAAGAATGGTATTGCAGCCTTGACAGGATGAGAGAGGGGGGGGGGGGTGGGTGTGAAGACATATCGATCCGCCGTACGGCGGAAACTGCCACTTCCTCTGGCAAAGAGCGTTCTCGCGTGTTGGTGGTGACAGGTCAAAGGGAGGGGGGGGGGGGCTGCGAATGCTGGCTGGGCGGCAGCTGCCTGGTTCTATGAGATCGGGAAGAACGCCGTGTGTTCATGAACACACGGGCCCCCCCCGATCAGACAGATTTAGGCTTGAGTAAATAATACAACACAGAGAACAGATGCCGGCCAAGCTCCAACAAATTCGCTTCAAGCCCGTGGCATTGAGACATTTCCCCACCCTGCTGGGTAATGTTCGCTTGAGGTCGCACAGGGGGTCCACACTGTTTCGGGGGAGCCGGGGGGAGAGGGGAACTGAAACCCCAGACACCTCCGGTTGGGGAGGGGGGGGGGGGGGAGACTAATTGCTATTTTGACACATTGACACAGTGCTGGTACCCCAGGAAATCAGGAACACCCCCACCCCACCCCACCACCCATGGAAGTTTCAAGGCTGAAACAAAATCAAGACGTCCACTCCCATACTCCCCACCCCCACCCCCCCCCCCCCGCCAACTAGTGCAAGAATAAAGACGGGGAGAAATATACTTTAATCGGTGGGGATGAGGGGGGCAGTAGATGAATTTTTGGATGAGGGGAGGTGTGCGTGCGTGTGGTCTTCACCGCGATCTCTGAGATGGGGGAGGGGGGGGGGGGGGGGAGGACAAAAGAACACTTGAAAGGGCCAGCAGGTGGGGAGTGCGCGGAAGGAGGCGAGGCCGGAGGGGGGGGAGGGGGGGAGGACAAAAGAACACTTGAAAGGGCCAGCAGGTGGGGAGTGCGCGGAAGGAGGCGAGGCCGGAGGGGGGGGAGGGGGGGAGGACAAAAGAACACTTGAAAGGGCCAGCAGGTGGGGAGTGCGCGGAAGGAGGCGAGGCCGGAGGGGGGGGAGGGGGGGAGGACAAAAGAACACTTGAAAGGGCCAGCAGGTGGGGAGTGCGCGGAAGGAGGCGAGGCCGGAGGGGGGGGAGGGGGGGAGGACAAAAGAACACTTGAAAGGGCCAGCAGGTGGGGAGTGCGCGGAAGGAGGCGAGGCCGGAGGGGGGGGAGGGGGGGAGGACAAAAGAACACTTGAAAGGGCCAGCAGGTGGGGAGTGCGCGGAAGGAGGCGAGGCCGGAGGGGGGGGAGGGGGGGAGGAGTTGGCACGGTATCCTTGTCTTGGGCAGAACACAGATAGATCGCCTCAGGACAGCCGCTCCATCCTGTTGATCGATTTGAACATTCTTTTTTTTTGAGCCGCGCCTCCCACAGCCCCCATGAGAGGAACTGCTGTTCCGAGCTCGCCTGGGCCGTGTCGCTCAACCTTGCCCCTCCCCGGGTGAGGCTGTCGCGTTGGTCTACAGGTGGCATCAGGGCTAGGTTAGCATGTTCTCCTCCACCAACTGTCGACACTCCGCGTTTCTTGAAGCTACCAAGCCACAAGGGATCACTGAACGCTGATGGGGCCACCTTGTTTCGACCCACATCCTACCTGCCGAGATGGGGAGGGGGGGGGGGTGCGCACATCCGCGGGGAGAAAGCACCACGTCGAGAGTTCCTGCCATTGCCCAGACTGCCACCAGGGGGGCACAGGCATACAGCGTTACGATGGGCTGATGTCCTGTGCTAGCGTGGCGCTGCACCCAAACAACCTCTCCCCTCTCCCTTCCGTGTTCGCAACGCTGCTGCACCGAGACGAGATAAGAGATTGGGAGCCGGACATGGCCAGGTGTAAAAGTAACGTGGGGCTAACAAGCGCGCACAGTGCACACACCCCGACAACCGCCACGCCTTCAAGCCAAATGTGTTGGAGGAGTTTGCGTATAACCCGAAAAAGCAGATCGGCATCGTTGATTACTTTGCATGGGACTGCGCTGGCTTCAGCCACACCCCGTGTCTTCTACAGCCCCCGTGTCACACTAAGTATATACGAGGGCAAGCACTTAGGAGGGCGTCTCCGGGTTGCCTTCTCTCATACAGGAGAAGGAAGGGCAGCCCCAGGCAAGTCAGGGTGGGTGATGGCGGTGGCGGTGGAGCCGAATCCCACAGAGGCTGACGGGGGGATCATACAGTATTTTGGGGCAAAACATGACATCTGGCACCAGACAGCGCAACAAGAACAAATGTGTACGGCGGGCGATGCCGCGTCCCTCAGAGGGACGCGGCGAAGAGCGGCAACAACAAAAGGGCAGGGCAGGATACATCCCTCGGCATGTGACGGGATGAGGGGTGGGGGGGGGGGGAGCAAACAAGACTACAAAACCCAAGAGAAAAATAGCAGGTTTCAGAGACAGAGAGAGCCTGTGTGCCAGTGTGGAAACTCTCCCCCCCTCTCCTCTCGTTCACTCCACCCTTGATGCAGACAGCAGTCCCTGGGATATTCTAGGGCAGAGCGGTTTTTTTGGTTCTCCTGCAGTGGGTCGTTTTTTTTATGCCTTGTGCGAAAACGTGATATTTTTTGGACAAATTTCCAGGCACAGGGTTTAAGGCTTTTATATTGCGCAGGGGCTTAGCTTGGATTCTGGGGTTGGGGCCGAAACTCGGTCAGACTCGGTCACAGTACACACACAGTTGATTTGCCCTACTCGGGTACCCGAGAGAAGGTCACCCCCCCTCGGCCTCCGCTTGGGCTCCAACGGCCACCCTGTACAGAGGGGGTGACATTCTTCAACGGTTGCCCTGTGTAGCGGCTGGGAAGAATGTCGGCCCTGGGCCCTCGAGGGGGGTGAAATTCTCTCGGGGTACCCTAGGACCTCGCAAGAGTGGCTTCGGGGATACCCTGTGAATCTTCGCGACATTCCACTCCCACAAAGAGTACATTTGCAAGGCTTTCGTTGCTCAGTTGGCGAAGCTTGGAAAACAAGCGTTCAACAGAAGCAGTGCCCAGCGGAAGGATAGATGCAAGCTGGAGTAGCCTGCATGTTGCTGGGTAGTAATGGCTTGCGCGCACGCGGGCCAGACTTTTGAACGATTTCACCGATTTTTTGACCGTGTCTCCTACAACCCCCCGTGAGAGGGGTCGCTGTTCGGAGCTCGCCTGGCCACTTTGAACGATTTGTTGCCAGGAGACGGTTTTGTCCCGATAGGAGGAGCAGAGATTCGATAGGTTTCCAGCTGCCTTCTCGACAACATACCTTGCAGCCTTCTCAGCCGCTGCGTCTCACATCATCCCACACCCCACCCTGGCACCTACCCCACGGGCGTTACACGAAACTGGGGCGGAACTCAGGGTGGAGGGAGAACCTGCCAGGGAGAGTGAGGGGGTCGTGGCAAGGAGGGAACGGAGTGTTAGGGAGGCGTGTTTTTCCCCCAACGATGTTTTGAACGATGTCGTCTTTTCTTTTTTTTTTTTTTTTTTTTTGCGCGTATCCGTCAGGTGGACCACCGGGTGGGGAGAGATCCGGTGTGAGGCACTTGGGTCCGTCCAGGTGGGCAGGGGGAACCTGGGGGCGGGGGGCCTCAAAACCCGTCTACCAGTGCCGCTTCTAATCTCGTCGGTCTTGTCCCAACCACCACCAGCCAGCCCAGAACGCCCTGACGCTGCGACCTCGTCGATTTTTCCGTTTCGCCCATCCGCCCAACTCCGCCAACCCAACCAGCCCTACCCTTTCTCCCAGTCAGGGCGGTACTCACACGAGCGGCAAAGCGCTGGGGGAGGGGGGGGGGGGGGACATCAATAGGGGAGGGGAGGGGAGGGGAGGGGGGAGGAAGGGAGGGGAGGAAGGGGGGGGGGTTATGTTGTTTCTAACCCAGACCTGCTGTGCAGAGCCCGGGGGAGGGGGTGGCCAGCCCCTGTCTAACCATTCACAACGGCCACCTGCACACATCTATGAAAGGGGGGGGGGAAGGTCCCGGGGGGGGGGGGGGGGTGGTGGGGGTGGGGACGCTGCTCCGCCTACTCGCCCCGCTCCACCTCCGTCTGCAGCTTGCGCATGTAGACGCGCAGGCTGACCCCCGGCTCCCTCGTCTGGTTCCCGGGCTCGGCCTGCGCGCCCCCTTGCAGGATGCGCGCCTGCAGCCACTCCGCCGCTACGTCACCTGCCACCCTGGGCGAGAGGGGGCAAAGGCCATAGCTGGGGTGGAAGCAGTGCCTCCACGCCTCGACGGTGCGGGGGATGGCTCCTCCCATCGAGACGCAGGGGGCCATGCCGCGGGCCCGCGCTACCACCCCCTCGGCCCAGACACGGGACGCCGCAAGCTCCTGCAGAGCGGGGATGTTCCCATGTCCCCATGTGTTTGAGGTTTGGGAGCCTCCGCCCTGGTGGTTCTCTGTGGCCCCCGACCCCGACGGCGGGCACTCTGCATGTTGGGCCTGCCCCTGCATGGGGGCTGGGGCAGCCCGGGAGGCACTCTCCGCCGGGGGCACGCTGTGGCCGTGGGTCGCGGAGGGCGCACCAGAGGGGGCTGTGTTTGAGGTTTGGGAGCCTCCGCCCTGGTGCATCTCCACGTCCTGGCCGGGAGCGACCGGCTCCTCCGCCACTTCCTCCTTCACCCGCGTTGGATGGTGCGCAGCCCCCGACGAGTCGTGCGGGGCACTCGGCTGCCTGGGCCCCATCGGCGTGTCGTGCATGCGGCTCGGGATGGGCTTCCGCCGGCGGGGGCGCGCCCGGGCGGACTCCAGGACCTCCCGCAGATCCGGGGTGACCGCGGGTTGCTCCGCAGGGTCTGGAGCGTCGACATCCACCGCCACCCGGTCAATGTAGCCTGGGCACCGCTCACCCCGCACTGCGCATGACGCGCACACTTTGCGCCAGCATCTGCCACACGCGTGATGCCTCGCGGAGCGGTCGAACGGGCGGCGGCACTTCTCGCACTCCTCCACCTGGCCCGCCGAGCCCCCCTGACGCACCATCTGCATGGGACTATCACCATCGCACCCCGTGACATCCGCTGCCATCGGCTTCGGGGGAAGACCCGCCAGGTGCTGACGCATGGGCTCCGGCATAACTAGGGGCACGTAGTGCCCATGTTGCCCCCCCGTCCTCCGCAGACAGTGGGCGTCCACCACTGCACCCGCACCTACTGGGGACAGAAGCATCGGCTGGTGGTTGTCGATGAGCACGAGGACGACGCATCTGGTCACGCGCGCAGCCGCCGCCAGGGCGATGAAGTCCGCCCAGGTGCGCACGTCGTCGCTCCCTGCGCGCATCATCTGCTCGGCCCACTGGTTCGGACCCTCCTCCACCCGCATCCGGAGGTCCGGGTCGCGCATCGCCCTGCGGACTGCCTCTTGGCGCAGCCACCCGCTGGATTGCTTCACCGATCGGGCACCCAGCGTGGCCAACGCATCAAAAGCACAGTCCCCCACCCGGAACGACCACCCGTCCGGCTCGACCAGGCCCAGCCGCGCCTGCTGCTGCAGGGACGACAAGCTCAGCCTCCCGTCCGTCTGGCCGCGCCACTCCAGCAATTGGGCCAGGGGGTCAGCCGCCACCCCACCCGCCGGCTGCGGGAGGTCCCCCTCCGCGGGGGGAGGCGGCGGGCGTGGGCGGCGGGGAGGGGCAGGTTCGGGTTCAGGGGTCGGCTCCTCGGGGCCCGCCGCGTCATCCGGGTCACACATGAAATCCTCCGCGTCCATGTGCCCGTCGAAGTGTGGCGCGGGGGCCAGGTCCGTGTCAGGCGCGAAGAAGTAGTCCGGCTCCACGCCCACCAGCGGATCCGGCAAGACCCGCTCCCGAGTCTGACCAGAGCGCAGGTCCGTGCACAGCGCCCCCCTGCGGAGCGACGACCGCCCCACCGCCCGCATCAACGGCACCACTATCCGCGCCGCCCAGGAACGAGTGAGCTCGGCCCTGTCCCCCAGCTTGTGGTCCACCGCGAAGCTGACCAAGTGCCTGAAGAGCCGCACGGCCTCCGGACCCATCCCGCCCGACTGCTCCAGGGCGAACGCGGAGAAGGCGATCTCAACCTCCTGACACCGCGCCCCGTGCTTGCGATGATTGGATGCTTCAGCCCGCGACGCGGTGTACCCCCGCGCTCTCGCCGCACCCTGCCTCGCAGACTCCGCGCACGTCGACCACACGGTCACGTCGATCGCCCGGCCCCGCGACTCACCTATGCCGCACGGGAGGAACACGTCAGCCGGCTTGCCCCCGCCCAAGAGGAGGTGGTTGGGCTCCAGCTGGGGGCCGAGTCCCGCGTCCCGCGCCAGCCCCAGCACCCCGAGCTTCACCGCGTCGTGGCGCTTGATGCGGTCCGCCGATGCCTGGCAGCTGAACACATGGGCGCCCAAGACGTCCATGGCGTCCCCGCACTCGTGGCACCGCGACCCAGGGGCGAAGACGACGAGGCCCAGGCGCAGGCGAGCCGCCACTTGGTACTCCTCCCTCCCCATCGCAAACTGTTGTTCTGGCGTCACCGTCACCCACGCCCCTGCGCCTGGGAGGGACGCGGACAACTGACGCCCTTTACTCAGCACGTCAGCCTCCGCCAGTAGGGTCTCGTGCTGCCGGCTGATGATCGCCAGGGATAGGTCGCGCTGGCGGAGGGGCTCGCCCGGGCGCTTGTGAGGGTCCACCCAGTCCGCCTCCGCCACCAGCTCGTTGTGGGCGGTCGCTGCCACGCGCCACGCATCCGCATCCCAACGATATCCGCTGTCCAGCTGCACACATAGGGGGAAGAAGGAGCTAGCCGCCGCCAAAGCCGCAGCGGTGATGTGGTCCTCCGACCTCCGAATGCCCATACCCCCTAGCCTGACGGGCAGGGCCGCCTGGTCTCGCGCATCGTCAGGGAGGGTCCCGTCCCTGTCCCCGAGCACAGATGCCAGCACCATCCCGATTTCCTTGTCATACTGGCGAAGGTATTCTCTCCCGGCGTACCCAATTGCGCGCATCTGGAAGACCAGCTTGCAGAAGCCTTCACAGTGTCGCAGGAGGGTCATGGCCACTTGCGCGTCTTGGAGGTGGTGAAGCTGGCGCAGGTTCGGGATGAACTTCTCTCTCAGTTTTGTATCCATCACCCGCTCGCAGAATTCCGCATCCCCCACCGGAGCCCCGAGGAACTCGAAGTTGTGGTGGAGGAGGTCCATGCGAGTCGCGCGCTCCTTTTCCGTCGCGGCTACATCAAGGCCCGCTCCCCGGAGGCCCTCCACCGAGTGCCCATTCAGCGAGATCACTTCGCATTTGCGGCGTGCCACCACCAGGCCCAGCTCCGCGCTCCGCCGCTCGAGGATCGCGAACGCGTGGCCGACCGCCCCGGGGGAGCCCATCAGCGTGCCATCGTCCAAGTACCACACGCTGCCCTCCACCCCCGGCAGCTTGCCTAGGTCCTCGGTCAGCTGGCGGATGGCCAGGGAGAACAGGAGCGGCCCGAGGGGGTCCCCCTGCTGTACCCCCCTCTGCGATTCGAGCACTTCGCCACGGTATATCAGGGCTGAGGGCGACGCGTAGCACCACTCGACCCACGCCGACAGCTCCGGGAGGTCCCGCCTGACAGCATCGATGAACGCCTGCCTGTTAACCATGTTAAAGGCGTTGGCATAGTCGATCTTCAGCAGGACCTTGTCCGCCCCCCTGTTGCGCGCCGCGAAGTCCTTCACGACCGCCGTGGCCGCCTCCAGTCCGCCGTCCACCGCCACTCCTACTTGCCTCCCCTTCAGGAGGAGCTTCCCAGCCTGTTCCCTGACGTCTGCGGTGAGGGTTTTGGCCACCAGGCGGCGGAGGGTCTCCCCAACCGCGATCGGGCGGATCCCCGCGTCTGGCTTGGGGAGCGCGACCAGAGACGCGCCCGCGATGTGCCGGGCCAGCTGCGGGGGGGCCTCGCCTCTGCGCAGGACATTCACCACCGCCGTGAGGGCCGGAAGCACATCCACTCCCTCCACCTGGACGAGCTCCCGGAGGTGGTCCGCCCTCAGGCCTGAGGGGCCGGCGCCCGTGCCCCTCGGTAACCCCTTCAGCGCTTTAAACACCTCGGCGGGGGTGGCATCCGCGGGCACTACCCGCGTCGCCGCGGAGATGGCTGGGCTGTCCGCTTCCGGGTGCATTGCTAGGAGCTTCGCTTTCGTGGCAGGGGTGGCAGGCGCCAGGCCGGCGCTCCTGGTGCGCGCCATCGCCGCCGAATACCGCCCTTGTCTCGCCGCTTGCACCACCGCTTCCTCCGTCTCCTCCCATGTGGGGGCAGCCTCCACCCGTCCCGGGCCCGGGGCTTCCGTCCGGGCCCGGCGTCAGAGCTCCGACGCGCGTCCTTCCCGCCAGAGGATGATCGCCTCCTCCCGGGCCCGCTTCGCCAGCAGCTGCTTCTTCTTCCCTCCACGGTAGGTGCGGAAGAGGGTTTTGGGCACCAAGAGGAGGCGGAGCCACGCCGTGGTGCTCGAACTATTCGCTGCGACATCCCACAGGGCCTGGCTATAGGCTACCGCCGCCGGGCGGAGGATCGCCCCGGGGACCGACAGCGACACCCCCACTCGCTCCGTGTGGATGCTCTCAAGGGGAGGGAGGCGACCCGCATCCGCTGCCTCCGCCGCAGAGGGTGCGCGCCTGTTCGGCACCACAGGGGTCGCGCCACGTGGGCGGCACTTCACGCAGGAGTCCAAGGAGGTGCTCATTACCTTCGAGCACCACATGCACTTCTTCATGCCCAGCAGACGAAGCGCGCTCGGCGGGAACTCCTCACCCTGGTCTGCGTGCGCCTGGGCGTGCTTGCGGAGCGTCTCCTTGGACGAATACGGCGTATGCCGGTGGAGAGCCGAGCCCGCGCAGGCCGTGAGGGGGCAGAACCAGCGGCGACGCACATCCCCCAGGCCCGCCCCTTCTGCCTCCTGGGCACCCTCCCCTAGGGCCGCCGGGCAGGCGTCTCGACACGTGGCTGGGCTGAGGTGGGCCGGCGCCGCGCTCTCTCGAAGGGCCCTGCGTCGGGCAAGGGGCATGGCCCCTCGTCCGTGGCCTCCGGCGGCTGGGGGGCTCCGCCCCCCAGACCCCCCCTGTAGCGTGTGCCTGTCCCGCAAGTCCTTGAGCGTATGCGAGTGGCCATCTCCGCGTAGTCTCGGGCGCGCGAAGCGCGCCCGAGAAATTTGCACCTGGGGTGAAAAAAATTTTGGGCCCACAAAAGTGCGAGACCCCCCCCGAGTCCCAAAATCCGGAATCCTAGATTAAACCCTGTTTTTGGGTCGAAAAAAAATTTTTTTTCCGACCCGAAAATCTGTATCTGCGGACTGCCACACTCTGAAAAACCGAAAAATTTCCGAAAAAAATCGAAAATTTTGGCCTTTCCTGGCCTATGTGGCCCCAAAGGTTTTTTTTAGGAGAGGGGGCCCGGTGCCTGCGCGCGTCCTGTCGTACTGTGGCTGCTTGGTGGGGCTAGCGCAGCAGGTTCTACTTTTGCTTCTACGGGCTCTTAGCACTGTAACATGAACTACACAAACAACAAAGCTCTAGGGCAAACAAACCGCGCACTGGCCGGGGTTGAGCTGCGTGGGGCTCCGTGCTGGCGGCATGAACAAGGGGCTGTAGGCAAATCTACCATTCACAAGGGGCAGCCCGCTGGTGAGGGGAAAAGGGGGCGAGGTAAAGGGGGGGGGGGGCAGGGGGGGAGAGGCGAAAGCGACTGACAGCGAGGGCGTGGACCGACTCCGCTGGCGCATTCACCGGAAGAAAGGGGAAGGGGGCACGGGGGTGGGGAACGGGAGGGGGGGGGGGAGGGGCGAAAGGAAAGAGCACGGTGGGATCTTGTAAATTTTACATGTATAACTACAAGTATAATACATGTATTATACATGTATAATACTTGCATGTCAACTATTATGCATGTATAATACATGTATATGCCTGAAATATACATGTAAAATACATGTATATCAAGTAAAAATACATGTATAATACTTGCATGTCAACTATTATACATGTATTTTTACTTGATATACCTGGTATTCGGAAAAATACTGGAACGGAATAATGTTCCAAGTTCCGGCCGAGACCCCATCTGTTCCAGTTATTTTCCGTTCCAGAATTGTTTTGGGGGGTCTGCGCGGACTTGGCCGTTTTCTGAGAGTCGGGTACTTTCCCAAGGGTATGTTGGGCCCACCATCCTCCACCATGGCATGGGGTGGGGTGAGGTGGGATTTCGGACATGTGCCCCAAAAACTGACAAGTACCCGTCAATTTCCCCCATTCTAATTCTGGAACGGAAAAATACTGGAACGGAATAATGTTCCAAGTTTCGAAAATCCGGGTTTGTTCCAGTTATTTTCCGTTCCAGAAAAAATCCGTTCCAGCATTTTTCCGTTCCAGTATTTTTCCGAATACGGTTTTTTTTTTGTGCGGCCTGTGTGGTTGTCTTCGTCGTTTGTCTTCTTCGACCGGACATCCCCTTCTTCTGGAGACACCGATCTACACCATGAACCTCGAGCTGATGCTTTTACTTGTCATGCAAGTATTATACATGTATTTTACTTGTCATGCAAGTATTTTACATGTATAATACTTGCATGACAAGTATTATACCGTATACGTAAATATTATGGAACGTAAATATTATGGAACGGGCCCATTTTTGGCCGGTCCGTTCCATAATATTTACGTTCCAAAATATTTACAGGGCCAGTTGGGGACTCGGTGGTGAGGACGGCTTGCGTCAGGAATCGCGCGAAAAGTGCACGAGTAGGTCCCGTCAGGGACTCTGCATGCCGTCCGATCACCTGGTCCAAGTCCCCGAGTCGCAGAAAGCCCTGTAAATATTATGGAACGAAAAAAATCTGGAACGCCAACCCACCAGCGTTCCAAAATATTTACGTTCCATAATATTTACGTTCCATAATATTTACGTTCCAAAATATTTACGTATACGGTACATGTAAAATACATGTAAATGCCTGAAATATACATGTAAAATACATGTATATCAAGTAAAAATACATGTATAATAGTTGACATGCAAGTATTATACTTGTATTTTTACTTGATATACATGTATTTTACATGTATATTTCAGGCATATCCATGTATTATACATGTATAATAGTTGACATGCAAGTATTATACATGTACCGTATACGTAAATATTTTGGAACGTAAATATTATGGAACGTAAATATTTTGGAACGCTGGTGGGTTGGCGTTCCAGATTTTTTTCGTTCCATAATATTTACAGGGCTTTCTGCGACTCGGGGACTTGGACCAGGTGATCGGACGGCATACAGAGTCCCTGACGGGACCTACTCGTGCACTTTTCGCGCGATTCCTGACGCAAGCCGTCCTCACCACCGAGTCCCCAACTGGCCCTGTAAATATTATGGAACGTAAATATTATGGAACGGACCGGCCAAAAATGGGCCCGTTCCATAATATTTACGTTCCATAATATTTACGTATACGGTATACCGTAAACGGAAAAAGGGTGGACCGTAAAAATGTTCCAAGTTCCCAAAAAAAGGCCAAACGTTCCATCTTTTTTACGGTCCACCATTTATTGGGACTGAATATGGAAAAGACAATGCGTTTTTCGCCCGCGGGCTGGTGGGTTGCGGGGCGCGGACTGCGGCCTCCACGCCGCAGACACCCACACGTAGGCCTCCCGACCTCCCAGCTTTGGACCCTCCTTCCACCACCGCAACCAACACCAGCAAGAGAAGCAAGTCCTCCCTGCGTGTGGAAAAGGCACGATCACCACCACTCACCTCGAGACTCACCCACCACCACACCTCGAGAAGTGTAGTACCATGCAAGGAGCATTCCGGTAGAAGTAAAAGTAGAACCTGCTGCACGAGCCCACAAAAGCAGCCACAGTACGGCAGGGCGCGCAGACAGAAGCTGAGACCACCGGGCTCCCTCCAGATGTAAATTCGTGAATCAGTGCCCGGAAAATTCAGGGAAATCGTACTCCTTTAGTGTAGTACACCCTGCAGTAACTGTGGGAGAACAGTTCCCGGACGATGGTGAGCGCACACTCTGTGCTGAGGCCCTGTGGTGTTAATCCTGCAGCTTCAGTCGTACGATTTCCTTGGTTCCTTCGCGACTTCGTCGCGAAGGAACTCGTAAAAAAAACCGCCAAGTCCACGATCCCAACCGTAAAATAGGCGGACCGTAAAAATGTTCCAAGTTCCGGAAAAATCCCATTTGTTCCATCTTTTTTACGGTCCACCTATAGTACGGTTCACCTTTATTACGGTCCACAATATTTCCGTTTACGGTAATACATGTATATACTTGTAGTTATACATGTAAAATTTACAAGATCCCACCGTGAGGGGGGTAGGGGGGGGGGGGGGGAGCCGACCTACGGCTATCTCGCTCCCCTGGCGGCCCTACTCCCCTGGCTCTGGGACCCCTGGGAACTCCGCTGCGAAGACCCCCGCGCCCCTGGCCGGCTCGCCCGCGCCCGCTTGCCTGCCCGCGCCCTCAGACGACAACAGACCACGTTGTACGCCTCCGCCTGTGAGGCCTTGTCATCCCCCAACTCGGCCCACCAAGCCTGAATGGCCCGGAGCGCCGCCTCCTGCTCCTCCTGCGGTCGGTGCACGTCGGGGCAGAACTGCTCCTCCCACTCCCCCACCGTCGTGGCCCCGTCGTCCTCATCCATCTCCTGACCACGCTGCGGCGATGCCGACTCCCGCTTCCGCTTCGGCTGCGACGACATCGAGGTGGCTGGTGCTTGCGCAGGGTTGGAGCCTTCCTCGGTGGCGGTCGGGTCGGAGCGGCCGGTGGCCGGGGCGCCGGTGGGTGCAGGAGGGGGATCACCTTCTCGTCGAGGGGGATCACCCTGGTCCTGCGGCTGCGGGACCCTCGCAGGCGGCTCCTCCGCGTCCCGAGGCCCCAGATCCATACAGGTCTCCCCCTGCTCCACGCATTCCCCACACGCCCTGCAATCGCAACCGAAACAACGCCAGTGTTCGACTGCGGTATCCACCGCCTCTGCACAGCGGGCACAGTAAAAGCGGCGGCGCGACGGCTGGGACGGCACCTGGCACATGGGGAGGCCCTGCTCCCCCCCTGGACAGCCAGTCCGCCCCAACACCGGCGAGGGGGCGAGGGCAGACACTGCCTCCGCCAGAGGTGGGGGCACCAAAAGGGGGGTGTAGTGCTTTCCCTGATGCTTGACTCCAAGCACTCCGACGAAAGGCTTCACCCGGGGGCGGTGGACCGTGGGGGGCGCTTGATCAGATAGGACCACCACAGCCCACCCCGACCCCAGCGCAAGTCCATGTACTGCTACCTGGTCCGCCCAAGAAGCCTCGTCCCGGCTACCCTCGACTCGCATGGCCGCAGCCCAGGACTCGCTGTTCGGCTCGGCCCGAGCACAAAGGCCTGGGTCACGTAGCACCGCCTGGACGGCTAGCCTCCGCATGCCCGCCGCCGAGCCTCCCATAATGAAAGCCGCCGCATCGAAGAAGCAGTCGCCTGGTGTGAAACGAAACCCCGTGCACTCCTGCATCCCCAAAGACCGTTGCAGCCTGGACAGACCGTCCCCTCCCCCTGGGGCCCGGCCCTCCAGCAAAGCCTTTGCCAGTGCGGTGCTCGCCGGGGGCGGAGGAGGGGGCTCCGCTTGCCCCGGCGGATGAGGGGCCACCCCTTGGTCCTCGCGTGGCAGAGGTAGTGGCGTGCAGACGCACCTGGTGTCGTCTTCGCCCAGCTCACAGCAGGTCGGGCACACCATCCTCGAGCAGTGACCACACTCCCCATGGTGCACGGCCGTGGTGAAGAGCGACGCACAGAACTGACAGCAACCCGGTGACCCCGACACATCCACGCGCCCCGGGATAACCGGGCCCTGCGGCACCTCGACCTCCACACACTTCGTGTATGTGACCTGTTCCACCACCTGGTCCGGCACCGTGACCGGCTTGAACCCCCCGTCCACGCCGCCCACAAAAAGCGCTTGGCATGGTTCACCTGGGGCCACGAGAAGAGGGGGGAGGTTGTCTCTAAAAACCACAGCGTGGACGTCGAGGGCCACCGCCACCCCACGGAGGGCCACCTGGTCCACGTCTTCGCCACCCCCGGAAGCCAGCATACGCCCCGCCCACTCGTCGGGGTCTGAGAGGAGCAGACGGAGTGTGGGCGCTCGACGGACGCACACCACCGCCAGGCGCAGAAGCTTGTCAGCGTCGATGTCAAACCCCAGGTCACACGCCGCGGCCGTCACCGCCACCACCCACGTTGCTGGGGCCCCCTCCGCCACTGACCCACCCAGGGCGGCGACCTGTTCTGGCATCGTAAGAGCATTACCAAGCCCCTCTGCCAGGTCCTCAATAGCCACTCGCGCCCCTCCTCGCTTGTCTCTCCACTTTTCGATGACGACAGAGGGGGACGGAGATGTCGGTGCTGCCTCTGCCCGAGGGACCGGGTCCGCCTGGGGCACAGGGCGCTCCTCATCAGGGTCAATGAACACCTCCCCCTCCCCACGCGAGTCAACCGAGAACCGCATGAAGTGGTCCGGGTTCAGGGGGGCCGCGGCCTCTGTAGCCAACGCCGTCCGGCTCACTGCTGCTGGCGATATGGGGCCGCATTCAAGGAGTGTTCGACCCAGGATGTGGCTGTACGCGCTACTCACTCTGGTGGCGTGGCTCTGGGTGACCAGAACCCTGCTTCGCCCCGTCCGTTCTGCTGCTAGGCGGCCCAGCTTGCCGAAAACCTGGTGCGCCGACGGCCCCAGACCCCCGAAAGCCTCCATCGCAAAGGCCGCGAAAATCTGGCCAGATCTCCTGCAGGGATCACGATACCTCCTGTTCTTCTCTGCCTCCCCCGCTGCCGCCGCCGCTCCAGTAAACCTCGCAGCAGCTTGGACCACGGAAGCCGCGAGGGGATTGCGGATCGTCACGTCGATGACCCGCGGCCACACCCGGCGAGTGACAATGTCCCCGGGGCGCTCCTGGGAGTCCGGAAGGATGTGGAGCGTCTCCATCTCGGGGCTCGTACCCGCTTCCACCGCGAGCCTGTACAGGCTGTCCCGCACGACATCGTGACGCCGAGTGGGCCCACCCCCCACCCTACAGTTCAGCGCGTGGGTGCCGTGCGTGTCCATCTCTTGCCCACACCTGCCGCACTTGGCGTCTGGCTCGAAGAGGGAGATGCCCAGCCTGTGCCGCGTCACCACAACCATTTCCTCTCCCCCGACACGCGTCTCTTCCGTCAGCTTGCCCGCATACGTGGCCCCTGCATGAGGGAGTGACAGGGACCGGTACCTGGCTCTGTCACTGGCGTCTGCCCGCTCGTGCAAGTCTCGGTGGTGAACGTCGATGATGGCCAGGGAGAGGTCCTTCTGTTTCACCATCTCCGTGGGGCGGGACTCCGAATACACAGCATCCCCCTCGCTCACGTCGTTGTTGTAGGCCGAGCTCAGGGTGTGCCACGCCGCCGTATCCCAGGTGAACTCCTTGTCCAACTCCCGACATAACAGATACCCGTTCTGCATGGAAGCCATCGCTGCGGCGTGCCAGTGCTCCGTAGAACGGCGTATACCGAGCCCACCCACCCGGACCGGCAGCGTCGCCTGTCGCATGGCGTCGTCCGGGAGAGTGTCGTCCGCCAGGCAGAGGATACGAGTCAGGCACTTCTCGACCGCCGCATCGCTCTTCGCCAGGTATTCCGTCGCACCCCTATGTCCCAGTGCACGCATGTAGAACACCAGGCGCGCGAAACCCTCGCAATGCCGGAGGAGAGCAAGGGCCACTTGCCTGTCTTCGAGCGTCGCCAACGCCTCAAGGTAAGGCGCGAATTCAGCCAGCTTCTCGTCCATGTAGCGCTCGCAGAACTCTCGCGACCCTATGGGCGTGCCCAGGAGGGTGAAATCGCCCCCCTCACGGTACACCACTCCCGGCTTGTCAGTCTCATCAGGGAGGCGAAGAAGGAACCCTTGCGCTTCAAGCTCGGTCTTCGAGAGGCGGTTGAGGTCGATAAGCTCACACTTGTCCAGCTTGACCTCCAACCCCTTCTCCTTGCTCCACTTCACCACGAAATCCAGCGCCTCCTTCACGACTCCCGCTGGCCCCATCAGCACGCCGTCGTCCAGGTAGAAGACACTACCTCCACACCCTGCGAAGTGCCCGACCAGCATCTCAGCTAGCTCTTTAATGGCTAGGGAGAAAAGAAGTGGTCCGAGGGGGTCCCCCTGCTGAACTCCACACGTGGACTGGAAGACGTGCCCACTGTACGATAGTGTGGAGGGGGACCCGTAGCACCACTGTGCGAAAGGGAGGAGGCCCGGGATGTCTCGTTCAACCACCTCTAGGAACGCCTCCCGGTGGACAGAGTTGAACGCGTTCTTGAAATCGATTTTAAGAACGACAGCATCCCGGGGCCCACCACCTGCGGCTGTCGCCTTGGCGCGCTCCGCCCACTGTGCCACCACCGCTACACCCGCCTCGAGTCCCCGTTGAACTGCGACGCCCACCTGCTTCCCTTTCATCAGGATGCGCCGTGCTGCGTCTTTATGGCGAGTGGAGAGCAGCTTGGCGGTTAGCCTCCTCAGAGTATCACCGCACGCTATCGGTCGCACATCACCGTCGCTCTTCTTCAAGGCGGTGAGCTTGGCGCCTGCCAGGATCGGCATGATCTCCTGCGGAGCCCTGCCTGACGCCATCAGGTTCACCACCTGTGTGAGCCACGCCAACGGCTTCGCCCCTGCCGCGTCTTTACACTCAACTGCCTGGCGGACGTGATCCGGGCGTAGCCCCACTTGACCCCCGGCCGACCCATTAGGGAAGGTCTTGAGTGCACTCATCACTTCGGCCGGGGTGAAAGGCCGGCACGTGGCAGGGGCTGGTTCGCGCGCATGCGGTGGAACTCCGGTCGGGTGTTTCGATTCAAGGGCTGCACGCGTGCTGTCTGTGTTCTCCGCCACCACCTCAGGGATGAGGCTCTTGTGTGCCGCGGACATGCGATTCTGCCGTGCATACTTCGCGACACGCCTTTCCATTTCGCCAGGGCGCGGGGGCCCCCCCACTTTTGGCGGCTGCGCCTTCTTCTCGCACGCTTCTACCCACAGCAGGTTGAAGTCCCCCTTCGCCCAGCGATCGAAAGTCCTCAGCCTGTCCCTGATGGTCCCCTCCATCCTGTCCCCCATCCGCGCCCCCCGTAGCAGGACTGACGGGGCCAGCAGCAGCGCTGTCCATGCCTGCACTGTGTTGTGGGCCGCCACCTCCCGGAGTAGACCGGCAAACGTCCGCGTCCATGATGCGACGAGGTGGTGCGGCACGGATTCCCACACCTTGATGTGCTCCGCTCTCACTGCTTCGAGCCCTGGGAGGGCTTTTGCCTGCACCCCTTCCCCCGCCGGCACTGCTTCGGGTTCCGGCTCGAGTCTGTGCCGACAAGCCAAACACGCTGTGTACTTGAGCGCGATGACGTTCTCGCAGCGAACACACTCCCGATACCCGATGGCGCGCAGGACACTGGGGGTCACCGTTTCACCCCTGGCTGCGTGCTTGTTCAGGTGCCCCAGCATGGACCCCCGGAGGATAGGCACGCCACATTGCATAAGGGAGGTGCGACAGCTGTCGTGCGGGCAGTACACCTTGTCCGTGGCCCTTTGCACCAACTTTGCCTCCACCGTAGCTGCGTCCATGCCCTCCGGCGTGGTGATAACCTGCTCCCCTACAGACTCCGTGGTGAGGAAAGCGGGGTGCGCCATCCTGATGAGGTCTAGCAGTTGGCCCCTTGGGATGTCCACTTGTTCGTAGTGGTCCCCAGCTAAAGCAATCACCCGGGTGCGCTTGAGGAGGTCTCTATCCTTCACACTACGGGGGCGGATCGCCACGACTCGATGAGCACCCGGTTGAATGACCACTATATGCAGGTCCCAGAGCCGCGCCGCCAGTTGCAGGGTGAGGTGGTCCATCCACCCGTCCTCTCCGATCGCGTTGGCATATGCCAGGAAAGCCTCCTTGGCCCCCCCGAAAAATGCCACCAGTTCCGGTCGCGACTTGGCCGACTTGGCGAGGTCAGCTCGACGCGCCCCGATCACTTCAGCCTCGAAACCCAGGGCCCAGTACCCGCAATCCCCCGTGGCGGAATTGGGGATGCGGGAGGCGTGCAGCAGGCGCAGTGTCGAATCAACATCAGCCCAGTCCCGCCCATCCATCGCGCTATCCTCTTCCGCACCGCCCCTGAGGTCCCCGGGAAGGAGGTGCACCGGCTCCGCCCCACTCCCCCGCACCGCGACCTGTCCCTCTTGGCCTCCCGGCCCCCACGCCCATGACGGCATCCCCCTTGCTCGCCATACTATCTGTACACCCGTTTTTATAAAAAGGAGGGGCGTGCGTGGCCCCTTCCACTCGCCACACTTCCTCACCACCCACCTCAACGCTGCGCCCCAGCGGAGGATGCCCCGTGTCGATGCACCCGGCGGGGGGGGCGGGGGGGGTGAGGTGGGGGGTGGGGCGGGGGATGGGTGGACGGAAGGGGACAAGGTAGACAGGGAGCGAGAGGAGAAACTCGGGGAAGACAGCACAACAGGAAGAGACACCCGAGGGGAAAGGCCCGGCCCCCACGACCCCTCCCTCTCCCTATCTGCTGTGGGGGCACCGGTCGGGGTGCCCCGGGTCGCGCGCCGATCTGCTCTCCCAGTCGAAGACTGGCTTCGCGGTAAACCGCGGGCGTGGCTGTCGACCACGCGCCTGTGGGTTCCCCCACGCGTTTCTGGGTGCGCACCCAGGGACCGGGCCCGGAGCCACTGACGGGCTCTATGCGCATCGTTTCGCCCTGCTAAGAGGACGGCGCACGGTACCACTCGGCCCGCTCGCCTGCTCCGCCGCCCCAGGAGGGCCGTCAGCCGCCCCCTCCTTCTCGCCCGCCATCGCCCGCGTCGCCTTCTTCTGGCCGGCTTGGCCCAGCTCGCCGCTGTCACTGCCGCCCAGCACGCCGCTATCACCGCCGCGAGAAGTCCCAGCATCGTCATCCGCCGGGGTGGGGGGGATGGGGGGGGTGAGGGAGGGTTTTTTTTCGATGTTTGTTGGGTTTTGAAAAGTGGGGAACGGGGAAATCTATTGGCTCGGTTTGTACCTTCCCGTTGTGAAGATATTCACCGGGCAGTTACCGAGCTTGGGGAGGGGGTTGTTGAGTAAGACAAACACGAAAATTGGGGAGGGGGGGGGGGGGGGGTGGGGCGGAAGCGGATGGCAGGCTGAGATGGTGATGCCTCGCTTTTGTGTCGTTTGTGGTCGGTGGGGAGCCGAGCCTCTGCGGTGTGGGGACAGCCCCGTACCCCACCAGCCGCGTTACGCAACCAATGAAGTACAGAAACAATGAAGTACAGAAACTGTAGCTTAAGAAATCGTTGGTCCCAAAGGGCCCAGGTTGCCCGGTTTTTCTCCCAAAAACACCCCAAATTTTTTTCCGCCGCCCTTCGGGCGGCGGATTGGCCGCCTTCGGCGGCGTCGTCGTTTCACTCTGTACTAAGGACGTCGGTAAAGCCGAGCCCTTTGTACAACCGTTTCACTCTGACTTCTGTCTGTCTGTACTGTGTGCCATCAGTGTGTCCCCGTTACAGTGATTCCGCTCCATCCCATTGAGTGTCTCTCAGTTCTGCTCGTTCTGACAGGGAGGTGGTCTCCTGCGACTGCGTCCGTTTCTTGGCTGCCCCGTGTCTGCAGTTCCACTTGTGTCATGGACTCGTTGTGGTTACTGGTGCTCTGCAACATTTTCGCTGCTGCTCGTTAGTTCCGTCACGTTTCATTCCCAGCTGCTCAGGGAGAGCTGCCCTGTGTTTGCCGCAAAGGGCGCTGCTGATCCTTGTTCCTCATCGCGTTGTGACTCCCATTCAGCCTGGCGGGGCAGTCTTCAGCGTTCAAACTACCTGATAGTTCCCGAAGTTCGCGGATTCCGCCGCTCATCTTGCACCATATGGGCACCAAGCCGGCAACGATAGCCTGTGGCGTTGAGGCGCCATCGGCTGTCTCCCGGAGCATTTCCAACCTCACATCCGTGAGGCCGGCTACCACCCAGGTTTGTGGGTTCCATAAAGAACTCAGGCGGGTGCCGCTCTCGTACCCCCGGATGCCTCTCCCGCCGCGAACGAGGGAGGCCGCCACGCATGAGGAGCTTCTCTTCGCCACCTCCCGCTGCTCGTCAGTCAGGGAGCTACACCCCGTTTTTTCGGTTGAAGTTTTTTCTGATCAGAGTTGCACCCACCGTTTCTCTCCGTCCAGCCCGAGAATGTCGAACCCTGAAAAATCGACAACACCCCACATCCTGCACCTGAGACGCGGCTTCCTTATCTGAGGGGCCGCGTCCAAATACACGGACTTTGCTAAACTGGACCCAACTCCCCACACCCTTTTTTTCGCCATTTTTTCAAAAAAATCCCCCAATTTTTTTCCAAATTTTTCAAAAATTTCCTAAATTTAGGACACCCTCCTAGGGTATTGGTGTTATCCAGAGAGTAGAGATCCGCCTTCACTATTGAATTCTGTTTTGAAGGCAGTGGTCGGTGCAGAGAGGGTATTACGGCCACACACAGGAGGGTTCAAAGCAACGGGGATGGGGTGCTTCAAGGTATGTAAAGTCCTCTCACCCTCCCTTCCTCTCACCCACTCTTCTTCAGAGACAGACAGCAGTTCCTTCCATGGGGGAAATATTGGTTTCGCACAAGAAAAAGTAATCCCGACAACCCCACTACAGGGAAAATCTGGCAAATTACTGGAAGAACCGGACATCGCGGAACAGGTCATCCCCCCCGACACAGTCGGACAGGTGAAACTTTGAACGAGCATTAGCCGTGCTCCTGGCAGCGCCCTCCTGAGAGGGAGGGGTGATGCTGCGGGTTCTGGGGGATTCGATCGGCCGAAAAGGGTTTCCCCCCGTTCCTTTTGAATCGTTGGCAACGCGTTGGGGCAATACCCAGCACCGGCTCTGTGTGATATTTTGGTGTCAACAACCTAATCCCTGATGCAAAGACAACCAGGCAGTGACGTGCACAGTGTACCACCCCTCGTCTCCCCGGAAGCAGGATGAGGTGCAAGACGTTCGCATATCCACTGTGGTGTAGGTGAGAAACCCTCAGCACACAGAGATCGATTCGTTCACTTCTTGGCAACGTGTTGCAAGCAGCATGACCAGTACTTGAACACCACGTCGACGTTTCGTTCACAACCTATTATGTTTTTGCAATGACGGCCGAGAATCTGTTGTGCAAGCACGCCAAGACCCGGGCACACAAAACGTTGCCAGAAGGCGTTGGTACACGGCTGTATATACTTTTCTGGCGACAGCACTTCACCGGCTGTGTTGCGAGCAGCGCTGTTTCTGTTGGCCTATACACAAACTGAACTGACTTCACACGGGAAACTGTGGGGGAAAAAGACGGGCGAGTGGAGGAGTTGATGAGAGATATTCATATGAAGAGGCCTGACTGACTTACTGAAGAATCCGATTCCAACGTTAAAACCACCGCCGACCGGAGGGCGGTGCATGTGCGGGTGAGGGAGAGGGGGGGGAACAGAAAGATGCGAGAGCGTTCGTTAGACTTGGGGACGAGTCTCGCCTCCGTATGTTTCCACAGACCCCGCCGATAAAAGCCCGTCCCCCACCCCACCCCACCCAACTTGAGGCGCGGGAGCCCAGACCACACCCTCCCCCATACGGTCTATTTTTGAACGATTTTTGAGCGAGTGTTCACACCCAAAACAGGATATTGCCGATGCAAAGCGTACCGCCCACATCCGCAAGCCCGAGCCACCCCTGTTAGCCCAAATGACTTTGCCTTACTCGAGCTAGTGATTGGGTTAGGTAACACGGGACACCTTCCAGGGAAGCGGGAAGATCGAGCACATCAGACCCGGCCAACTCGACTATTCGTTGTCAATCACACGAGGTTAGACGAATGGACCGGGCATGTCTTGGCGTGTTTTTTTTGAAATGGCTAACAAAAAAATAAACTTCGCTTCTCTTTCACCGACAGTTTTCTTCGAATACACAAGACTGAAATATACTGGGGGAATGGGGGGAGAGAGTGGGGATGGGGAGGTTCACTTCCGTTCAAGGTTGGATAGAGCATGCGCTCTTCAGTTGACTTCCACTGAACTGGGGGCGGGCGGATGGGTGAAAGAGAATCGGGCGTAGATAGGAAAAGGAAATACACAGGGGGGGGTGAAGAGGGGTGCAGGGGTGGTCACTACAGAGCCCGGGGGTCGGGGGGGGGGATTTTTAAACTTCGTTCCCGTCCGGTTTTGTTTTTTGCCAGGCATGTCGCTAAGCGTCGACCGTCGACCCAGTGATTTTTGGTTTCCCCCCCCATAAAAAAGCGTCGACCCAGCGTCAACCCAGTGGAACTGGGTTGACGCTTGGTCGAGGCTTGGAGCGTCGACCCAGTGGAACTGAGTTGCCATTCAAGCCTGGACCAAGCGTCAACCCATTTATTACGCTGGGTCGATGCTTACCTAGCGTTGACCCGATTACACTGGGTCGACGCTCACCAAGCGTCGACCAAGCGTCAACCCACTTTCACTGGGTCGACGTCGAAGAGAGTATGGTTATGCAGGAACAGATGCTCACTACCGTGGCCTCCGGCGGCTGGGGGGCTCCGCCCCCCAGACCCCCCTGTGGTGCATGTCTCGTACTCAAGTCACTCGATTACCACCAGGTCAGGGAATCCAACCACTCCAGTAGCCTCAGGGGGACGCAGCCAACTCACACAGAACCTGTACGCCCACAATGAACAGATGTTCACTACCGTGGCCTCCGGCGGCTGGGGGGCTCTGCCCCCAGACCCCCCATCTCGCGCGCCCGTCTAGTAACCAAGTCCTTGCGCTTCAACGGCCGTGGCACATCAGGGGGTAGCGTCGAAAGCATGGTCCCGAAAGCCATTATTTGGGTTTCCTCCACCCGAGGATGGCGCGAGCGGGAGAGGAACCACGGAAGGAACCCAGCGCCTCACACCGTGCCCACCTAGTGGTCCACCGACGGGAAAATTAGGCAACAACACGAGCGCGCGCGAAGCGCGCGCGAGAAAAATTGCCCCCTAGTGTTTTCCCCCCTGATTCCCCCCCCCAAAACAGGAGCGTCAACCCACCAAATCTCCAAAATCGAAAAGTTAGCGACAGGCCTGGTTTTTTGCGCACAAGCGGGGGGGGGGGGGGTTTGAAAACAGTTCTGCATGTTCCTTGCGACTCTCAAGAAGTCTCGTCACACGAACCAGCAAAACTTTTTTAAAAACGTAGCACCGCTGCCACTTCACCGAAGAGGTGGCAATACCGTTTGCCCTGGCGAGACATGGCGTACAAGACAGAGACCGGGCCGCACAGTCAGCTCCCCCGGACTCACGGCGCTGCTGCAGTGAGCTCTGCACCACAGCCATGCCCGACAACAGCCACCCTGCTGAGAGGCTCGCCACACACACGGTGTGATGCAGATGCGGATCGGCGCACTCTCTCTGCACATAGTTCTTTTTTCAAAGAACGCAGCCCACCCACCCACACACCTTCCTGAAAGCACGGTGCCGATTCTGGCCGAGACTTGATTAGATTTGGCCTCTACCACAACCCGGAAGACACCATGGAAGGGGAGGGGGGGGGCCGTTCGATTCTCATTGGAATAGACGAGTGACGCCACACCTCAACAGACCTGCCGGGGCAGGAAGGCCCCAGCCAGTGCAGCTTCCCTTTTTGAGGCCCCTTTTGATTTTTTTTGAACGATTTGAACGATTTTTTCCGGTGTTCGTAGCGCCCCCCCCTTTTATTGAAGGATATTCTCTTCGCCCGTGCTTCGAGACAGGCCGGGGGGGGGGGGAGAACTTGACAATGTCACACCTGTATGTCTCTGCAGTTTGGAACAAAGCAGCAGACTGTCACGACAGCAGGCAGGGCCGGTTGTGGTGCGAGTGGGCGGGTAGGGGGGTGATTTGGAACGGCTGACAGAGAGAGCGAGGGGCGACTAGAGAACCGGGAAGGGAGGGGCCTTGACTTGGGGGGGAGGGGGGGGGGGGCGGTGAGGGTCGGGGGAGGATTTTGCTAGGACTCATGCAGCTTTCGTTTCCTGCACAAAAAAATACCACGGGGGAAATAATCACCACTCGAAAGAACTTGGGGGGAGGGGAGGGAGGGGAGTGGGGGGGGAGGGGGGGGGACGCTCGAACGGATTCGCCAAATAATAGGAACTAGTTACGGGGGGGTAGGGGTGGGGTGGGGTGGGGCGGAGGGGCAGAGTGACCGATTTGACCTCCTCTGAGCGGCTCTGCGATATTTTTTCAAGGATGTCTTCTCCTCCACACCACGGGGCAGGTGCGTATTTCTTTTTTGTACGATTTGAACGATATTTTTTTTTAGCCGTATCTCCTGACAGCCCCACCCCGAGAGAGGGGCACTGAGAGAGAGGCCGCTGCTCCTCGTTTGTCCCCTCTGTGCCAACCCTCCGTCACCTTGCCCGCCTATCGAGCGAGCGACTCACTCCACTGCACTTCTGCATGAGCGAGACCTTCCTCCCAGGCTGCTGGAGGCGGGACCGATATCTCCGATCTGTTTGGAGCTCTGATTCTTCCATAAGGCAAGCAACCTGCGCGGCTCGTTCGTGATTCGGTTGACCCCCTATCCACACACCCGTGCATATTATATGGTAGTGTCGACACACACCGAGCACTTGCTCTTCGTGTGGTCTCCACTGTGGGCCTGCAAGCCCTTCGCCCGAGAGAGGGTGTGTGGAGGTGTGCAATGAATGCCGGGCGGGGAGCCGGCCCAGAACTGAAATGTCACCCCCTCCGTGCGCAGATCGTGCGACATTAGCAAAATAAAGGAAACTCCCGTGGCGCGGCAGAAGACACATTCTCGGCAAGACACTATGAGAGTGCGGAGACGATTGACAACGGAAGCTTTTGAGGGGGCGGGTATAGCCTTTGTTTTCGGGGGAGGAGGGCAGTTCGGGGAGGGGATTTGGGGGCGCGTCGGCGTTGCCAACAGAAGGCGGGGAGGGGGCACACCCAGCCCCAGGTCGTGTGTGTCTTGCGCAGAATTTTTTGGCCCACTCAAAAACAGGCACTCATCTGAGCCGAACACACAGCAACCTGTGCTGCCTAAGATTAGAAGCCGCAGGAAGGAAGGGCGACAGAAATCCTGGTGCACGCGCCAAACAGTGTCAGTATGTCACAGCAGGGGTTGGGGTCGGGGGAAGGGCATTATGGGACCCAAATTGTGTTCCTGCACCCCAGAGCCAAAAAAGATGATTTGTGGCGATAGGGGGCGGGGCGGGGTGATTTCTGCCTTCTAAGAAAGGTGGGGTATATTCTTCCCCCCCACCCGATGGGCTTCAACCAGAAATTGCCCCTGGCATCGCACCGAACGGGGTCCGAACAACTCAGGAACATCACAGGGGGACTTCGCTCAGAAGTGCAGAAACGTGCGAGCCGCCTCACAAAGGAGAAGACGGACCGACACGGTGTTGACACAGAGCCGAAGGCCCCCCGTGAGACACATTCACACACCGCTGTGTCGGGGCCGGCAGACTTCCAGAAATGAAAAAGAGAACGATTTGGCTAGAACCGGCTGAGGGAAATATTTGAACTACTAGGGAGGACGGGGGACCTGGAGGAGGGGGGGTGGAGGGGGGAGGGGGGGGGGGGAAGCCTACTTTTTTTCGCACACTCGCAAGCCGGTTTCGCTTATCATAATCACAGGGGGAGGGGGGGGGGGGTAGTGAAATCGAATTTGAAGGGAGCACAAGAATGATCACCCTTCACTCGTTATGCAGGTTGTGTCTGAAATCCAGTGTTTTTTCCGGCCTGTGTTGTGTTGTTGTACTGTGTGGGCAATTAGGCTGTGATGGTATGCAAAAACGTTCTTTGGTTCTCATGATCAAACGTCAAGGCACTCATCTGTGGAAATGTGCGTAACTGGTGTCATCATTGTAGTCAGGTTCATGTAGCCTATGTGACCGCAGTGATGTCTTCAGTCATTCCATTTGCATGTCAGCTTGTTCGTTAAAAGAGGAACGGGGGAGGGGGGGGAGGGGGACCGTGCCAGGCTTGGTTGGCTTGGTTAAAAAAAGGGCCGCCCTTCAAGACAGAGGGGCACACATCCTCACGGAGACAATACGTTTTGTGCAGACTGGTCGATATTTTTTTTGATTCGCTCCCTTTCCTCTTCTTCTTCTTCTCACCGCGCCGCACCACTTTACTCCCATTCGCATGGGATCGTGCCAGATCCAAGCGAAATGAATCGTTATCGCATTCCCTTGAGGCTAACACGGAAGGCGGTTCGACCTTCGAGAGAGGGTTGTGATTCGGATGGACCAAATAAACCCCCCCTGGCAGCAAACCGCTTTCAAAAACAACATTATCTCCTTTGTTGCCAAAGGACATACTTTTTTTCTCTTCCACAAAGTGCGATTCAATGAGACACGTTTTTTTTGAACGAATTGTTTTTTTTTGAACTATTGCCCGGCAACCCCCCAACATCTGGGGCACTGTGGGGGAAGCGCACAGAACACATCCATGCACAGCACGGCCCAAATGCATCAAACCCACGGCGAGACCAAAGGAAGAGGGGTGGTGGGTGGGGGCTGAGGAGTGCGATCCCAAGCATCGGGACCCTCCCTTTGGAGGGCGGGTGGGAGGTGGGGTATGGCGTCGTGCGCTCTCGCAAAGTCGCAGAAGAGTGATGTTCCCTCTAGCAAAACAGGGTGTCACACTTGGTACAGCCGATACCCCCCCCCCATAATTCGTACTTCGTTCGTACACGGTGGACTCCACTGGGGGTAGGGTAACCCTTTTCGGGAGTCTCAACTAGGGGGAGTCCAACTCCCGCTAGCGGGAGTCTGACTCCCCCTAGCGGGAGTCTTTTCACCTATTTTCACTCATTTTTCCCATGATACCTATGCAATGTGGCACTCGTCACTGAAGTACAGCCACACACACACACACCAAACGGACGTTTCCACCCATCCCAGCTCGCAGACCTGATTCACAAAAATGGGGAAGACGACAACGAAGCCGGCAGTGAAGGTGGCAGCGAAGCCGGCGGCGAAGTCGAGTAAGAAGAAGAAGAGCGCAGAGAGTCCCGAGGCTGCGGAGGCGACGAACATTGTGGCTGATTTTTGCACGGCCTTCCTCGTTAAAAAAGGGGGAAGTGTGCTGACACTGGGATCCATTAGAAGGCTCCTAGCAACGGTGTTGACCGGCAAGGAGATCAACAAGCACAGCCCCCAGGTGGCCAACGCCATCACCGCCGTATTCCCTGACATGGACAAGCTCGCTGTGAGGGAGGTCGAGATGATGCAGAAGGACGGCACCCTCCCCGCCACCTACAGGGTTGAGGTGAAGCGCGGGAAGGTGCAAGACACCAAGTTGGTGGGTGTCACCCTCAAGCCAAAGATGCCCTTGGCTTGGGCGGAGGAGGGCCACAAGAAGAATCCGCTGTACCAGCGGGTCCTTGCTGCGCTTGCCCCGGCCTACAAGGAGGTCGAGATGAACAACGTGTACACTGCCGTGCAGCAGGAGGAGGATACTACGACGAAGAATGTGATGCAGCACTTCCCGGTGGTCACCCCGTTGCCTGGGGCAGCCAACGTGCATGTGGTGATGCTCGAGGGGCTGTTGACCCGGGTTGAGTTTTCAGTGACAGGCCTGCAGGTGTCGCTGACGTGTCTTCGCGTGGTCCACGAGGGTTCGACAATCCCCAGCGGCACATACACCGCCACCTATTTCCTCCCCAGGAGCCCTGCCGATGGCGAGCCCATCACCTGCGAGCAGGTGGAGGGGCAGTTGGCCCTGTGGAAGGTCACCGTTCCTTTGGAACAGCCCCGCGCCACGGTGACCGGCTCAGGCCAGGCCAACACCTCCACCGTGGGGAGGTACAAGGACCTGCTGGGGATCGACCTCGCACAGCCTGAGGTCCCCGACACAGAGGAAGAAGCCCCTCCGAGCATCCCGCAGGCCATCACAGTGGAGGAGGACGACATGGACACCCTCTGAGGGAAGCTGGCTGTGCATCAGCCTGCGGAAGTTGAATGATCAGACTGTCATGGAAGCCACAAACCCCACACTCCAAAACATCGACAGTTTTTTCGCTTGGCTACATCTGACGTGGTGTGTGTGTTGCAACCTTATTCGGCTCCACTCACACTCGCTCTCACAGGTGTCACAGGGGGTATTTTCAAGACCCATGCCATCGAACCATGTCGAATGCAAATGAAGCGAAGAGTGTCGGGGAGACTCTTGCTGCCAACCGGCATGCCCTTCGGATGTCTCAACGGACACTCGCCAAGGTCAACCAGCTTCATAAGGAGCGTGTTGGTGAGAACCTGGGTGTGTCACGAAAGCGACTCCGCGAAATGGAGAAGCCTGCCTGCGAACGTGTTGAATGGCGCCTTTCCCGTGGTTTGCTCGGGGCATTTGAGTTCCTCGAAGAAGAGGCGGGAGAATCATCGACAATGCAGTGTAGCGTGCCACTTCTCGGCGTCATGTACACGGACGGATACACGCCACGTAATTCATTACGTTCCGATAACGCACGTGTCCGTCTGTCTCTCGGGGGCATCAATCCCGAAAACACGATGACTGCGCCGGGTATTACTTTCTCAGACCTTCCGAAAGGTGATCACAAGCTGTTCCAAAATCACGCGTTGCTGCAACAGATCATGAGGCTGCACAAAGCGAAAATCTTCCGAGGGGTGCATGTCGCGAGTGTGTCCATAGCAAGAATAACCGCCGACCATGCTGAGCAGTGGGCAACAATGAGGCGATGCGGGGGGCGAGGGCACCGATGCTCACTGTGCGACATCCCAGAAGAACGCTGGTATCAACAGGTGCATCGATACCCGCACCTGACTCTCTCTGAGATGAAAGAGGCTGGCTACCCCTCCCTCTTGGCAGGTGTGCTTCCCAATGCCCGCTACGTCACCCCAGCACTCCATGACTGCAAGGGGCTCGCCATGCGGCTGATCAGGGTACTGGATGAGACAACAAAAAAATATTCGACAAGACCTGTACAAACCTTGCACTGAATGTGTCGCAGCATAGGACAGGTGCTCAGTTCCGGAAGGTCGTGCTTGCCTGTCACAACAAGGGCTTGTTCCGCTACCTCTTTGTCTCCCTTGCAGACCTCATGCATTTCCGGTATGCAGACATCCCCTGGCGCTTCTGGGGATGCAAGGATGAGTCAGCCCGGATTCCCTTCTTGCGTGCTCGGATCTCAGGGCATATATTTCACTGGTTGATGGAGCATGCCGAAAAGGGATCAACGCGCAATGCCTACGTACACAGTCTCCATCATTGGTGGGCTCCAGAAGATGCAGTGCCTCTGCAGAACAACGACGAATTTGAAGAAGCAGAGAACGGACATCGCAAGAAAGATGCCGTTACAATCGCCAGCTCCGCAACTTACGAGAGAGATCTTGCAATGGCAGAAGAGAAGCGGCGCGAATCGGGCATGCCTTGGAAGGTTGCGCACCTGTCGCAGGACGGGATCCTCGGGTATAGAGAAGTCATTCTGTGTCCGTGTCTGCACACCCGACACGCTCATAGATTGGCTGTGTATGTTCTTTGCACACAGTTGACACAGCTGCAGAAGGGGTTTGTGCACTGCAACACACAGGACTTCGTTGAACCCAGCAGCGCGCCCTACTTCCTGTTCCGGTTCCCCGAAGGACACCGCAAATTATCGCTCTGCTTGTGCAAAATGCCAATCCCGCTGGGGGCGACTTTCACACCATTCGTGTCATCCGAGGCGACTTTGAGCACGCTTGACCAACGCGCACAGCAGGAGGGGGATGACAGTTCTGACGAAGAAGATGAGGAAAGCCTGCAGGATGGTTTGTCTTGCCCAAGGTGTAACACAACTACGACAGGCGACGGCCGCACTTTGACACCTCAAATTCTAACCGCTCACCTCCGCAGGTGCAGCCGCTACCAGGAGGATAGGTAGGTAGTCCAGAGTCCGGGGAAACTGACAGAAGCAAAACAAGCCCCTCCCCATCCCTCTTCCACCTTCCCCCCGCATGATTTTACCCCCCACGCCAGTAGACTGTAACTATATCATGGGAAAAATGGATGAAAATAGGTGAAAAGACTCCCGCTAGGGGGAGTCAGACTCCCCCTAGCGGGAGTATAGACTCCCGCTAGCGGGAGTCTTTGACACCCTCTCAGACTCCCGCTCCCAGACTCCCGCTAGGGCCGCTGGAGTCCACCGTGTAGTCAAAAAATCACATTTCGGCTATACCACACACTTGGCACAGGTATTTCTTTTGATACAGGGTGAAGACCCCGTTGATTTTCCTTTACTTTCACTGTACAGTAAGGGCCTTTGAAGTAGAGACGGGGAGAAAATAGAGAAAACTAGTTTTAGAAGTGGTTGTTTCGTGAGGCAGTACGTCGGGCAGGCCTGGTCTGAGATCCACGAGGCATCTCGACCGATAAATGAACGACGGGGTAGGCAAGAGCGGTTCCCCGGCCTCCGCTGTGTAGATTTTCCCGGCAACACCCCCCCCCCCCCCCACACCCCCACCACGCGCACTGAATTTCTCTTGTTCGCAACGCTTCGCATTGCGCCAAGAGTGTGTGTGTGCTCCGCAATACGCATGCATTTTTGCACTGAGTAGGAGACGAGCCGTTCGATTCTGCGGCTCCTCCTACCGTTCTTCGTTCCATGAAAAATGGTTTTATCATTCACAAGATATCTGCCAGCCCTCCCGCTACGTCTTGAAGCAAGGCAGCAAAGAAAGTGCGGCTCTGTGGGAAAGTTTCCTCTCGCAGTTAGGCTGCACCGAACTATCACAAAGAGTCGGGTTCTGTTGGTGCGCACAATCGGCAGTGTGTTGTGACCCCCTTGGAAGGGGTCACAACACCCGTCTTTGACGAGGCGGTGCGATTTTGTGATATGCTGTATCCTGACACGCTGCGCACGCCGGAACTCACCCATCGACTCTTTCGCTGTGACAAGCAAAGCTTGTATTTTCTGGGCAGGGACAAAACTGTTTCATTTATTTTTCCGAAATTCGTTTTTTTTCCTTTCTTCTTTAGAGACGACGTGCAGCTGCAACCCCGGATGACCTGCAGAATCGGCGGGTACACCCCCTTCATGTGAGTCGAGTCGGAACTTTTCTCTTTTTCGGAATCTGTCAGCACACCACCACCTTCGGCCAGGCCGGGGCAGATCACAACACGAAGAGTATGACCGCCCTCTTGGTGAGACTGAAAATCATCGAGAAAATATCGGCCGCTTCCGACTCTTGGCTTTTTCACGATGTAGCACTGCCGTTGCACCGACGGGGCAACATTAGAATACCTCGGAAAACCCACAAAGGGAAGACAGGTAGCGCTGCAGCACGACACCCGTTGATCCCTCCGTGTGGATCAACGGGACAATGGGAAAGAGAAAACAAATGACCATTTTTTTTGAAGCGGGGCAAACAGCGAGACAGGAGATGCGGGGCCGACGCTGGTTGGGGGGTGGGGGGCGCTGGAGAGCTGGCGATGGTGGCGGGCGCTGAAAAAAAAAAGATTTACGTAACCAACAAAAGAAAGGGGGGATGGGGGTGGCTGAAAGTCGCATGGAACAGAGAGTGGATATTTTTTTGCGCGGGGCGAAGGATGTGGCGGGGGAGGAAAAGGAATGGACAGAGGTCACAAGAAAGGATAACTAAATTCGGTACTGGGGGAGGGGGGGGGGGGATGCGGGGCAGGAGGGGGAGGGTGGGGAGGGGGGAGGGGGCACGACAGGGGCGACGAGACAATTTTGCTCTTTTTTAAATGTAATTTCGGTTCGACGATTATCGGCTCTCTCATACACACACAACTCACACTCAGTTACTACCACAAACATATCATGGAGCCCTGGAGCCGTTCGAGGGAACTCAATCAAGAATTCGAACAAACGCGATGCCTCAGAGGGGAAGTGCTCTCTGCTCAGAAGTGCAGAAAAGTTATAAGGGGATCTTCGCTGGTCGCTATATTTCGTCAACCTTCTTCGCCAGCTTTCAGCTAATTCAACTGGAAATGCACCAAAATGCACTGACGATCACCACGTAGCGGAGAATCCCTGTAGCGGGGTCGGTTATCACGCTGTGGCCGACAGGGCACACTTACAGCGATGCCAGTTCGCTCCAGCGAACCCAAATCACAGAAGGCGGAAATAAGCTGGGCCGGAAGCTGGGCCTTACACCAACACTTGCCATAATGTGGCACAGTTAGACACAGCGTGGCACAGAGCGAAGGGCGTCCCCCAACAGGGCGTTTTTCGTTCGGAAACAGGCGCCGAAACTTTTGCTAAAGAACTAGCGGAGATTCGTCGAACGCGAGAAGCACACCACACACACACACACACACACACACCCCACTGAACAACAAGCGTTCAGAAATATGCCCAGGGGGGAAATGGAAGCATGTGGCCCGGACATCTGAATTGATGTCGTCGCATCCGGCGCAAAAACCCACCGAAACCCACACCCTCCGTCATTTTCGATGCAATCTGTGCAACTGCCGATTGCAGCCTTTTTTCCCCCTTATTGGCGACCCCAACCAGACCAATTCAACGAGTCCCGGCAATTTGAAGTGATGTCAAACCCTCCAAGGGTGGCGGGTTGGGCGGGGGTACCCATGGGGGGAAAAATGGCAATGCTCAGCAGCAGCAGCAGCACAGATCTAGTGCAAAGAAAAGGTGGGGGGAAGGGGGTGGGTCAAGCCGAGGAAAAGACGATGCTGCGCTGCCTGAGCTCGCTTGGATATTGCCGCTCGCTCTCTGCACATTCGCCTGTTTTCTCGGAAGATACCCTCCCCCTCCCCCTCCCCACCTACCCCTCCAAACGGAAGTGATGTCACAGAACACAGGAAACGGGCCCTCTGTATGTCCAAGCCGTGTGAATGTGTCCTATTTTTTTTGGCAACAATCTAGGAATCAATCACACACACACACATGAGAGGCCGCAACACACTCACACACTACACCCACTGGGGGTTCTATAGCAGAGCGGGGGGGAGGCAGCGCCGTGTCGATGGGCAGCACACCCGGCTGCGCCCACAGCAGCACAGGCGTGTCTAGGCCTGACTCCTCCGGGGGGAGGGGGGATGGGGGGAAAGGGGCGAGGTTGGGCGATACAGCAGTGCGTTAAAATCCGCAAACACAAAAAGCACCCTTTTCGGACTATTTCCACATATCGGGATGGGGTCCGGGGCGTGGCTGCTCTCCCACACCTCAAGGGTCTTGCAACGAAAAAGGGGGGGGGGGGGAGGGAGGCATTGGCAAGGGCTTTTGAATTGGAACAACCGCTTTATTTTGAACTGACTTTTGAGCTGGCCTGACGCCACCCACAATGTGCGTCTCCCCGGCGGGGCCTGAACCCAAGCCAAAAGGCATTTGAAATGTGGGTTACACAAACACCGCAAAGCCTGCCTGCACCTTTGCAGTGTGTATGGTGGTGAGTGGCAGACGATCTGCGATACAACTATCTGTGCCTCTGCTGGATCGTGAAGTGACGGCAAACCAATTTCTGCCGAAAGTTGTTAGTCGGAATGCAGGCTCCCCCCCCACTCTTTGTGTACACCACTCCCCTAGTCTGATGAAGTGGTGTGAATGGGGAGGGGGGGGGGGTCGCAAGATCCAGCCCAAGGCACAGAAAGTTTCCCCCAGTTGGCTACGCCGAACTGACAACAAAATTTCCCCCCCCCCACCCCCCTCCCACATGTTTCGTTTGAGTTTTATATTGCATTCAGAATGTCAAATTGGGGGGAGGCATGGGCCAGGGATGTCCTGTCAGTAAAAATGTGTGGGCGGGGGTGGGGCGGGAAATAGGTTCCAGACGGGGAGATGTCGGCCTTCTCTCTAAAAGCACAGAAGAGAATGAACTGCCCTGGGGGCCCTCGCTACGAGTCACTGTGAGTCACGAGTCGTCAGTTGTCAGCCAAACATGGCTGACTTCTCACTTTTTCTCACTCAGTCACACTTGGTAGCGAGGGCCCCCCCTGACAAGATAGATAAGGCGTCACGCTGGGCAGCCGTTGAGTTGGGGGATGGGGGGGGGGGGGGGGGGGGTAGGGGGGGTCGAAAGCCCCGTTTTTTTGTCCCAAAATGGTGTTTTTCGACATAGCAGCCGCGGCCCTCTATTTGACCTTCTGACCCCCCAGAACCCACCATACCCCGGTTTTTGGGCCCTAGGAGTCCGATTTTCGGGCTCCCGAGCCCCGGAAAGTCGATTTTTGATGATGTCAATTTTTCCGTTCCCTATACTGCACCTCCGGGTCATGGCACGGACGCCTGCCACGGGCAGATAGTAAAACACTCTCATCCTGGGACGTCCGAGCGCACACCATCCTGCGGCTGTGATTTTCTGATGCAACCGCTCATCCGCGCCACAAACAACGTCGTATCCCAACGATTCGGACAGTGAGAAGATGCCATCGAATACTGCCATCTGACACAGTCGTTGGGTGGCCTGCTATTGAACTCGGAGCTGCCAGGAACAGGGAGGATGTCATCATAGCCGACAGTGATGCATTAGTGTTGATGCCCTCATGAGAATGCTCTCTTAGAATGCAAGGCAGGTAAACTGTCCCGACTAAACACTTGCCACTGCTGCCGTTATCTGCGAAGCATTTCTCCTGTGGATGCAGACAGTCAAGGGAGGTGGAAGAGCGCAGCGAGTACCCAGCTGCAACGCAGAGCCCGAGCTTATCATCAAGGTTCTCTTCTGGCGCTCAAGACCAGGGTCCTGTGGGACCTGGTCTCAGAACAGTGTCCGGGTATTTATGCTGCACGCGCCTTATGTAAATGACGAGTGCGCGGAACTGGCTAAAGACGCTGCGAAGGATATGCTCGGGACATTCAAGCGTCCTCCGTACGCTGAGGCGAGGAAGGGGATCAAGGAATCACACAGTGCAACTCTCGCAACAACCATTTCACAGAAGAAGTGCGCGGGCTTCGAATGCACGTCCTGAATAATCAGAAAGTCATTGCACGCCCTGCTCAGCAAGCCATGAGCAAGTCGTGAGGGTTGGTTCGCAAACCCCCCTCCCGACAGAGGAGACCTTTCAACTTACAAAGAGTTCGTTGGCCAGACCAGCATCTCAGTGTCGGAGCAGTGGCCAGTTGTGCCGCCTGTCCCTTGCAGCCAAGCACCGCACACTGTGCAAGTTGATGACGGTTCCCACTCTGCATCAGTATGCATCTTTGCAGTATAGGGAACAAAATTTTAACATCATCAAAAATCGACTTTCCGGGGCTCGGGAGCCCGAAAATCGGACTCCTAGGGCCCAAAAACCGGGGTATGGTGGGTTCTGGGGGGTCAGAAGGTCAAATAGAGGGCCGCGGCTGCTATGTCGAAAAACCCCATTTTGGGACAGGCTTTCGACCCGCCCTAGGCATACAGTGCATCCGAATCGGTTATCGGGCATTATCGGATTTTCGGGGAAAATCCCAAATTATCGGATCCGAATCGGACATTATCGGGCATTATCGGACATTATCGGATGATTATCGGACATTATCGGATATTATCGGACAACCGATAATCATCCGATAATCAGTGTTCGTGTGCGTTGTGGGCACCAGAACACCCTCTTTCCCCTTTTTGTCGATATTTCTGCCTCACGAGAAACCCCCCAGACCCCGCGCTTGATATTTTTTTGAGTTTTAGTGGAGTCGTGCAGCCGCAGCTCATCAGAGCTGCCAGCTGATTTGCACACTGAGGGTGCACCCGAGGGAGCTCGTCCTGCACCGACCCCCGCTCCACCACCGCGTCGCCACCACAGCCCCGACCCCGCTCCACCACCGCGTCGCGCGCTTCCGTCGGGAGGCTCCCGACCACCCTCACCGCGGAGTCAGCGGTGATGGCGCCCTTGTCCTGCAGGAACTGCAGGTGTCCCTGGGGCGTTGGTTTTCGATAGCCACGGGAGTAAACATCTGTTCATTGCGGATGGACAGATTCATGCAACTTGAAAGGACTTGGGCACCAGACATACGCCACAGGGGGGGGTCTGGGCGGAGCAATACATCGTACTTTGGGGAAGGTCGTTGTGGTCTTCTTCTGACACTTCCTTCCTCGAGCATTCGCCATACCCTGATCCTCGTGATCCCGTGGGCTCTTTCACCACCCACCCACCCCTTCGGTGGGTGGGGCCGAGCCCAGATTTTTTTATACCAACTTCGTCCCCCTGGGCGAAGTTGGGACGAAGTAAATCTGAGGGGGTCTTCGCTACGGGGTGACCGTCAGTGCGTTTTGGTGAATTCCCTGTTGAATTAGCTGAAAACTGACGGAGATTGACGGAGGGTAACGGCCAGCGAAGACCCCCTGAAGATTTATTCTTGTAGCGAAGTTGGGCCCAACTTCACCCCGAGCGAACGGCCTGCTTTCCGGAGGGGGCCACCAGGGGGGTCTGGGGAGCTTCGCCCACCAGACCTGTGGCATGTATCTGAAGACTACCTTGTCTTGTGCTGCGCGATAATGCGGAGTCATATCGGGTGATGGAGACCGGGCGGCCTCAGTAAGCTGGACGCAGCAAGCCTACCCAATCTGGACGCCCGCAAGGAACGGATGTTCACTACTGTCCTTCGGTCGAAGGCTCGCTTGCCAGGGGGTTGTAACAACCCTATCCCTGATCAGGCAGAATATTGGTCACATTTTCTGGTTGAAAAACCCACCCAAAAAAAATTATCGGATGATTATCGGATCCGATAATCGTCCGATAATCATCCGATAATCGTCCGATAATGTATCGGATCCGATTCGGATGCACTGTATGCCTAGGGGGGGGGGGGGTTACTTTTTTTGACACAGGATGAAACATTGGCGCACAACGGTATGTGCCAAACCCCACCGACCCCCCCCCCCCCACAAACACGGTGTGTGTCGCGGGTGTGGTGCCAAACCCCGGGGAGAGAGGTTTCTTCGGGCACACCATAGGTTGCGAAGAGGGATAAGAGGGGGATGGGGAGAGCGGTGAGGGAGGGGGTGGGGGCGTCCTTTGGGGTCACTGTGGCGGACTACTGTTTCTTTTGAATGGGGATAGGAAGACATTGGGGGGGGGGAAAGGTGGGGGGGTGGTGGGGTGGTGGCAGCGGCGGGAGTGCGGTGGGGGGGGGGGGGGTGGGTTTCTTTTTTCGTAAAATCGGAGGGGCAGACCACAACAACTCCGGTGTGAGGGAGATATGGGCGAGGTGGGAGGGGGGGGGGGGGGGGTGGCGCAGGGGTTGGCTTGCAATGGATGCGTTTGCTCCACTCCATCCCACCCAGCCCCACCCCCACCTCCCCCCTGTCGTATGATTTGAAAGTTGGCAATTCAACACCACCGCCTGGGGCGCTGCGCGCGGCAGAGGTGTGATGAAGTATATTTTTTTGAGTCGCCTCTCTCCCCAACCCAACTCCTCCCCCCTGACATCAAGACAACCAGGCATGTGGCATGTGTGGCGTGGAGGCACGGCACAACCACCACCACCACCACCCGTCACCCGGAAGCAGGAAAAGGCGTAAGACGTCTCACATATCCCCTGCGATGCAGCTTCTTTTGACATGATTGTTCTCTTTTGAGAAGAATCATGCCATTCCCGAGACGGAGTCAGGGGCACGCTCATTCTGTGCGGTGGGATGCGGTGCATCGGCAGCGTCGTGTGGAACGGGGGTGTGCGCGCCCGGCGTCGCAGGGTCCGCTGAGATGTCGTCACCCGCAGCACCGTGCAGCCCCGCAATGCTCCCGATGAGGCTGTGCGGCGTCGCCTTCGACGGGGTTGTCGCCGGGGTGGAACCCACCGACGCCAGCGCCGCCGACACCATCGCAGCCGCAGTCGCGCCCGCCGGGGTACCCACCCCCTCCCGCCCCGCCCCCACAGACAGCCCAGAGAGGGAGACAGGCGTCTGCCTCGCGCTGCCGTCGCCGCCTCCGCAGCCCCCCGCCGCAAACGCCGCGATGTGGTGCAGCGGGAGTGGGGTGCCGGATGAGCTGGCGCCGTCGCCGGCGGGCGCACCGCTCCCCCCTGCCGGGCGCTCCGCGCCCTTGTCGGCAGGGGAGGCGGCCCGCTCGCGGAAGATCTTTGCGAAGTCCTCCAGACGCCCGATGTCCAGCGAGGGGCTGCCCTCGCGGCTCCCACTGAGGGTGCCAAAGGGGTTCACGCTTGCGGCGTGCTGCAGCGGAGGCGGGTGCTGCTGATGTTGCTGCTGCCAGGCCCCGCCCGGCTGTGCCCAGCCTGCGGGCAGGTCGCTGAGTGAGGCGATGGACTTCGCCCCGAGGTGGAGGTCCGGCGGGGTGTTGGCGGGGCTGCCGCCCTTGCCGCCGAGGGGAGTGGGGCGCCCGATGGCGATGCCCGTGGCGGCCACGTGCTGCGGCGTGGACCTCGCCCTCTGCTGCGCAACCTGCTCCTGCAGCATGTGCTGCTGCTGCTGGAAGTGCAGCGCCGGCGCGCCTGCAGGGTACTGCATCGCAGGGTACGGTGGCGGCGGCACCAGGGGCTGCGGGGGTGGCGGGGTGGCCTCCGAGGGGGTGGGTGTCGGTGTGTTGTGCGCGCTGGCGAAGGAGGAGTTGCCGCTGCTGGCGGAGTGCCCCTCGAGGAAGGTCAGGCCGGGGGTGCCCGCCGCAGCGTGGTACGCCGGGAGCGGCTTCGCCACAGGCGTGCCGCCCACACGCTTCGCCAGCAGGCCCCCAGACATGCCGGCAGAGGAGCCGCGGTGCGGCGGGTCGCGCGGCAACGACTCGTAGTGCGCCCTGCAGAGATGCACATAGTTGCACTCCTTCCCATAGGTGCAGCGCGAACCCTGCCACACCTGGCACACGCTCTTATCGTCGATCACCATGAAGTCGCCATGCCCGGGAATGTGACGCACAGGGCAGTTGGCAAGGCCAACCGACAGCGAGATGTACTCAGCAGGCCAGTGGTAGGCACTCCGCTTCCCCTGGTGTGTCAGGATCAGCAGCACCCTGGGCAGCGTCAGGCACCGCGACAGCAGCGATGCGGTGAACAGGTCGTGGTGTTCCGCACAGCACGGCGCGCCACGCCTCTGCTTGGTGTAGTAAGACCTGTTGACGTGGATCTGGTTGCAGTTGTGGTCCACCTTGCACCTGTTGTTCTGGTAGAGGATGCAGATGGAGTGCGTGTGCTGCTTCGTCCCCGAGTCGAGCAGCCCGTTCGTCAGCTCGATCTCAAAGAGGGGGCACGCAACCTTGCGCTTCTCCAGCGGGTCCGTCACGGTGATGCCCCACTTCTTCAGATCCTTCACAACCTCCTTCAGCGGGTTGGGCATGGCGCTGAGCTCTGCCGAATCGATCACCTCGATCTCCACCGGGCAGGCCCGGAGCCCCTCCGACGAGGGCACGGGCTTCAGCGGCAGCGCCTCCCCGCTGAAATTGGATGTGGCAGATGCGATCATCTCCGCAAGATCAGCGTCGTGGCTGGGTGCGAGAGGCACCGCCTGCGGCATGCAGTGCTGCAGGGCAGGGGCCTGCTGGGGCTGCTGGTTCATCATGGCGACCATAAGGGATGCCTGCTGCTGCTGCTGCTGCTGCTGTTGCTGCTGGTGCATGCCTTGGGCGGTCGCCGCCTGGTGGCGCTGGTGAGAAGAAAAGTGCTGCGTCACAGGGGAGCGCGTGCCGCCCTGATTCGCCAGCATGTGCGCAAACTGCTTCTGCTGGAGGAGGTGCTGCTGTTGGTGCTGGTGCTGCTGCGGCTGCGGCTGCTGTGCCCACGCAGGGTGGCCGTATCCCCGCGACTGCTGTGGCGGGACCATCACCATCGGGCGAGGGAACTGCTGTGGGATCTGCTGGTGCTGGTGTTGGTGTTGGTGCTGCTGCTGCTGCTGCATCAGCTGGTACTGCTGGTGCAGCACAGCAGGGTCGTCTGCCCCTCCGCGACCCCGCCCCTGCATGCGCACACCCACTCCACCGCCCTTGCCGCCAGGGGGGAAGGCCATCACGTGTACACCCTCAACCAAGCCCATGTCCCGGGGACGGTCGGGGTCTGCCGTTCCGGGGCACTGGCGTGTGAGGGTCGGACTAGGGGAAGAACACGACACAGGGTGTGTTAGTGTGTTCGACCTGCAGAGGATGTGGGGTGAGAGGGCGTCTGGGTGCAGTGGCTGTGAAGAGGGGGGTGGAGGGGGGGCACGAAAGTAGAGAAGAGACTTTCGCTTCAATGTGCAGAGCAGTGTGTCGGTGATTGAGTGTTGTGTCTGGCCTGTGTGAAGTGGTCTTGTTGAAGGAACAGCACAGTGATTCGGACAAATAGTAGGCGACGGTAAATCTCCAAAGGAGCATCCACATGAGCAGGTGCGGAAGAAGCAAGCGGCGGAGCTGGTGGTTTAGGGGGGGGGGGTCGCGAGAACACTCATGTCAGCTCGTTGCTGTGGCGTCGAGCAGGTAGGTGGGTGGTGAAAACAAGGTTGGCGCGCAGTCACGCCGCCCACAGGGCACTGGACACAGAGGGTGCAGTGCAGCGGGGCTCACATCAGACACAGATGGGACGTGGGAGGCTGCAGCTGCAGGCAGCACAGCTTACTTGCTCTTGTTCTTCGTGGGGGAGCCCTTGGGGGAGCTCTTCTTGGGGGAGGCCTTCTTGGCATCCTTCTTCTTCTTGTCGGCCGCCTTCTTCTTCTTGTCGCTCTTCTTCTTGTCCCCGCTGCTGCCGGCAGACTTCTTCCTCGACTTGGTGGCCGACTTCTCCGCCACCGCCCCGTGCACACCGCCGGCAACACCGCCCCCGGCAATCGTCACGTGCGACAGCAGCTTCCCCAGGTCCTCGTCCTCCGACACGGCGAGGGTGATGTGGCGCGGGCGGATCTGGTGCTGCGTCGTCTTCCCCTTCACCTCGTGGCTCTCCCCCTTCTTGTTGATCCGCTTCTTGTACGCCGTCACCTTTGCCGCCTCCCCAGACAGCTTCAGCAGCTCCGACGTGCAGTACTCAATCACGGCCGTCAGGAACACGGCGGCGGTCGGGCTCACCCGCCTCGTGTAGCGCCCCTTCTTCAGCGACTTCCCGATGCGCGACACAGGCAGCTTCAGCTTCGCCATCGTCGTCAGCGACACAGGCGCCGCCTTCTTTCCGCTCTTCGTGGAAGGTGCCATTGTGTTGGTGTTAAGTTAGCGAGAGTGTCTCGTCTGTGTGTGGTCGTGGTGATTCGTTGTGGCTGTGGTGCGTGCAGGACACAAAGCCATGCATGTTGACGTGCAAAGAAGCGGGGTGAAAGACGGGGGGGCGGACAAGTGACCGATTCTTGCCACGAACAACAGCCGGCACGCAACGTGGCAACCACCACTGCTGCAATGCCGCAGACAGCAAGAGAAGGTCGGCGCCACGCAAAGGCGCGCACAACCAGCAACCAGACAGCAAAGACAATCCTCACGCGAAGGTAACACACCAGCAAACCTCACGGTTGCCAGATTCTCGTGACATTTGTTTGCACCCAAGTGAATTCGTGCATCATGAACTCTGGAGGTCATAATCGACCTTCAAGTACAACTACGTCCTCTCATGCGGAGGGGCGCGAGGGACCAGCAGTCACGGCGGTGAGCACCACAATATTCCCCAAAAGGGCCTTGGCAACGCCACACTGCGTTGCATCAGAATAAATCGAAACAGAAGCCAGACCCGGGGGGCTCGGTTCCGGTGTCGACATTTCGAGACACTCGTACTAGCGGCGGGCGCGACGCCTCGCCGTCTGGCACACTCGCAGAAAGAAACCATTCGAGTATCAACACCTGTTCCTCTTTCAACGCGTTTTGCTTCTTCTCGCGATCTCTCTCTCCCTCTCGCGCATTCTGGCAGCACGCGCAGCCCTCTCTCTGGCAAGCTCCCACTTGCGTCTCTGAGCACGCTCAAGCTTCGTAACCAGCTGTGCCCTGCAGCGCTGCACGGCAGACACACCCTCCGCCAAGGCGTGTTGCGCCAGCTCCTCTGGCAGGTGCATCTTCACAGCCGCCACAATCCCCCCACAGCGCACAGTCTTCGGCCCTGCGAACTGTGTCACACGCCCCGCCTCCTCCGCCAGGCGCTCCGCCAGGTCCGCCACAAAGGCGTCCATAATCCCCATCGCGCGCTGTGTGATGGACACCTTGCACCGATCCCTCCTCCCGTCGATCCCCCATTTCTGCTGTGCCCCAAACTGTTGATGCATCAGCAGGCGCACATATCTGGCGTAGCTGGTGTACTTCGCCCTCTTCCTACGTGTGCGTTCATCGTTGCTGATGTCCTTCCTGGATTTCAGCACCAACTCCTTCATGTTTGTACCTGTCACCTGTGTGCACAAGACAATACACACAAAGCAGTAGATGCTGGCAACACAGGCTGGCACAGTCAAATGCATTGCACAATATGCAAGGGTGGGAAGGGGGGCACGCACTCACCTCGCCAGTGGACGTGGAGTCACACAGCCAACAGTCGGCATACAACATCCAAGGCACACATCCGGCAGCCAGTACTGCCCGCAATGCCGCACACTGCAAGAGAGCAGGGCGGCACTGCGTTTGTCAGACAAACAACAGACACACACACAACCACAACAAGATCAGCTCACGTTCACTTCTTGGGGGACCCCTTCTTCTTGGGGGACTGCTTCTTCTTGGGGGACCTCTTCTTCCTGTTCTTGGCAGCCTCCTCACGCCTGGCCAGTGCGGCCTGGTAGCTCGGCTTCTGCTCCAGCGCCTTCGTGTAGTGCGTCACGGCAGACACACCCGCCGCAGCGGCGTGGTTCGCCATACCCTCCGGCAGGTGCATCTTCACAGCCGCCATGATGGCCCCGCTGCGCAGCGTCTTCGACCCGGCGAACTGGCTGGCACGCCCCGCCTCCTCCGCCAGGCGCTCGAACAGGTCCACCACGAACGAGTTCACGATCCCCATCCCGCGCGACGTGATCGCAACCTTCACACGCTCCGTCGTCTTCCCCTTGCTGTTCTTACCCTTCGTCGTCTTGAACTGCGCCTTCATCAGCTGGTGGATGTACCGGGAGTAGCTGGTGAACGACGCCTTCTTCGGCTTCTTCTCCCCCTCAACGGCAGGCTTCCTCCCGCGCTTGGCGCCGGACTTCGCGGGCGACGATGCAGTCATCTTGTGTGTGATGTGTGGCTTGGTGAACTGCACGGGGTGTGGGTGTTGGGTGTGGGTGGTGTTGTGTTTGATGTGGGATGAGTCGACAACTGGAACACATGCAACGCTATCCAGCTAGTTTCAGCAACAACAACAAGAAGACACACGCCGCACTCTGGCCTCTCTTTTCATCGTCTTGTTCTCCGTCTCGTCCCCTCCCACGCCACCACCGCCACAACGCGAGAGAACAAACCACACCCGGCGTGCAGTCACGCCACTGTGCCGCACTGCAAGTGCAGGCAGCACAGCTTGAAAGGCAGTTTGTTCAGCGGAGACATGGCTCCATCAACAGCAAAAAAGGGTAAACAGCAACACAGACACAGACACAATCACAGACGGAGATGCGTGTGCTCTTACTTGGCGATGTACAGGGTGCGGCCACGCTTCTTCAGGGCGTACAGGATGTGCTCCACACGCACCGTCTTCGCGGGCGCCTTCTCACGCACCTCCATCAGCGCGTGCGTGTCCTTCATCACCTGCTCCACGAAGGTGCGCAGGATGTTGCGCGCCTCGTCGTACACGCTGCTCGCCAGACGCTTGCACCCACCACGGCGCGCCAGACGACGGATGCTGCCCTTCGTGATCCCACGCTGGTTGGAAGCAGACTTGGCACCCTTGCGCTTCGAGCTCGCCGTCTTCTTCTCCGTCTTCCCCTTCGCCGCCACGGACTTCCCGGTAGACTTGGCAGGCATTGTGAGTGTGCTTGTGTTGTTACAGTAGATCTGGTGGTGTGTGGGTGCGGGTCGTGTTGGTTGTAGGGTGCGGGCAAGGGTGAGCAACATGCAGCAGCACAACACAGGCTGCGTCACAACAGGGCAGCATGCCTTGGTCACAGGGTGACAGGTAGGGAGGGTGTGGGGGTGGCCCTGCAGCATGTGCTTCCCGAACACCTCATCACCCCTTCACGTGTTCTGTATGGCAGGTAACACCGCCCCTCGGCACATTGCACGGCAGCAAGCCGCACAGGTGCCGAGGTTTTTCAGAAGCAGAAGCAGCACATGTACAACACACAATACAAACTCTTACCACGAACTCAAGGCAAGCAACGGCAAAGACGGGACGTCACGCACCCTACAGGTCCCCGCGAATGCGAATGGTGTAGTGCAGGTCCTTCTGCACCAGCGTCTTCTTCTTGCGGTGCAGCTGCAGGATCACCGCACCCTCGAACACACCGATCAGGTACTGCTCGCTCGCCTCCTGCATCGCCTCCAGAGCCGACGCACGGAAGCGCAGGTCCTGCTTGTGCGTGTCCATGATCTCACGCACGAGGCGCTGGAAGGGCGCCTTCTGGATCAGGAGCTGCGTCCCCTTCTGCAGCTGCTTGATCTCACGCAGCGCAACGGTCCCGGCGTGGAACCGCATCGTCCGCTTCTCCCCCTTCTTCGCACCCTTCCCACCCTTCACAGGCTTCTTCTTCCCGTCCGCGTCACGCCCAGACGGCCGGTAGTTCAGCTTCACGGGCGCCTTGCGCTTCTTCCCGTCTTTCCCCTGCGTCCCCTGCGACTTCTGCGACCGCGGCATCTTCTCCTTGCTGTGTCTTGCTCGCACGAACCAAACCTGCAGGCAGTGGGGGTGGCTTGAGCACACAGGAACAGATCGAATACCCCAACCGCCACTCGCTGGGCAGGCTGTACCGTGCCCTCTGCCCGGCCTGTGTTGTGCAAATGCTGTGCGGCGGAAGAGGTTTGCACGGCGAGACCTGCAGCGAACGAGGCAGCAACGAGCCAGGTTCCAGCAGCCGCACTCGCCAGGCCCTTGTCTTGCGGAGGGAGAAGGACGTCAAAACCCAGGGCCCCAAGCCGGGGCTCGGCCCTGGCTGGATATTCATCAGCCGCAGCGCCAAGCCCCAAGACAGCCGCCCCCCAAAAGACACCTTTGGTGACGGCCATATTCCTGAGCAGCCCGAGGCAGCGTCAAGGCGACCCTGACTGGGTTACCAAACCACGTTGTGTTGGCATGGAGGTTGCCTCCGTCATGCGCAATACCCGCTGGTCGGCCGTGATGCTCAGACTGCATCCCGAGTTGTCAGCCAACTTGTTGGATTCGAGCTGTGGGCTGACTCCCGCGTGTGACAACTGCCATACACCGCCAAGCCCCAAACTGGTCTAAACCGTACAGATTCTGGACCTAAGGGGACGCCAGGCGTAAGGCAGAGCTCCCTCTTCAGAGCTCCTTTGCTGGCAGGTTGCCGATCTCCGCCGCATTGGAGGAGACGGCGTGCTGGTGTCACAGAGAACAACTGCTTCGGCGCGACTCGGCGAGTCACTCCACCAGGGCTCACAGACAGGGAGGGGTTTTGTCTAGGATTGCACCCCAGTCCTGCTCCAGCAGCGTGATGGAGAGAATATGCGTTGAGGTGACAAAGCGGGCAACATCCCTGCCGTTCTCTGCTTCCGTAGGATCGAACTGTCGGCAAGCCTATGCTGAAATGGCCGGGGCGATCGGCAGCGACGTTGATTTTCACAACAGCCGAACAGCCGGGGAACAGTTGGGCACAGGGGAGCCGACCGCCCCCCGCCTTCCCCTCCACTGCAATATGCAGGTCGCTTCTGAGATATCTTCTCTGTGACGTGCCCCAACGGGATGGGATCCTCAAATATAATTATTAGAATGCGCCTGCAAACAGGAGCCTGTTTGGGGGGCCCAAGCAGTAAGACGGTGTCGCCCATCTGAAAGGCGTGACGTGCGCAGTCGAGGAGATGCGTCAAGCAAATTGCTGCCAAAGAAAGGCGAGAGACACGAGAGGACCAGGGAGGGACCAGCCGGAAAAGGCGACAAAACGACCTGCAAAGGGCCTCCTGAGACGCTGCAGCACTGCGGAAAAATTGCCTGGGAGCCTTTGCTCAGGGATGCAGAATGGGGATCCACCCCTCAAAAGAGCAGGCAACCTGTCACAGTTTGGCACAGAGCGAAGGCACCCGACTGGGCATGAAAATCCGGAAGGTTGGGGGTGGCAATGCTGTGCCGAGACAAGGCACCTTGAGAGCTCCGCAAAGGGGGGTGGGCGAGTTGAGCAGCAAGAGACTGATCTCGAGGCGGCCGGAGGGGGGGAGGGGGGGTGGGGGGTGGGGGGAGGCGCCGTTCTCGTCTCATCACAAGCGGCCCGACGAGGCAGAGAGTAACCTCGTGTCAGTGGTCAGTGGGGTGAAAACAAGAAAAGGGTTGGTTGGTTGGCGCGCAGTCACGCCGCCCACAGGGCACTGGACACAGAGGGTGCAGTGCAGCGGGGCTCACATCAGACACAGACAGGACATGGGAGGCTGCAGCTGCAGGCAGCACAGCTTACTTGCTCTTGTTCTTCGTGGGGGAGCCCTTGGGGGAGCTCTTCTTCGGGGAGGCCTTCTTGGCATCCTTCTTCTTCTTGTCGGCCGCCTTCTTCTTCTTGTCGCTCTTCTTCTTGTCCCCGCTGCTGCCGGCAGACTTCTTCCTCGACTTGGTGGCCGACTTCTCCGCCACCGCCCCGTGCACACCGCCGGCAACACCGCCCCCGGCAATCGTCACGTGCGACAGCAGCTTCCCCAGGTCCTCGTCCTCCGACACGGCGAGGGTGATGTGGCGCGGGCGGATCTGGTGCTGCGTCGTCTTCCCCTTCACCTCGTGGCTCTCCCCCTTCTTGTTGATCCGCTTCTTGTACGCCGTCACCTTTGCCGCCTCCCCAGACAGCTTCAGCAGCTCCGACGTGCAGTACTCAATCACGGCCGTCAGGAACACGGCGGCGGTCGGGCTCACCCGCCTCGTGTAGCGCCCCTTCTTCAGCGACTTCCCGATGCGCGACACAGGCAGCTTCAGCTTCGCCATCGTCGTCAGCGACACAGGCGCCGCCTTCTTTCCGCTCTTCGTGGAAGGTGCCATTGTGTTGGTGTTAAGTTAGCGAGAGTGTCTCGTCTGTGTGTGGTGGTGCTGATTCGTTGTGGCTGTGGTGCGTGCAGGACACAAAGCCATGCATGTTGACGTGCAAAGAAGCGGGGTGAGAGACGGGGGGGCGCGCACAACCCAGCAACCAGACAGCAAAGACAATCCTCACGCGAAGGTAACACCAGCAAACCTCACGGTTGCGAGATTCTCGTGACATTTGTTTGCAACCAAGTGAATTCGTGCATCATGAATTCTGGAGCTGATACTCGACTTTCAAGTACAACTATGTGCCCCATTTCACGCTCTCATGCGGAGGGGCGCGAGGGACCGGCAGTCATGGCGGCGAGCACCACCAGATGCCCCAAAAGGGCCTTGGCAACGCCACATAGTGTTGCATCAGAGTATCAAAACAGAAGCCAGACCCGTGCTCGGTTCCGGTGTCGACACTATACTGGAGGGTGTCACGACAGGCCGTTGAGGCGCATCTTCAGTTGCCTGTCTCTCTCTAGTCTCTCACGGTTTCTGGCACGACGCTGAGCCCTCTCTCTGGTAAGCTCCCGCCTGCGTCTCTCAACACGCTGAGCCCTCTCCGCCAGCGGTGTGATGCAGCGCCGCACGGCAGACACACCATGTGCCAAGGCGTGTTGCGCCAGCTCCTCTGGCACGTGCATCTTCACAGCCGCCACAATCCCCCCACAGCGCACAGTCTTCGGCCCTGCGAACTGTGTCACACGCCCCGCCTCCTCCGCCAGGCGCTCCGCCAGGTCCACCACAAAGGCGTCCATAATCCCCATGGCGCGCTTTGTGATGGACACCTTGCACCGAGTGCACTGAGTTGTCCGGCGGCAACTCCGAATACCCTTTGACTCCTGTGTCCCAAACAGTTCATACATAAGCCGGCGCACAAACCTGGCGTAGCTCGTGAACCTCACAGTCTTCCTACAATAAGTGTTGTCGTACATCGTCCTCCTGGGTTTCAGCACCAACTCCTTCATGTTGTTAACTGAAACCTTGTGACTGCAGTGTAGTGTGTAGTGTGCAGGCCTGCTGTCGGTGCAGGAAGGGTTGGAGAACAGTAGCCACACGGAGGGCGAGTAGCAAGTGAACATTGCATCACCTCCCACGCCACCACCGCCACAACGCGAGAGAACAAACCACACCCGCCGTGCAGTCACGCCACTGTGCCGCACTGCAGGTGCAGGCAACACAGCTTGAAAGGCAGCTTGTTCAGCGGAGACATGGCTCCATCAACAGCAAAGCAGTCGAACCGGCAACACTGACACAGACACGCAGAGCACCAACGATACACGCTTCAACTTCATTCTGCTCGATCTTGGCAGGTGGTGTTGTGTCGGTGTGCAGTGAGCAAGAGGGTCTGTTCGTGGTGGTGGTTCATTTGTGGTGTGGGACACTAGTGTGCACAACACGAATCAGTAGATGCTGGCAACACAGGCTGGCACAGTCAAATGCATTGCACAATATGCAAGGGGGGAAGGGGGGCACGCACTCACCTCGCCAGTGGACGTGGAGTCACACAGCCAACAGTCGGCACATAACATCCAAGGCACACATCCGGCAGCCAGTACTGCCCGCAATGCCGCACACTGCAAGAGAGCAGGGCGGCACTGCGTTTGTCAGACAAACAACAGACACACACACAACCACAACAAGATCAGCTCACGTTCACTTCTTGGGGGACCCCTTCTTCTTGGGGGACCTCTTCTTCCTGTTCTTGGCAGCCTCCTCACGCCTGGCCAGTGCGGCCTGGTAGCTCGGCTTCTGCTCCAGCGCCTTCGTGTAGTGCGTCACGGCAGACACACCCGCCGCAGCGGCGTGGTTCGCCATACCCTCCGGCAGGTGCATCTTCACAGCCGCCATGATGGCCCCGCTGCGCAGCGTCTTCGACCCGGCGAACTGGCTGGCACGCCCCGCCTCCTCCGCCAGGCGCTCGAACAGGTCCACCACGAACGAGTTCACGATCCCCATCCCGCGCGACGTGATCGCAACCTTCACACGCTCCGTCGTCTTCCCCTTGCTGTTCTTTCCCTTCGTCGTCTTGAACTGCGCCTTCATCAGCTGGTGGATGAACCGGGAGTAGCTGGTGAACGACGCCTTCTTCGGCTTCTTCTCCCCCTCAACGGCAGGCTTCCTCCCGCGCTTGGCGCCGGACTTCGCGGGCGACGATGCAGTCATCTTGTGTGTGGTGTGTGGCTTGGTGAACTGCATGGGGTGTGGGTGTGTGTTGGGTGGTGTTGATGTGGGTGTGTGTTGGGTGGTGTTGTGTTTGATGTGGGATGAGTCGACACTGGAACACAGGCAACGCTATCCAGCTAGTTTCAACAACAACAACAAGAAGACACACGCCACACTCTGGCCTCTCTTTTCATCGTCTTGTTCTCCGTCTCGTCCCCTCCCACGCCACCACCGCCACAACGCGAGAGAACAAACCACACCCGGCGTGCAGTCACGCCACTGTGCCGCACTGCAAGTGCAGGCAGCACAGCTTGAAAGGCAGCTTGTTCAGCGGAGACATGGCGCCATCAACAGCAAAAAAGGGTAAACAGCAACACAGACACAATCACAGACGGAGCTGTGTGTGCTCTTACTTGGCGATGTACAGGGTGCGGCCACGCTTCTTCAGAGCGTACAGGATGTGCTCCACACGCACCGTCTTCGCGGGCGCCTTCTCACGCACCTCCATCAGCGCGTGCGTGTCCTTCATCACCTGCTCCACGAAGGTGCGCAGGATGTTGCGCGCCTCGTCGTACACGCTGCTCGCCAGACGCTTGCACCCACCACGGCGTGCCAGACGACGGATGCTGCCCTTCGTGATCCCACGCTGGTTGGAAGCAGACTTGGCACCCTTGCGCTTCGAGCTCGCCGTCTTCTTCTCCGTCTTCCCCTTCAACAGCAACACAGACACAGACACAATCACAGACGGAGATGCGTGTGCTCTTACTTGGCGATGTACAGGGTGCGGCCACGCTTCTTCAGGGCGTACAGGATGTGCTCCACACGCACCGTCTTCGCGGGCGCCTTCTCACGCACCTCCATCAGCGCGTGCGTGTCCTTCATCACCTGCTCCACGAAGGTGCGCAGGATGTTGCGCGCCTCGTCGTACACGCTGCTCGCCAGACGCTTGCACCCACCACGGCGCGCCAGACGACGGATGCTGCCCTTCGTGATCCCACGCTGGTTGGAAGCAGACTTGGCACCCTTGCGCTTCGAGCTCGCCGTCTTCTTCTCCGTCTTCCCCTTCGCCGCCACGGACTTCCCGGTAGACTTGGCAGGCATTGTGAGTGTGCTTGTGTTGTTACAGTAGATCTGGTGGTGTGTGGGTGCGGGTCGTGTTGGTTGTAGGGTGCGGGCAAGGGTGAGCAACATGCAGCAGCACAACACAGGCTGCGTCACAACAGGGCAGCATGCCTTGGTCACAGGGTGACAGGTAGGGAGGGTGTGGGGGTGGCCCTGCAGCATGTGCTTCCCGAACACCTCATCACCCCTTCACGTGTTCTGTATGGCAGGTAACACCGCCCCTCGGCACATTGCACGGCAGCAAGCCGCACAGGTGCCGAGGTTTTTCAGAAGCAGAAGCAGCACATGTACAACACACAATACAAACTCTTACCACGAACTCAAGGCAAGCAACGGCAAAGACGGGACGTCACGCACCCTACAGGTCCCCGCGAATGCGAATGGTGTAGTGCAGGTCCTTCTGCACCAGCGTCTTCTTCTTGCGGTGCAGCTGCAGGATCACCGCACCCTCGAACACACCGATCAGGTACTGCTCGCTCGCCTCCTGCATCGCCTCCAGAGCCGACGCACGGAAGCGCAGGTCCTGCTTGTGCGTGTCCATGATCTCACGCACGAGGCGCTGGAAGGGCGCCTTCTGGATCAGGAGCTGCGTCCCCTTCTGCAGCTGCTTGATCTCACGCAGCGCAACGGTCCCGGCGTGGAACCGCATCGTCCGCTTCTCCCCCTTCTTCGCACCCTTCCCACCCTTCACAGGCTTCTTCTTCCCGTCCGCGTCACGCCCAGACGGCCGGTAGTTCAGCTTCACGGGCGCCTTGCGCTTCTTCCCGTCTTTCCCCTGCGTCCCCTGCGACTTCTGCGACCGCGGCATCTTCTCCTTGCTGTGTCTTGCTCGCACGAACCAAACCTGCAGGTGGCGGTGGGATCATGACTGCTGTGAGTGACCCGGCAGCACTTGCCTATGCAAACAACCACCAACCTCGGCTGACATATCTACCACGACACTTTTTTTTTTCGGAACGGAGTTGCTTCTCTGACCTTGATACACATGCGATGTTTCGAGCTCGCTTCGATCCCTGCCCAACCACTCTGGCATGACGACAGCCTGACTGAACCCACCCACCCACCCTTGCGACCTCTCTCGCGACTGCTAAATTGATTGAATCGCACGCCGACTCCCAAATCGTGCCAAAGGTGACTCCACCCCTGCCACAGCGGTGCCTCCTCACACGGATGCCACCAACTCGTTTTTGTGATATCACCCCCCTCCCACCTCTCCCGTTTCTTTGGAACCTGCTGGCAGTTCCATGCACCGCAACCACACACCCGAAAAAGGACACTGAGGGGAATCCGGAGGTGGAGAGCGGGTCAATAACGGGCAACAACGGCCGCACGTTTCACCCTCACCCCCGCCCCCTCTGCCCAAGCCTCTCTACACAAGGAGATGATCGTGTAAAGGTTCTCAGGAAATCAAAGATAAAGGCGTTGCTTGTGCCGCCTGAACTGAAAACCCTGTTGGCAGGGAAAGACGGGGCGGAAGGTGTCAAGGCAGGCCCGGTGGCGCACTGCAGCGGGGCGGCTGTCCGTTCTCACGACTTATCTGTATGTGTGGCGGTGTCCATATCTGCCGGGCTAGATCAACCAAGCTCAGGTGTGCTCACGTAGTGGGCTTGAGGGGTGGCTGTGGACGGGCCGTGAAACGTGCTGTTGCGCACGCAGCATGGCTTTTGGTTCAGTCCTCGTCGTTCTCCCCATCCATGGAAGAGTCCGCAGGGAGGTCCGCCCCATCCACCTTAGCCTGGCGTTGTCGTTTGAGGTGTGCCAGCTTGCTCTGCGCACTCAGCGCCTTCACCGTCCCGAGGACCACCTCGTAGTCACCGAGGTCCGTCAGCTGTGGGGAAGGGTGTGGTGTGGTGGGTGGGGCTCGGCTAAGTAGAAGAAAGGTAAGTCACAGAGAACTGAGGTGGGCTTCGCCACGCCAGAGATAAGAAGATGAATCAATGTACGTCTCCCAAAGCTGGGGAAGGGGTCGGTGCATGGGGCGCAGCCGTCTCTTCTTGACTTCGGTGGGTGTGAGGGGGGTGTTGCCTGGCACAAGGCACATCTCCCAAAGCTGGGGAAGGGGGCAGCGCATGGGAAGCCGCTGTCTCTTCTTGACTTCGGTGGATACAGCGTGGCTGGCAAGGGCCAGTGGGTCGGTGGCATATCCCGAGGATGTGGAGGGGGCGGCACACAGGCAGCGCCGCCCCTTCTTGGGCCTGGGTGGTGGTGGCGGGTTCGGGAGGGGCTGAGATCTCCCGAAGCTGGGGAAGGGGTCGGTGCATGGGACGCAGCCGTCTCTTCTTGACTTCGGTGGGTGTGTGTGAGGGGGATCGAACGTCTCCTGTCTGGCACAAGGCACGTCTCCCAAAGCTGGGGAAGGGGGCAGCGCATGGGAAGTCGCTGTCTCTTCTTGACTTCGGTGGGTACAGCTGGCAACGACAACCAAGACACACAGAACGAAGGAACACACCCCTCCCTGGGTAAGACGAGGCACTGCACCATGTCAACTGGACATACCCTCGCGTCAAGCTTCTTCCGGATACCCATCACTTCGTGCATGATCTCGGGGGATTCGTGCAGGACGGGGTGGTAGATCTCGACGATGAGGTTGAGCACAAGGCACATCATGTCCGAGCGGCGCGGGTCCGAGATCCCTGTGGGGGGCAAGTGGTGCGTGTGGAGAGAGTGCATCAACAACCGTTCTGCACAAAAGTCAGAACGAAGAAAGCACTGCAGCTCTGCAAGAAACTGTGTGCGATCCCCGATATGTCTACTCACTTCCACCGCGTGTTGCAATCACGAACAGAACAAATCCCATGTGAACCACTTCGCGCTACCCCGACCACCATATCCCTCGGGAGCAGACAGCCAGGACTGCATGTCCCTTGAGAAGAAACAGCGACATACCGAACTTGACGTAACCCAGAAGCTCCAACACGGTGGTCGAGTCACGCCCTGACAGGGCAATGCGGAGACCGTTCCTCCTGTGCAGCTCGGTGATGACTGTGAGGAAGAGGTCGTGCCTGTTGAGGTTGCTCTTCTTCTCCGCAAGCACCTCATCCACCGCCTTGTGATAGTTGAATTTTTTGAAGGCAACATCGTAACGGCGCAGGCGCTTCTCATGAGCCGACTCCACGATGAAATCCTTCGAATGCGACGGCGCGGACCGCGTGGGCACATGCCAGTTCCGCTTCCGCTCGACAGTCATATCCCCAAACCCAGAGTACAGCTGCAGCTCACGCAGCGCCGGGTCCTCCGCACCTGCCCCCTCCTCGGCGTATGCGTTCTGAGCCAGCTCTGCCTCCACATCGCCCTCCTCCGCCTTCCCCCCGCCCTGCGAGGGGTTGCGCGAGCGGATGTAGATCTTCCCCGCAAGCCCGCCCACCGTGAGGCACAGCCCGTCCTGGCTGAGCCCCACAGAGCAAACCGGCTCCGGGAAGGACATGCTGTGCACTGCGGTGTAGCCCTCCGTTTCGTACACCTTGACGTGGCGGTCGATAGAGCCTGTCAGCAGGCGGGAGCCGTAGAAGTTGAAGCACATCGAGGTGATGTCCTTCGTGTGGCCCGCGAGGGTTGCAACCGGGGTCTGGGAGGCGGCAGAGGTGGCGGTGTCCCAAAGGGTCACCTCTGTTGCGCTCGCCGCCGCGATGTAGGCGCCTGCCGGGTGGAACTGCAGGGAGGTGACAGGGTCCGACAGGGTGTACGACGACCCCGCTGAGGTGCACGGTGTCCGCAAATCCCACACCTTCACAGTCTTGTCGTGGGAGCCAGATGCGATGATGTTTGGGTTGAGTGGGTGCACCGCTGTCGCCCTGACGTAATCGCTGTGGCCTGAGATGCGGTTGACGAGCTGCTGCGTTGCCACATCCCACACCCCGACAGTCGCGTCGTCGCTTCCGGAAACCAACTTCTGCTTGTCGGAGAGGAAGTGCACGGAATGCACGGCACGCTTGTGCCCCTTCAACCCCATGGGATCGCCGTGCAACTCACGCAGCATCTTCATACTACCGAGGTTCCACAGACGGATGCCTGTCTTCTCCCCTGAGGTCACCAGCAGCTTGCCATCAGGGCGCCACCGGGTGCAGTAAACCGTGTCGGATGGGTTCAGCTCCTTCACCTTCTCATGGGTCTTCGGGTTGAAGAGGAGGACCTTGCCTTGGCCTGTCACAGCGCAGAGGTGGGGGGCTCTGGGGCAGAAGTCGATGCAGCTGGTTCGCCCCTTGAAGTCCGCAGGGATCTCGGTCCGCTTTTTGAAATTCCTCCAGTACTTCTCCTCGGAGGTCTCCGCGAGCGCCCGCCTGGGAAACCTCTTCACAGGCACAGCGGTGTACCCCGTCGACAGCTCCTCCGCATTGTGAACCGCAACCGTCGTGGTTGCTGTGGAGGAAAACGTTGCCATGTTGCCTCTGCCGGCGCTCCCCCTTAGGCAAACACCCCCTAAGCACGCACGCCCGCCTCACGCCCCCCCCTCCAGAAGCAGTGGGGGAGGAGGGGGGTGTGTGGGGTATCTGTGTGCAGGGGTATGCCCCCCTGGTTCAACGGTTTCCCGTTCGCTACCCGGGGGAGGGGGGGTGTTGTGTAGTGTCTTTTTTTTGTGTGGTGGGTTTCCCTGTTGTGTTGTGTTGGGGGAATCTCGGAAATTCGCCAAAAAAAATGGCTGTGTTGGATGAGCGGATCCGCCTTGTACAGAAGTCCACGAAATGCCGCTGCACGGGAACTGATATGCGATCCCCCAAGAAGGGCGGGGTGGTGGAATCACGGAGATTCGCCAATCTGGGGTGCCCGTCGCGTGCATCTCCCGTTCTGCTTCAAAGAGGGGGATGGGGGTGGGGGGGGGGATTCTGGACCTCTCGAAACTACTTGTTCGTACTCGCCTTTCTTCTCAGCCGTCGGCCTTCAGTCCACACCACCCCACCGACCCACCCACCCCACCCCAAACCGCCTCTCTCTCTCGTCTGTTGAGGGTTGTGGCCCTGCAACCGGCATCTGGGGTCAGTCGGGAGGGGGGGGGGGGGGGAGGGAGAAGGGGTGACACACCTTCACTCGAAACCGGAAGCAGAAAATTGATCGAGACCAGCGTGTGTTGTGCGTGTTGTGCGCCCTCCTCATCACGGTGTAGCGATGGCTCGGCCACACAACACTTTTCTTTTGGCATCACACCACACAGCCCCGACAGTTTTTTTCTCTTTTTGTTTCGACACAGAGTGAATCTCCCGAACACCCCTCCACCCCCAGTTAGTGGGGGAAAAAAAGGGCAGAAGCAGAGCAAGGCAACGCACGTTTGGGTGACAGCACGTTTTTGGTCATCACGTGCTGCCACCCCTTCCTCCCCTTCCTCCCCCAGCGTCAGCAGACAAACTCTCTGCTCGAATTATGTGCAGTGCACTGCAGGGCAATGCGCTATAGTCGGTTTTATTTTCTTTGGTTTTTTTTGTCATTTTATTGGTTGTTGTGTAGGGATATCCACCACCCGGGTGGGGGTGGGGAGGGGCAGCGGGAGAGGAGCACAGACAAGCACATGGGGCTGTCGGGCCAGTCGAATTTTTTTCTGGTCAAAAAAAAATCACAAAAAATCACAAAAAAACTATTATTAAAGTTGGATTAGCGTGCCGGCACCGCGCCTCGGCGAGGGAACCGTACCCGCTGTCCTGTATATTAACCTATGTCACGCCGCTAGGGCGTGATCGCCTCCTCGGTAAAGGAAAAGGAGGTCTGACAAAAACCCACAAAAAAAATCACAAAAAATCGTCAGCCGATTGAGGGTGTGATATGAGGGTTCTATCCAACAAGGATATCAAGGCGGCACTTTCAAAGTCCTGCCAAGGACAGCGCCACGTGGGTGTGTGCTTCTGATATATGTTATGTCATCATGTGAACCCTCCCCAGCGTGTGCCAACATCCCTGACACGCTCACGAAAAGCATGACACGGAGAAAACAGGTGCCGAAACAACCTGCCGAGCACACGGGTGGTGCCACGTTGATCCACGCAGCGATCTCCCATGACAGGAAGCCTTGTCGCCACGGCAGAGTCGCCGCAGACTGTGGGAGAGGTGTCGCCAGTCACCTTGAGGTTGCAGTGTGTCATCAGGCTAAGACCCGTGCCCTCTTCACCTCCCCTGTTAGGTTGCTCCCATATCGTTGCCTGCTTTGGGCCTGAAGGACATAGGGGTCCAGCAGGCACTTGAGCATCGCAAGGCATGAGTGGCTGTTTCAAACTCCTGGTGCAAGCACCCGTCATGGTCTGGGGAAGCCCTCCCAGGTAGTTTAACGTCTTGCCCAGGACAAAAAATCGCAAAAAATCGTATTGCAATTTGGGTTAGCGTGCTGGCATCGCAGCCTGGCCCCGAAGGACCATACCGTGAGGAACCGGGCCCGCTATCCTACTCTTGCTCTACGTGACACCACACGGTTTCGCTCTCCTCCTCGTTGCGCTGTAAAGGAGGGGGGACACACACACACTGGAAGCCGGAGATTGCGCCTGCTGATACTGAGGCGCAATCTTCGCGACGACGCGTTGAAAAGAGCGCGGAATAGCCGCCGAACGAAAGATGGTGGGAGAGGGGATGCAGCGGGTGCGCTTCGGAACCGCACGCAACCGACCGCAAAAAATCGCGACCGCCTTTTGTGATTTTTTGCGATTTTTTGCGGTCCGTTTGTGATTTTTTGCGATTTTTTTTGACCCCAGAAAATTTCGACTGGCCCGACAGCCCCAGCACACCCATATCTCATCTCCCATCCCCCACCCCCACTCTGTTACCTGAATTGCGCCGCGAGCTGGGCGCGCGAAACTGTTTTTTTATAAAGAAAACAACGACCACCCCGCCTGGCGTGAGGAACAACCAAGAGGAGAAGACGATGTGTTATGTTGACCCGGTAACTCCGTTGCTAGAATGCTGCCAATTAAGGGGATGGGCCAGTCTTAGCGGAAGAGAGAGAGAGAGAGAATTCCGCAAGGGAATAATGCCTAGAAGAAGGCGTTGCCACTCTGTTTCTTTCGATGAGTGCGGTGGGTATGCAAAAGGGGGGAAAACGGCACGCAACAGCAACCGGGTCAAGGCAGCAGGGCATATTAGATGGGCAGGAAGAGGAGAAAGGGGGGGGGGGGGGCTCCCCTCCGGGAGGGCGTGGGGGGAGACGACTACCGGCCTGACATACGGCCCGGCCAGATTTCTTCTGGAATGTTACGAGTTATGAAAACGAAAAAGGAGGGGGGGGTGGGGGCAGTGGGGTACTCCACACCAGGGGATGCGTAAAATCGGGTCTACCGGTTTGTATGCCACGGATTTTTTTAACAGACCGCACGCATCGTTCCCGGTGTTGAAAAAGGAGGTGGGCGTGGGGGGTGGGGGGGGGGGAAAGCAGTGGGACTGCTGAACTGACATGAAAGAGAGTCAGCCAACCGCTCTGCCTGACTCTGACACTTCTTAACCTGGAAAATTCCAGCGGGGTAGGTGGTGGTAGTGGTGGTGATGGTGAGGGCGAGAAGGATTAACCATTCGACCTGTACACCCCGGCAAATGTCGTCCAACAGAAGAACACCCTGTGACGATTTTAAAGCTCGGAGAGTTGGTACGCCTTGATCGCTATCTCAGCCTGCCACACCCCACACTACTCATCATGTCCAAGAGGACTTCCATACATTGACGACCCTTGTTGTTGTTATACCTATATTGCATGTTTTCCCCCAGTAGCCCCTGCTTCCACGGGGCTGTCCGGGGCACGACACATCCAAACTCCCTGATTTGTTGGTGTCGAACAACCCGGGCCACCTGTGAGAGCCTAGGCTGCTGCACAGACACCCCCATCACTATTTCATTATTCCGCCACCGAAAAAAAATCCACCCCGGGGTGCCGCACCTTGGCACAGCTGGCGTGGCACAGAGAGCAAAGGAACCCGAAGGGTTACTTAAAAAGGGGGAACACTGAGCTCGGAGCACACAGCTGCGTGGGGGCGCGGGAGGGCGTGGGGGGGTCCTGAGAAAATCGAGGCGGGGGGGGGGGGGTGTCAAACGCAAAGCAGCGTCACAACGCCGCAGGGGGGAGTGTTAGCCGCTGTGGTTTACCCACGCAGGCATCACTGCAGGAAACGCTCGGTGCCGGAGCGCACTGCCTCCATCTCCGACGTAATCATGTCGTTGACAAGCTCCTGTGAAACGAGGGAGTGGGAGTGGGCGGCGGCAGTGGTCGTGAATATCCGACACTCTGGCACACTCTCTGGCCAGGGGAGGGCAACCACACCGTCGCTGAACTAAAGGATTCAGGAGCCCCTCCCTCATACGAACGCCCTTCCAAAAGGCAAGGGGTGTGTGGGGCTTTGCAAAAAAAAAAAGAAACTGCAGAAAACACGGCAAAGGGGGTGGGGGGTGGGGAGCGGGGGCATACGTCGTACGAAATCTCAGGCTTCCACCCGAGGATCTCGTTGGCAGCCTTGGGGCTGCCCAGCAGCGTCTCCACCTCGGCGGGGCGGAAGTAGCGCTCGTCCACACTCACCAGCACCTTGGACTCGTCGGAGTCGAGGTGGCCCACCTCCTCCACACCCTCGCCCTTCCACTTGATGGGCATGTTGATGAGGGGGTGCTGGAAGCACTTCTCGACGAAGGAGCGCACGCTGTACTGCTCGCCAGTCGCGAGCACCCAGTCACGGGGCTCGGGGTGCTGCAGGATCATCCACATGCCGCGGATGTAGTCCTTGGCGTGCCCCCAGTCGCGCTTGGCGTCGAGGTTGCCGAGCAGCAGCTTGTCCTGCTTCGCCATCTTCATGTGCACTGCGGCACGCACGATCTTCTGCGTCACGAATGTGGCACCACGGCGGGGGCTCTCGTGGTTGAACAGAATCCCGTTTGTCGCGAACATCTCGTACGACTCACGGTAGTTCACCGTGATCCAGTAGCCGTACAGCTTCGCCACAGCGTAGGGCGACCGCGGGTAGAAAGGGGTTGTCTCGGTCTGCGGGATCTCCTGCACCTGCCCGTAGAGCTCGGAGGTGGAGGCCTGGTAGAACTTCGTCTTGTCCTGCAGGTTGCAGCTGCGGATGGCTTCCAGGATCTTCAGCACACCAACGCCGTCAGCCTGGGCGGTGTACTCAGGCATCTCGAACGACACCTTCACGTGGCTCTGCGCGGCTGTAGGGTGCGTGGGGTGGAGAGGGGGGAGGGGCAGAGAGGATGGCGGGCTTTGTATCTTCTCAGTTGTTTGACAACGCGTTGCAAGCGTGGGCCACTGGGGGGGTGGGAGGCGCACGGATTGCCTATATTTCTTTTGGCCATACCCAGGTTGTAGATCTCATGCGGCTCGTATTTCGCGATGAGGGCGTGGAGGCACGTCGAGTCAGTCATGTCACCGTAGTGCAGGTGGAGGCCTGTGGGGAAGGGCGGAGGCGGGTGAGGTTGGGTGTGTGGTTTCGTCGAACCGTCGCAGCACGACAGCAACGAATGAATCTATAAGCATGCAACACTGCAACCAACGTTCGCCCTGCATACTGGGGTCGTTGAAGATGTGCTCGATCCGCGCGGTGTTGAACCCAGAGCTACGACGGATGATACCGTGCACCTCATAGTTCTTCTCCAGCAGGAACTCCGCCAGGTACGAACCGTCCTGTGTGTGGTGCGTAGTGTGGGACGAACGGAGTGAGCAGACGCCGTCATGCCCAGAAGAGAAGGGAGACGGCCAACCGCATAGTCAACCCAACTAGCGCCCCCACCCAGCATAACCATGGGTGTGTGCGCCCACAGCATACCTGCCCTGTGATCCCGGTAATCAGAGCGACCTTCCTGTTCTTCGGCGACACGGCCCCCGTCGCGGCAGGGTCCAGGCGGGGCGCATCGGCAACCGCGGCCATCGTATCCGCTCCTTCTGAAGGGCGCTGCGAGCCTGCCTTGTCACCCGCGAGACGGGTGTGCGGCGGAGAGGCGGGTGGGAGGAAGGGGTGGGTGAGGGGCGCGCTGTCTTAGGGTTATGTGTGCGGGCCGCCCAACTGTATAATCAAATCAAGGCAGAAAGGAAACACAAGTAATATGTGTAGGAAGGGAAGCTGCGTGGGGCGGTGGTGTGGTAACGGAGAGAGGGGAGGTAGTGAAATAGAAGTCGAAGGGAGCACAAAGGAGGGGGGGAGGAGCAGCCACGTCAAGTGAGTGTCAAACAGTTCAGCGAGGGCGGGGTGGGTCCTCCTGGCAGCGTGTCCTGACTGGTGGGCTCTCGCCCTCTGCCCCTGCTCGCAAGGAGGACGGGTGGCAGCGGGATGGGGGTCGTGGTGTGCCATGGGTGTGTCTTGTGGCACACCCGTTCCGCTTGGAGCAAGCCACTGTGAGGATGGCATGGTAAAGGAAGCGGCAAAAATGAAGATCGAAAACAACAGCAAGAGAAGCAAGGAATGGAAAAGGCACATCAGTTAGCGGGATGGGGTCGCGACGCGTCGCAGCCCGTGAACAGGGCGCGCCTACGTCAAGAGCGACACCGTCCTGCAGGCTGTGTGATTGGGGGGTGGCAACGTGCACTGCCCGTAGCCATCTGTCAGCGCTGGGGGCGTCGCTCCTCGACTGTGTGTGCGTGGAGGGCGCCGCCAGGCCTGCAGCGCGAGAGAGGCATGCAGGCAGGTGCACAGCTGTGGTGTGAGGGGTGGTGTCGCAATGCCGCACCGGTGGACCAACAGCAGCACCGCACAGGGCAGGCGCGTGGTGCCTCCGGAGCAAGGCAAGTGCCACACCAGCATGAAACGCAATAAAAGTGAATGAAAATGAACAACAGCAAACAGCAACAGCCTGGTGGCGAAGGAGAGTCGTGTGGTGTTCTGCTGTGGTGGTGTGGTGTGCTGTGGCTGTGGCACGTCCCTTGCGTGGGGCACGATTGTGTTTTGGAAGAACACATCTCTCTGTGCACACGCCACACCACTCCACTCCACCCCATCAACTTCGCCGTAGCAAAAGGCACACCAGGCTTGGGTCAAATCAAATGGCAATGAAAGAAAGAATGGTGTTCTGCAAAGAGGCAGAACAGCAGAAGGAACGTTGCAAGAAAGGCAAGGAAGATGCACACACATCACACCGCTGCAGGAAGGTGTTAAGATACGGTTAACGCAGTGTGGAAGTGTGTGAAAGGTGGGAAATCTTCAGTGCACACAAGAAGAACGAGAAGGATACTCTGTGATACTACTCCTAATCCGACGCCACCTGCAAACAGGAGAGGTCGGGCACCATCGGGCTGACCCCACACAACAACGCGCACCTCACTCACGGCTGCACCGGGGCACCAGTGGCACGGACCCTGCGGGTGGCCTCCACCATGTTGCGCAGCGCAGGCAGCACCTCCTCCCAGCGGCGCGTCTTCAGCCCGCAGTCGGGGTTGATCCACACGCGCGACAGCGGGAGGTGGACCGTGGCAATGATCTCCTGCAGGCGTGCCTCGAGCGTGTCGACGGAGGGGATCTCCGGGGAGTGGACATCGTACACCCCGAGCCCCACGTCGCGCGAGTACCCGTAGCGCGCCAGGGCGCC